>OY282451.1:27673002-28273002 GCA_958295655.1 Palloptera scutellata
CATTCTTTATTTAATACATTTACATTTACGCATTTTTACCATAAACTTAAAAGTCAACTTCAAAAAAAAAAACAAAAAGAAAATTGGAAAAAGAAAAAGAAAGGAGCGTATTTTATGCACCAGTTGCACTTAAGTATCATTTAGTTGTATACTTTAAGTTCAGCTAAGAAATTATATACAATTTTTTTGAACAAACACCTCAAAAGCTTCCACTTACACTTACTCTCACGCTCTAGTTTTTTTGTCTCTCTACCTCTTTCTCTTTTTCTTCGCCTTTGAAATCCTTTAAAATTCTTGATATCTTTGATATTTTCCCTCTTCCTGCTTTTTTCTGTAATTAATTTAAATTAAATTTTAATTGCAGTGCAATTTAAAGTGTGTCTATGTTTTTCATGTTGTTATTGTTGTTGTTATTACTGAAAGAATTTGCGCACATATGCACAAAATTTAGTTATCAAAGTAACTGCAAGCACTCATACTATTTCTTCTTCTAGTTTAACAAAATGCAAACAGAACGACAACGACAACGACAACGAGAGTGTGAGAGAGTTAGGGAGAGCATTTGAAGCATCTTTCTGGGAAAACTTAAACTTATGCAACTTCTTTGAATGTTGTGTGTGCATGGTAGATACATACATATAGTATACTCGTATGTTTATGTGTAAGTGTTCTTAATACTCTACTAAGCTAAAAGTTTTTCATCATCATCAGCGTCGTTTCTTTATTTGCTATAAAGATAACTTTGAAGAGTTTCATTTTCTGAAAAGCATGCGAGTAGATTGTAAGAAACTCAAAAAACAAAACAAATAAAAAAACAACGGAAAACGTAAACTATTTTCCTTTGCGTTTAAGCTTTTGTTAAGTTACACATTTGCTTAACGTTTTTTAAGTTACATAAAAAACATAGGAAAAATTGCAAGAAATTGAAAACTGTTAAAGATTTCAAGCAACTCTCACTCACCTTCTTCTTATTTTCCGGCAGTTTGATTGCTGGGGGCTAACTTTTTGCAAAAAAAAAAAAAGAGTGAGTAATAAATATTGCGATTGTATGTACAAAAAATAAATCCGACTTATGGTTTCATATGTTAAAAATAGCCACAATGGTGGGTTTTGCCCTTCAAAATAAATTAGTAAGTAGAAGTCAAATGTTCCTGAGATTTCACCAACTTTTTAGCAAAGTGCAAACATTTTGTTTATTCGAAGGATTCATGTGTATCGTTGATTTTGCAAATATTTTTGAAAGAGAGAGAAAAAAACAGAACATTTTTAGTTTCCTTTTTCTTTCACTTTCCCTCAAATACCACATTGATTATTTTCGGTTCAACCTTAACGCTTCACCATCGCGCTCTTTTCTTGCGCTTTTCCTCTCAGTTTCCGATTGTGTTTATTTACTTTAACTTTGTGTACCTCGAAGCCGGCTGGCTTTACCTGGCTTATTACTTGATCCCTTTCCATATTTTTTTGTCCTGCCTTCTTATTTACCCCGCATCCTCTTCTTCTTAAAAACACCTTCTTTACTCTTTTTACTCCCCCACCTGCTCTCATTGACACTGGCTTAAACAAGGTTTCTTCCCTGGATTTTCCTTCCCCTTTCATTATTCCCTTCATTGCACTATATGAATACCCCTAATAGAATAGAATACCCCTAATAAAATAGAATACCCCTAATAGAGATCAGAAAGATTCAACTTGTAGTCAAAACACATCCACATGAATTCGGATTAGTCAAACTGAAATCAGAAAACATTCATTTGAATTCGGAATACTTACTTTACTTTACTTACTTTTAATGGCACAACAGCCCATGGAGGGCCTAGGCCGAGCTTTTCGCATCCATTCATGTTGTGCGTGTTATATTTCTACATGAATGGAAGGGACCTACAGTTTAATGCCGAATCCGAACGGCGAAGTGAGAAGCTTTTCATAGGTAATTTTTTTTTTCTACTTTTTGAATTCGGAATAGTCACATTATATTCAAAAACCTTAATTTTATTTGAGACTAGTCAAATAATAAATAAATTTGTTATCCGAGTAGAAAAATTGAGTTGAGAAAACTTGCATTCAAATTCGGAATAGTCAAATTGAGTTTGGAAAACTTAAATTTAACTTTGGAATAGTCAAATTGAATTCAGAAAATGTCAATTTCAATTCGGAATAGTCAAATTGAATTCAGAAAATGTCAATTTGAATTCGGACTAGTCCCATTGAATTCATTGAATTCGGAAAATGTCCATTCGAAATCACAGTAGTCACATTGAATTCAGAAAACATCATTTTGATGTCGCACTCTCCAAATTGAATTCATAAAACTTTGATTGCAATTCGAAATATTGAACGTGAATGCAGAAAACGATTTCGGAATGACTTCGGAATAGTCAACGTGAACTTGGAAAACATCCATTTGAACTCAAAATAGATATATGAATTGAGAAAACGTCTATTCGGAAAATTCAAAATAAGTTCAGAAATCATCACAAATAAGACAAATAAGTCGCATTGAAGTCGCATTGAATTAAAAAATCTCAAACCGATTTCGGAACAGCCAATTTGATTTTCATTAAAATTCCGATTAGTTGATTTACAATCGAATTCAGAAAACCGTCGAACTAATATCAAAAAACGTTAATTTTAATTTAAAAAAATCGAATTAGTTTCCAAAATTGTCAATTTAAATTCGGAATAGTTAAATAAATTTATTATCTGCAATTGTCATTTTAAAGTCAGAACTGAAAAAATTTAATTCAAAGAGAATAAATTAGAATTTTCAAGATCTAGTTACTTCATGGCTTTGCTAACTTTTTGAAAAACATCAATCGTCATACTTTTTCGCAACAACGGCAATACTTCTTTTGAAGCCATCGAAATTGAATAAAAATTATAAATTAGTTTTGACATTAATTATAGTTAATGCAACATTGCAAAAAACAACAGTTACGGCATTTGTGGCACACAACTCAAAATTAGTACTTTGCCTACAATTGATTGAAAATATAATGTTGATTTATGCCTACAGCAAGAAGAAGATGAATGTTTACTGTGAGACGGTTCTCGTTTTCAACTAAGGTATGCCGATTGACATGAACCGAGAGAAAAAGCCCTGGAACAGTTTTAACAAGAATAAATTGCGATTGATAGAATTACCTAGGAGAATACTGTTGATTGACAACAGTAGTAAGGAAAATCAGCCAGCGGTTGATCTAAAATTTGTCAGAATAGTATTCGGACATAAGCCAAACAAATAATATGTTTGTCTGATAACAGTAACAAGATTACAAATACAGAAAGTGCAAGAAGTTTAGCTTCACCCTTGTTGATTTCCATTAAACACTGCAACGAACCTTTCTGCTTCCTGAGCAATACTTAGTGAGTAACCAGGGTGCATCAAAGATAACAAAGCTCGAATATTCAAATTATTCACCAACTTCATTTAATATAATAAATCATTTTGTTCTTTTAAGTGTTTAAGTGTCGCACTCACGTTAGTGCTCACGTTAGTGTTCGTTGCTTTTCGTCGTATTGTTTGTGGCTACTTAATGTCGTACTCCATTCATGTACAAATATAACACGCACAACATGAGTGGATGCGAAAAGCTCGACCTAGGCCCTCCATGGGCTGTTGTACCATTAAACAGTAAGTAAAGTAGATGTCGTACTCTATAAGGCAAGAGCTGTCTCATAGGCTTGAGGCCTGATAAATAATACCTTAGCGGACTAATCCTGGTGAGATGATGCAATAAATAGGTACCGATATGCATTCTTTGTATTATGAAAAACCGAGCGCACTTTTACTCGCTGATACAAACTACCTACTGTGCTGTCGTCCTTAAATAAGCCATAGATATTCCGAGAGCAATCTATAAGCAATGCATAGGTAATCTTAACAACTATCCATAGATAATACATAAGTAAACCCTAGGTATTCCAAAGACAATCCTCAGATAACCTAGAGTTAATCCATTGGTTACCCACAAGTACCATAATTCATAGGTCATCAATACGTAACTTGCTTACAAAATTTATTCATAGATAATAGAAAATCATTAACTTTTCAATAAGTTCTAGTATGTAGTGAAGCGTATGTATCTGGATAAGGATTCCTTCAAGATTTTGGGAAATCTAGGAAAATATTCCTGAAAGTCTCTTTCAAAAATACATAGTATACATCAATGGTAAAAAAACAAAAATTAAACTGAGATTGCCAACTACAATATGTGCATATATAAAAGAAAATTCAACCACCCACCAGCACTTAACAAGTGCACATAAAAGAATTTTATCTAACAAATTTAGCAGTTCATCAGTTTCTCGTGCCAACTACTTCGGGTTTTTTTCTCTCTTGTTACTGTTGTTAATAGTAGAAGTGAAGTGCAACATCTAATAACAAAACTGCCACTTAGCTACAAAAAAGAAGAAAAAAAGATAGAAAGACTCAACTCCACAGCAAAACCACAAGCAGAGATTCTAGTTATAGCCAACTTAGTTAATCCGTGTTTGCTCCGTCTTCTTCTTCTTCTTCTATGTACTGCTGGGACCTATTTGCTGTATGAGTGAGTGCATGCAAATCACCTTGTTGACTTGTTGTCGTCACAGTGGGTGGCATAATGTTGTAAACGGTCTATAAAAAAACAACAACTGACAGGCAGACAAATAAACAACTAGTGTGACAAGCAGCCAGTCAAGCAGAATGGTTAGCTTAACATTTAGACCTGCACAGTTTAGCAGCAGCGCTCTCCGTCAAGTGGCTGGTTGGCACAATGGCACAATGCCTGGCATGGTGTGCCGCACTCGTATGCTGCATGGCGTGGCTAGGACATAGCATGTTGCGCATGCGTGTGGTATGCTCTTTAATTTCGAGAGTGATTTCTTCTTCTCCTTCGCCTTCTACTAGTTGATTGGAGTTGCTTGCACTCATTTCAAGCTACTCTCCTCGAGTCATTGATTCCGTCCACTCTACTCTACTCTGCTCTACACTACTCTACCTATACTCATTCGAATGTACACTTCGATTTATAAATATGTAAGTAAATGTTGTTTTCTGTTATTTTTATGATGAATTGCAATTTGTGAGGTAAAAAAGCTTTTATTTTTCATTTCTCCTATAGCATAAACTTAAACAGCAATTGACAGCATGCAACATTTTCGCTTATGCAGTTTGGTTGGCTTTTGAATTTTTTTCTTTTAATTTTGTTACATTGGCTATTTGGTGCAAATTGAATTTGATTCTTATGTAAATTTTGTGGAATTTTTGCTTTCGTTGTATTGCGTAAAATGTCGAAATTGTTGATGATGCGTGATTTTGATACTTGCTTGGTGATAAATCAAAAATTAGAGGCTGCAATTCCAAGTAATGAATTAGCTTAGTGGTTGCAACTCATGGG
The DNA here is from genome assembly GCA_958295655.1 of Palloptera scutellata. NCBI lineage: Eukaryota > Metazoa > Arthropoda > Insecta > Diptera > Pallopteridae > Palloptera > Palloptera scutellata. The sequence continues at coordinate 27,678,381 of OY282451.1, forward strand.
AATTTTATTTATAACTAGCTATTGCATAAGTGGTTTTCTTATTTTTCTTTATTTATTCTGATATTCGTGGGATTAACCACTTGAGATTTTTACTATGTTGAAAGTTATTTTAGCTTATACCACGACTATGAGTATTTTGAGAATACTCAACACCTACTTTCTTGTTCTCGGACTTAGTCGATCAATTTTCCGACCTCAATCCATTATTTTACTTGCCTTTAGGTTCCTCTAGAATACCTAAGAGTTAACTATGGATTACTTATAAATTACCTATGGATTCCCTATTGTTTTCAGCCTGTGTAGGCTTCAATAATTTAAAAAAAAGCTTGTTTGCTGCAATTTATCGTTGTCACTTGCATGGAGTCACAGGTAAATTGAAAATTTAAATGAGTTTTATTCAGAATTTATGATTTATGAGTCTTGTAGCAAACGAGCGATATTAGCCGATTATTGGTTACTTGTGGATTTCCTATCGTTTGCCTATGATTTACCTATTGTTTAACTAGGTAGTGTTTATACTTAAAGATACTCCGTAAGATCTACGGTCCAGTATGCGTGGATGACGTGTTTCGAATAAGATGGAACAATGAGCTGTATGAGCTGTACGCCGACACTGACATAGTCAAGCGTATAAAACTCCAGCGGCTTCGCTGGCTGGGTCATGTTGAGCGAATGGAAGAAAGCGCTCCGGCTAGAAAGGTGTTTTATTCGAACCACGGTGGAGGATCACGCAGAAGGGGACGTCCTAATCTCCGTTGGAAAGACCAGGTGCAGGGCAACCTGACTGCACTTGGCCTTATCAACTGGCGCCAGCGCGCGCATAGCAGAAGTGACTGGCGAAGCTTTGTGGAGGCGGCCAAGACCGATCATCGGTTGTAGCGCCAGCTAAGTAAGTAAGTAAGTAAGTAAGTAAGTAAGTTATACTTATAGATTACCTATGGATTACTTATGGATTACCTGCTTGCTTATGGATCTTCTATGGATTACCTATGGATTTTCAGTGTATTTCCCATGTATATCTTTTTGATAGGTCCACGGGGGTCAGAGACCTTCCATAGCGCTAAGTCCGTTCGACCATTGTTCTTTCCACTGGTTACATTACACTTTAACGCCGAACGTAGGGGTGGCAATTTCTTATCCCTTGGTTTTACTCTTGCCTACCAAGTGGTATACTTGAACACTTTCTTATAATTCTCATTCAGTTCATATCTGTAGGAATATAAATAGTTTATGAATGAGAATTAGCCACCTGACCAAGACAGGAATCGAACCCGAATCCGGGTGGGAGATTAGTGCTACTCCTTAAACTGGCGAGGTCCTCCTATAGATTACTTGTAGGTTGTCTTTGGATTACCTATGGATTATTTAGGTTTTGAGATAACCTTTGGACTGCTTAGGGAGTATTTATGAATTACCTATAACTTACTTCTGGGTTACCTATGGATCTTCTACGGAATATCTGTGGACTACTCATGAATTGCTCATGGATTATCTATGGATTACTTATGAGTTACCTATGCTTCACCTATGACTTTCTGTAGATTACCTATGGATTAATTAGGAATTACCTGTGGAGAACTATGGATTAACTTTAGGTTGTCTATGGATCCTTTACGCCTTACGGATTGTCTATGAACTAAGTGTGGATTGTTTATATGTTGTCTATGGATTATCTATGGATTATTTGTGGATTACATATGGAACTCGTCGCTGTGGCGTAGTGGTAGTGCGTTGGACTGCTACGCAGAGTGTCCAGGGTTCGAATATCGGCACAGGCAATATCAAGAGTAGAAAAAATAATTTTTCTACACGGCACCTCCTCTTGGCAGGCAATGGCAAACCTACAAGAGTAAAAATTGCTATGAAAAGCTTTTCACTTCGCCGTTCGGATTCGGCATTAAACTGTAGGTCCCTTCCCTTTATGTAAAAATATAACACGCACAACATGAGTGGATGCGAAAAGCTCGGCCTAGGCCCTCCATGGGCTGTTGTGCCATTAAAAGTAAGTAAGTACATATGGAACTACTAAGAATTACTATATAGATTATATATAGATTACTTATGGACTACCTATGAATCTCCTACGGATTGTGTGTGGACTGTCTACATACTACCTATGGATTATTTACGTAATTCCAATGGATCTGCAACAGATAGATTCTGATTGGAATAGGAAGTAATCTATTATGGATTACCTTGGAATGTCTAGGGATCACCAATGGATTTCCTATGGATTACCCAAAAATTGCATAAAGATTACGTATTAATATCATACGAATTACTAATGAATAACCTATTAACAATTTGCGAACTACTTATAAAATTTCTATGGATTTCAAATTATTCATTTTTAGACTGTCTATCGATTACCTAGGGATTACCTTTGGCCTACGTAGGGATTACCAATGGGTCACCAAAGGATTACTTATGAAATGCCTGTGGGTTACCAATGAATTGCCCGTAACTTACCTATGAGCTCCTATTTCTTAAATATGACTGGCCTATGAATTAATGCGATATACCTATAGTTAAGGATTATCTATGGACTACCCATGATTAACCTATGGATTGCTGGTAATTGTATATGGCATTTCTAAAGCATACCAATGAGCTTCTTTCGATTAGCTATCGGCCCCAAAGAAATACCTTTCTTTTACGCATGGACAGACAATAAATCTCTGTTTGTACAAACATTTCCAATGCAGTGTCAATGCTTTTCCCCAATGGTACCAACCTGTTCAATTGCATATGATGCAAAGGTCAATTTACCATAAGAAGAATTAGGGTAGCATTAGGCCACCTCCGCACATTTAACTATACTTTCTATAATGAAAAATTGTATTGTATTTATTAAATTCAAATGTATCCCAAGGTTAAAGCCAATTTCATAAATATTTCTCAAATGGAAACAACAGAACAACAAAATTGTACTTCCTTAGTAGGAGCAAAGGCGAAAAGAAATATGAGATACAAATTCAGTATTTCACTGATTGCAAACTATGGTAAAAGATAAATGGCAAGTGTAAGAAAGTAAAAAAAAAAACATAAAAGTAGTAAACAAATAAGAAACAAACAATTCAAACGATTCTACTTGAAAATTTATAAATTTGCACGTACAACTAATATAAAAAGAAATATAAAAAAAAAAATGAAAATAGAAACAAAGCAAAATGAAAGAATTATCAATATAATAAAATAAGAAGGCAACAACACCAACAATAACAACAATAACAACAATAACATTCAGAAAGAGTAAGCAGAAAAGAAAAAGAACAAATTCGTTTGAGCACACACAAAAGTGCAGTGAAATTTTCGTAAATGCAATATTGTTGTTGCTGCAACTTTTTTTTTGTTTTTTTTTGCTTTGTTGCTACGCCATGCTACTCTCTAGTCGTTGTCGTCATCGTCGTCCGCATCGCGTCGGTCTGTGGAACTTAACTAGCGTGTGCTTCTTTCTATGGAAAATGCTGCTGAGACATGCATATGCGCTGCGGTAATTATATTGCTGCATGCCGCATGCAGCACCAACCAAGCCAACAGCAACGTACATAGAACAGAAACACTTAAAGTACGAACAATAACAGCAGCAACAAAATATTGCTCCATTGTGGGTGCATAAATTGTTCTAAAGTTTTTTTATGCTCTTTCTTCTTACGCTTTTGATACGTTTCAGTTTATTTTACTACAATTCACTTTTTGCTTTCTTGTATTTGTTTTCTTTTTTGTAATGTATTGTTTTGTTTTTGGTTTCTCGAAAAGTCTCAAACAAAGAAAAACAAAATGCAATTTGGCTATACGGAAAGGTATTGGCAGGCAAGGCAGCACAGCACGTTTCTTTTGTTGCTATTACTGTGGCAGCGTTGTATTCTCGGGTTTATTTCTACAACTACATACAAACATACATACATACTACTAACCGCAAACAACAACAACAATGGCAGCAACACAAAGAAAGATTCAACGGTGCAACAGCAATAATGGATGAATTGTTATGGACGCAATAGTTCGACATTTGTAGTAGGGACACAAAAAGACTGACAGACGGACTGACAGACAGACGGAGCGGGAGATACTCGCATTCAGACACGCATATACCATACTGAGGAGCATACAGGGGAGCATTTGCTGGGACGGAACTACTTGCTGGACCAAAGTGTTATCGTTGAACAAAGAACATTAATTCTCGTTAACTTTTTCACATGCACGCGCTTGCTCGCTTCACAGCTGATGTCAAGTTCAGCAGCATGTAAGCAAAATGAATGTAAATAAATAATAAATTGATTGCAAATCGATTTTACGCTGTTTTAGCTTAAAGTTTTTGAACAATTCAGCTTGAAGGAACAGAAATTCGGTTAAGGTTGTCGAAATTTCTTGACATAACCTCGAATTCCAATTGTCTAACCAGAATTCGGTCCGTGATGTCGAAAATGCAGTCCATATTTGCATGGCACCTACTCGAGTTCCCTATACTCATACCCAAATTCGGAGCATACATCAAATATTGGTGAAATAAGGAGTCGGAAGCTCTGTTTGATTGCAGACCCAACGTCGAATTTCATTCGCTTAGTCAAAATCGCATTCTCTCATAATTTAGTCAACACTGTCTTGGATTCCAATCGGAATGTCGAAATTCGGTTGAAAGAACCAAAAATTATGTTCATATTACGCAAATTCTGTTTGCTTAACCCGTATTCGGTCTTTGTAGACGAAATTCTGCTTATTTTCGGTTGTCACTGGCACGAGTTTCGCACTCTCTTAGCTAAAACACACACAAAAACACAGACTCGAATTTCATCCGCTGCGACGAAATTCTCAAATTTCTACTGTTTATTTGTTATCTGAAGACTTTTTGTCGTTTGAAGTAACTAGTAAAATACTGCTAGGGGGAAAAGAGGAATCGCTCTTTATTCCAATTTAGAAAAATACCTGCCAACTAAAAAACCAAAAAACATACACTTCCCCTCTTAGGTGCCTATAATTCGATAATTTTTTCTACAAATATCCATAGAAATTTTCCTTTTTAAGTGCCTTCCCCTATTTACCTTTGTCTAACTAGCGTGCAAGGCTGAACAGGTTTAGTGTGAGATTATATCTAGTGTATTAAACAGGCTTAATGAACGTTGAATTTTCCATAGAAAGAATAAAAACAATGTATATAGAACATGTGGTCGCTGTGGCGTAGTTGGTGGTACGCTAGCCTGCTACGGTGAGTGTCCGGGGTTCGTTATCTCGAAGAAAAATAACGATAGAGCAGTCGAACAAAGAGCATTACGAGGAATAAATTTCCAATTGGAACTTTTTCCTGAAGGAACCTTTGTCTCCTGCTAGCAGGGAAAGTTCAGTAGCAGAACCAAAAAATTTTAATTGAATAAACTAAGTATTTTTTGCTTCGATTGGCAAATCTCAAATTGAAACTTTTCTCTGAAGGACCTTTTTGTCTTTCCTAATAGCAGATATAGACATAGTTCCGCTAGAAAACGAAGAAGTTCCGCTGTTCTTCAAAAATAAATACGAACTAAAAATATAAAAATAAAAAGTACTTTAAAAGTACTTGGAACATTATAAATACGGTAAATCTGAAGAAAAAACTCTGTGGAATATCTACAATTTACTTGACATGCAATATTTTGGATGCGAAACTTTATTTCAATTTAGAAAAAATATCTATATTTCTAAAATGGAGTAGGAAAAAGTAAGGTTCATTTTATTCCCTTTCAGTCGGAGTCAAACACTATCGCGATTACAAGTCAAGCTTCAGAGAGAAGTGAAAGGGTGCTATTTACGGTTTTTCGGTTACTTGAATGCATAACAAAAAGATATCTATCGATAAGGAGAGAGGGGATGGTTTGCCAAACCTGGAATGAAGAGATGGGAACAGGTTCCAATAAAATATCATTTCGATCGGAGAAACAAATGTTGTTTCAAGTACTAAAGTAATATTTTCCAAAAAAAATGGTCCGGCAAACACTTTTATTTTGATTGGGACCATTTTTTTGGGTTTTGTTTAGCAAACCTAGTCCTAAGTAGGACTTATGAGGAAATGTTTATAGTATGTACATATACATACATATATGAAAGAAACATTAGTCTAATATTTCCATTATCCGATTTCTTCTAAGATATCCACTTCTAAGTATTGAACACTCTTACGAACAACTGAGTTGCTCAGCTACATAATCTTAAATTTATTTGAGGCTCAACTATCACTTTATCGGTGTCCTGTGATTGCATTCCCGATAATACTCTCCATGCTTCTTCCTCCCACCTATCAATCATCCTTCCAATCAATACCATGTTCCGCATTCATAGGGGTGTACCCTGTGTGTTGAATGTACTTATCAATAAAACAAAAAATTATTCAGCACTTTCCTTCTCACAAAGTAATCTAGGGGAAGAAATTTTTCATAAAACGCTTCGCTTACTTGACGTTATGGTTCTATGAACAAGTGGTGACAGTCCGCGGACGGACAGGAGAAGAGGGTTCAGAAAAGAAGGTGGGCGTTATTTTTTCCGTTGGTACTAAATTCAGTCATTGTTAGCATGCAAAGTAGCAATTAAAATGACTTTAAAACAAAAGCGGTTAGTATAGTACAACATATGAGCACAGTAGCCACAGCAGGAAAGTAGTAGGTCCTATGCGTGATTTCATAATTTATGAGTTTCAAACGCCCCTACATATAGAAACACACTTATGTGCCTACCTACTTACCTATGTACTCGCCAAAGAAGTAGCAAGGCAAAAAATATTTAATTTTTAAAGATTAAATAAAGTTTAATTTTTCATATTAAGTATATTTTAACTAAGCATTTACTTTGTGTTCAATGAGCTAGGAGTGATACGTACTTAGATAAAATCAATGATCCGAAACACGCAGCCACGCAGAAGCAAAGCAGAAGGATCCAAAATCAATTTGAATTTTAATGTATTCTGAAATCGAAGGAAAGAATTATTTTGGTAGCATTTAAAAATTGGCTTTAAAATCTGGTTGAAAGTAAAAATGATGTTCAACAGAGTTGCCATGTGCACCAGTTTCCGCAAAGATAGTCCGCTGTACCACAAGTAGGGCTAAAATCTTTGTACTTTATAAAAAAATATAAACAATTATAGTAATCATACAAATTGCAAAACCTTAAGGATTTGGTAATGAACTTTTAAATTTAATGACATAATTATCATAAAAATTTTATAGATGGTACCATAAGAACTTTCACAAGGTTGCATTCCCTAACATTTGTTCACTGATAGCTAAAGGTGGGTGTCCCGAGCATTTTTCGAAATTCCGGGATTTCAGGATTTTTAAAGAATCCCGATTTTTATACAAAAACAAAAAAAAACAATAAGATTTTATAAAAACTAATGATTTATTATATTCCCCGTTCTTTTAATAGCACAACATACGATGGAGGGCCTAGGCCAAGCTTCATGTTGTGCGTATAGTATTTGTACAGAAATAGAAGTGATCTTTATGCCGCATCCGAACAGCCAAGTCAACATTTTCAAGTTTACTTCTTTAGAATCATTGTGGCAAAAAGGAAATTGTCACGGAAATGAAGTGCAGAGCCCTCTATCAATCAAGTATACGAAAAATGAGGATACATATGTATGTATATACATCCACTATGGGCCCTCTATCCCTCTATCGATTGATAGAGGGCGCTGATTCGCGTATGATTCAAACTTAATTGATAGAGGGCGCTGAGTATGTATCATACTCGATTGAAAGAGTATCGAGAAAAAGTATCCATCTGTTTCTATTAAAATTTGACATTTCAAACAAACTTTTTACATTTAAATGAAAAACCGTTAGAAATTTCTAGAGCTGAAAGAATGAGCGAGTATAGACAAGAAAAAAACACACGCGTGACGCAAACAAATGGCGTTTGTGTTACGATAAAACCTCCAGCAAAAACTGCGGCTGAGTTGGAGGCCCAATAAAATTCGGATTCTGCTATCGTGAAAAAAAAAACCAAAAACCAGCACCGAGAGATCGTGAAAGTGTAGACTTCGAAAGCAACTTTATTTTTTTTATGTTATTGATACATTCAACATTCACTGGGTAGGGTATACTCCTATGAATGCGAAACATTGTATTGAATGGAAGGAAGATGGATAGGTGGGAGGAAGAAGGAGGGAGAATGAGAGTTCCACCTGTTGAGATTATAAAAGGTGATTTTTTTGCTACTTGATTTTTGAGGTTATACTAATTTTTGTGGGGCTATATTAAGTCTCTAGTCTTTTCCGGCCGATTGGATTTATCGATCCAAATAAAAATTGCATTCACTTTAGTAAAATGTCTGTGTTCATTTGAATTTTCAAAAACCAAGCTCTTAAAAAATCACCCTTACAACCTGAATATTTTGATGGTGATGATGATGATTATTATAATGACGATGATTATGGTAAGATTATGCTATAATGATGTAGCAAATAAATTCGCATACTTTGAGTATGAATATTTTGATAAAGGTGATAATTTTGCATACAGCATAGGAAATGTAAACGATCAAAACGAAGTTAATCCAGAGCAGAGAATCATCAAACTGAACTATACAAGGCTTATCGTTTGCATAAATCGGCACATAAACGATTTCAAAACATGTTCGTACAAAATTCCTTCGGCCATGCCTGTAATGTCTGCGATAGACTCGGTTTTTACAACATAACTAACTCTAACCTGAAAATCCAAAATGCAAGAGTTCTGAAGAAGTAAACTTCTGTAGGAAGTCCCACTGACGCACACTTTTTTTTAAATTCATGTAGTTTGACCTCAATGTAGAAAGGCCCTAATTAAATTTTAATCGGGGTTTGACATCACAAACCCTGGATGCGTTGAGTACGGTCATTCAAATTAGCTAAAAATTGTATTGCAAAACATATTTTAGTTAGGACCTTTTTACATTAAGCTAACGATATTTAAGTGATATTCCATGTGAAATGAAATGCAATAACAATGTGTAAAAATTCAGGGCTGCCTTATGAACGAATAAAAATTAAGCGTGAAAAGCGTATAATATTATGATAAAAAATAAAGATATGTAGGTATATAAAGATATGTCGGGATCCCGAAATATCGGGACGGGAAAGGGTTCGGGATCCCGGGAAACCACCCCATTCTAGTTACTTACTTAATTTTCTTTTTTACTTATTTAGCACACATTTGCAATCATTTTAATTGAATTCGAAACTTGTATACAAATCACTCGAAAATAAAGCTGAGAATTTTTATATTTATTTCTTTTTTTTTGTGGGTATAAATCTCATAAATTTCAATAAAAACGGTATGCTGCTGTTTCCATATTGGCATATGTGACAATATGTCGAATATGTCGAATATGATTACAAAATTTATAGGGCGCTGTTACTGTTTCGTTTATGGTGCTCCAAATTTGCTCCACTATTTTATAAATGTAAGTAACACTCTCAATTCACATCCACTGTGACGTCGAAGTGAACAAACAACCGGACAACAATAACATTTTTCATGAAAATTAATAAACTTATTGTCCACAATGGAAAGAATTTAACGACAATTGATTTATGGATCCATCCAAAAAAGAACAACAACAAATTAAGGAATTTTTACAAACGACCAAACACACAAAAATATTGCAATCGTATAATTAAAATCGAATATTGTTGGATATTGTTGCTGCTGCTGCCGCTGCTGTTATTGCCAATTGTTGCTAAGCGATTGCACAAATGATAAATGTTTGCGTTAAATTAATGCATTTTGAATTGCAATTGTGGCTCACATGAATGCGAAATGTCAATTTACGAATGTAAGGCAGATAAAATTGTCATGCAAATAAGAATTTTAATAATAAAAATTAGCTAAAAAACAGATGGAAACTTAAGCCAAAACTCAACGATAAATCCAGTTCAAAAGAAGAGCAAAACTTAATCTAAATACAAACCAAAATTCAGGCCAATACCCTAACAAAATTCCGATCGTTATTCTGATCAAAATCGGACTAAAACTAAATCAGTCAATTCAGACAAATCATGTTAAAAATGTGATCAACATTCAAATTAAGAAGCAGTTCAAAAATAGACCAAAATTCATAGAACCAGGCCAAAAAGATATCAAATCTCATATCAAAATTCAGAGCAAACATTAAACCAAAATTCAATTTAAAATCAAATCAAATGCAGGCATTAGAATGAAATTGTGATCAAAATGCACATCAAACCGAAATCAAAATGAAATTCCCAAAGAAACAGGTCCAAATATTCAAATAAAATTCAGACCAATTCAAAACGAAATCCCCATCCAAACTCAGACTAAAAGGATACCAAAAATTTATTTAAAATTCAGAACAAAACTCAATGGCCAAAAGGAGACAAAATTCTAAACAAAGATTTCAAATTCTAAATTGAAAATTAAGAAGATTTTAATTATAACCAAATTCAGCCCAAAATTCAGAATAAAAATCTTAGAAAAATTCAGGCCTGCATAACTCAGACATCAAATTTTGGCTCAGAGCAAAAAGAGAACAAACTCTATCCAAAAAGAGACGAAATATAGAGCAAAATTATACCATTTCAGACAACATTGGACCAATATTGATACCCAAAAAATAGACAACATTTCAGACACAATTCAGACCAGGAATCAACTAAATCTTATATTCGACTTCAATTCAAGACAAAAACTCTTCAGACAAAAAAAAATCAAAAACTTAACCAAAACTCATTCAAACTCATTCAAACAAAACTTGGTCAATTAACCAACAACAACAACCCATTCTATATGAAAGACCCGCATTTGTCGCATTGTGAGGCGCAATACCTTCCTCTTAAATTTTTCTGGTAATACATACATACATTCTTATGCAACTAATGAAAAATAAATACAATACAACAACAAATTTATGCTAACTTTGACCCCTAATAATAATAAACATTGAAAAACAAAAATTTTCTTTGAGTTTCTGTGGTAAAAAAACAAATAAATAAATAAAGTAGGTACCTAATACAAAAGTTTAAGCTGATGTTTCTTTTTCTTCATTTCATTATAATTGTTTGTTTGTTTTTTATACAAAAATTTTAAATGATACAATGACAGTGCAATTCAAAAAGAATACACAGGAACAAAAAAAAAAAAAAAATTTAAAAAAAAATACCCAAGAAAATGAATACACCGAGAAATGAAATTTTATCGTAGGTACTCTACTGCTCCTGCATACTTTTTCAATTAAATTTCTCTGTTTTCCCGCGCGTATTTTGACAATTTTGACTCACTTTGCATTTTGCTCGTTTACTATCGAATGCACAAGTTGTGGAATGGGGGGAGCAGACTTTAAATTACTTTTGTTTGCTTTAAAAAAGAATTTTATTTCATGACATTTGTCAAGAAGGGGGTTACTTATCCGCGAAACTACCCAATGTATCCGCCTATTTATGCCTTGCTTCCGGGTTTATACTTACCATCTTTTCCTCCTTTTAACACAGTGCCTTACTTCAATATCTCTCCAAACTTGCCAGTCGAGAGCTGTTCGCATTCAATGTTGCCGCTTTGGTTGAATTCTACTACATTAGGTAGATTTTTTTTGGAAATTTTTTTTTTAGTAGATTGGTAGAATTGTGTCCGATTTAGTAGATCTTCAGTCAAACTCGTTTGTACCCTTTTATTTGAGAAAACTCTCAGCCAAGAGAAGAAAGTGCTATAACTTTTTGAGTGGAACCATGATCGAGTTAGTCAAATCTGATACAATGAATCGCGGTAATGCGAATGAATCCGTAACAGCAAGAGTAGCGGTTTCAATACTGCTATAAAGGGTGGTCCATCTAACATTTATAATTTGAAACTATTTATTTTGTGACAACTCGAATGTCATTCGTCTTATGACGGAAAATTAGTCGTAAACGAAATATACGCTTGAAATTCTACAAATTTAGTTGCCAAATGGTGAATCTTCTAGCGAAAAATGTATGTAAAATAAAATCTGACATTTTACTTTGGGCAGAAAATCAAATCGGGATTTGTGTTTGACGATCAACGATTTGAAGTTGTTGTCAATAATTACTTCGCATAAGGTACATATGTACTTAATATCTGAATATGAAGTTTCCATTTTACTACAAAATACAATTTGCAAATTTACGACAACTGAAGGGATACTACACTGAATACACCATATCTTTATACAAACAAAAACATTTTTAATAGAATATTGGTAGGTTTTCCAGGTATTTTTGGTAGAAAATATATTTTTCGGTTGTGGCAGCACTGTTAACATTTCCTTTTTAAAGCTCTCTCTTCTTCCTTCCATTTCTCTCTTTTAGCCGCCAGTGTCGGTGTCGGAGCAATACTCATCTGAACTCAAAAAAAAAAAAATTCATTGTAAAATTTATATTTTAGTAATGTCATTTTCACTGTAAAACTAAAAATGTTGATTTTATGAAAATGGAAAAATATGAGACTGGAAAAGACACGAGAAAAACAGATCGACATCCACCATCTATTCGTCGTTTATAAACCACCTTCGATAGTATGATTAGGGATCACTTGTACGCCGCGATGTCTGATCTTGGTATCCGTCTTTGTAAAATGACACTGACCGACACCACAGCGCATTGGAAATTGGGACAAACCTCTACGCGCCATTTGATACCAGACAAGGTGACTCCCTATCGTCCGACTTCTTTAACCTTATGCTGGAGAAAATAATTCGAGCTGCGAACATCGACATCGTTGGCATTTTTTCTTATCATTTTAAAGTTTTAACTGTCAAAAGCACATTGCTACTCGTATAATGTATTTATTTAACATTTTCAATGTTGAAGTTACATTGTTTTCTCATCAATTATACATTTTTCTCGTTGAATTAAGAAATGTTAGAATTCATGTTATAATGTAAATTTTGATAGTTTTTAATGTTGACTGAATATTGTAAACGAAAAATGCTAGTTTTACCAGCTGTTTCATGTACTTTTTTTTTGAGTGTGAGGTTTACTGTTTCCACTGTTACTGTTGTTTATTGTTTACATTTATTGCTGCTGTTTTCGCGGCTTTTGTAATTTGCATTCTTTTTTCCGCTCTACTTCTTCTATACAATGCTCGGTGTGTGTTTAAATTACCAAAAATGGGTGGGCGATATAAACGCCCACCACTCCCTGATGGTATTGAAAAATGAACTTAACTGCGAATGTGCGAGTAAGGCGCGCGTATAAAAGTCAAACTTCAAAAGCAACATTTTCTCATTTTGAATTTCAGTGGCTTTCAGATTTTTTCATTTTCTTTTCTTTAACTTTATTTTATATTTCCTGATTTTCATTTCATTTCAATTTTAAAGTTTTCCAAATTTTATTGTTTTTCTTTCGCATGGAATGCCATAAAAGTGGGTGGCAGCAGTGGAGGAGTGGGCGTGGTGGGTGGATGTGTGCGTGCGGTGTCAATAACATTCAAAAAGTTTATTTTCCTCTCTCTCCCTTTCTTTTTGCACAATCTCTCTCTGTCTCTCTTACTTTCTCTCTAGATTTAACTTGACACTGCCAATGTTGAAAATTTTATGGCTAAGAAAAATAATTGACTTTTTCATTCAGTATTTTTCTTCTTGATGATATGTGCGCGCAGTGGACGCACATTTCCCGCTCCATGCGTACGGCTGCCGAAGAGGTGCTAGGCTACCACCGTCGACGGAGAAATATGTGGTACGACCAAGAGTGTCGCGATGCTACTGAAGCAAAAAACGCTGTTTACAGAGCCACCCTGCGGTCAGTTGCAACGCGAGCTGCTAAGGAGCGATACAGAAAGTTGAGGAGGGAGGAGAAACGTCTTTTCAGGCGCAAGAAAAGAGATGAAGAAAGACGCGAGTTCAATGATATCGAAATGTTGCGGGACAGGAACGAGGTCCGAAAATTCTTTGAAAGAATAAGACGCCTGACTGATGGTTTGAACACCAGGGCCTTTTCCTGCAAAGATGAAGACGGAAATCTGGTGACAGATGTTCAGGGCATAATGAGATTATGGAGGGAGCAGTTTTTGCAGCTGCTTAATGGCGATGACGGCAATAATCCCGCCACTGCGGAACCCACTCCGGAAACCCCAATCACTGACGGCGTTGAAATGCCGCCGCCTGACTATGAGGAGGTCTTAACAGCCATTGCTCGGCTGCAAAACAATAAGGCTGCAGGTGCAGATGGCCTGCCAGCTGAGTTGTTTAAGACCGGAGGCGAAGAGCTCAAAAAACGCATAAATGAGCTTCTATGCAGAATATGGTCAGATGAAAGCATGCCAAGTGATTGGAACCTCAGCGTACTCTGCCCAATCCATAAGAAAGGTGATTGCACGATCTGCGCCCACTACCGTGGGATAAGCCTTCTTAATATTGCATAGAAGTTTCTATCGAGCGTACTGTGCGGCTTCAGGCCTGGTAAATCCACCATCGACCAGATATTCACACTACGCCAAATCCTGGAAAAGACCCGAGAAAAACAGATTGGCGCCCATCATCTATTTGTCGATTATAAAGCCGCCTTCGACAGCACGATTAGGGATCACTTGTACTCCGCAATGTCTTATTTTAGTATTCCTGCAAAGCTCATTCGTCCGACACTACCAGCGCACCACCAGCGTAGTGAAAATTGGGTCAAACCTCTCCTCGCCCTTTGATACCAAAAGAGGTTTCAGACAAGGTAACTCCCTATCGTGCGACTTCTTTAACCTTATGCTGGAGAAAATAATTCGAGCTGCGAACATCGACATCTCTGGCACTATCTTCTACAAGAGTGTCATGCTGCTAGCATACGCTGATGATATTGACATCATTGGCAAAAACGCTCGAGCAGTCAGTGCAGCATTCTCCAACCTGGAAAGGGAGTCTCGTCGTGTGGGTCTAGTGGTGAACGAGGACAAAACGAAATACCTTGTGTCAACAAACAAAGAGTCACGGCGTCTTGGACAAAATGTCACTGTTGACAACTACACTTTTGAAGTCGTCAAGGATTTCGTTTATCTAGGATCCAGCATAAACACCAACAATAATGTCAGCCTTGAGATCAAGCGGAGACTAACTCTTGCCAACAGGTGTTACTACGGGCTCAGTAGGCAATTGAGAAGTAGAGCCCTCTCTCGACCGACGAAAATAACGCTCTATAAGTCCCTCATCCTTCCCGTCCTAATGTATGGCGCAGAGACGTGGACATTGACCGTCAATGATGAGAGGCTGTTGGCTGTTAGGAGCGTTAGAGAGGAAGATACTCCGTAAGATCTATGGTCCAGTATGAGTGGACGACGTGTATCGAATAAGATGGAACGATGAGCTGTACACCGACACTGACATAGTCAAGCGTATAAAACTCCAGCGGCTTCGCTGGCTGCGTCATGTTGAGCGAATGGAAGAAAGCGCTCCGGCTAGAAGGGTGTTTTATTCGAATCACGGTGGAGGAACACGCAGAAGGGGACGTCCTAATCTGCGTTGGAAAGACCAGGTGCAAGGCAACCTGACTGCACTTGGCCTTATCAACTGGGGCCAGCGCGCGCATAGCAGAGGTAACTGGCGAAGCTTTGTGGAGGCGGCCAAGACCGATCATCGGTTGTAGTGCCAGCTAAGTAAGTAAGTAACGGCGTCTCAACAATGGCTTGTGGATTATGATCACTCCAAATGCGACATACCCATTCAACCAAAAGTGAGCTTCATCGCTGAACAAAATTTTCTTGTGAAAATCGGGATCGGTGTCCATCTCGTTTTGGGCCCATTTACAAACGTTGTTCAGGAGTAAGTCTATTCATTATGAAATAGCACACCAAACTGAGCATAAATCAAGTGACAGCTGTCAAAAAAACCAACCCCGAATGAAGTATTGCCAGATTGAAATTGAAATTTTTTGTTTTGTTTTTTTTTTTTGCAAAACTTTTAAATTGCTTTCATACTTAGAAACGAGGGATGGTAAACAAGCTGCTAGTTATACACAACAGCTATAAATATAC
Organism: Palloptera scutellata; assembly: GCA_958295655.1. Lineage (NCBI taxonomy): Eukaryota > Metazoa > Arthropoda > Insecta > Diptera > Pallopteridae > Palloptera > Palloptera scutellata. Next base: position 27,694,313 of record OY282451.1, read on the forward strand.
GTATTATCTCTGCAACTTTTCTTTTAGTTCCTCATAAAGTTGTCGCTGATAATCTATAAATATATAAAGCAGCGAGTGGCGAATAAAACGCAGCTATACTATTGAGGAATAGAACCAAAATTTGTTATATTTTTATTGAAGAAAAAACCAGAAACAAAGAGTTTGCATAAATCTTTCTAACAAAATTTAAGAAAAATTCGCATATTTTATGTAATAAGGAAATATTTTAAATAATATGTATACAAAAAAGAAGAAGGAAACTGCAGGCAACCACGCAATTTATGCACACACAGAAATATGTAAAGTTGCAAAGTATATGCAGAAAATATAATATTTCTTTTAAATATTCATGCAAATGTCAAATTTGTAGCATTTTCTACTCCTTCCTTTTCTTCGTTTTCTTACTCGTAAGCAGCTGTCACTTTCCTAAATACTTTATTAGCGACAGCCACGAGCATTTTTATTTTTATACTTCTTGCAAATTAAGGCATTAAGTAAGAAACAAAAAACAAGAAAGGAAAAAAAAGAAAATAGTTTAGCTACTCCTAAAAGTCGTTTATATTCAAAGTTTACATAGAGCAGCAACATATTTTTTTCGCTAATTTATGCAATTTTTCTAAGCACTTAGAAGGAGCTTCGCTGGGCTACAGTACCTCAAGCTGGCTCTGATTCATTTGACATTTTACAACGTAAAATATAATACTGAAATAAAAATAAATGCATTCATATTTTAGGTAATTATGAGTCTAGTTAGTTAGGAAGAGGAAATGTAGCTGACTTGACAATTTAAAAAGAAAATAATACATAATTGAAGTTTTGTAACGGCGCTGATTATCAATATTATGATTATTTACATAATACATACGAGGTATGATAAAAAAATAACCGTTATTATTATTTTTTCAAAAAGTATTTATTTATTCATCAACAACTATCTTGTCCCCTTCAAAGTAATCCCCCTCAGATATAATACACTAATGCCAACGTTTTTTCCAATCCTCGAAACACTTCTGAAACGCGCTTTTTGGTATCGCCAACAGCTCCTGTTTCGATTTTTCTTTTATCTCCTCAATCGTAGCAAAACGCTTTCCTTTCATCGGTGTCTTCAGTTTTGGGAAAAGGAAAAAGTCAGCGGGGGTCAAGTCCGGTGAATACGGTGGTTGAGGCATGATAACGGTTTTGTTTTTGGCCAAAAACTTACGCACAAGCGACGTTGTGTTTGCTCAAAATTTAGCAATTTTGGAACAATCTTCGCTGCCGCGCGTTTCATGCCTAAAACATCCGTAAAATTTGCTTTGCATGAGCCGAACGATATGCCAACATCATCAGCAACCTCTCTGATAGTGATTCGACGATTCGACGATTATCCAAAATCATTTTCTTCACTGCGTCAATGTTTTCATCGGTTGTTGACGTGCTCGGGCGACCAGGACGAGCATCGTCATTGACATCTTCTCGGCCTTCCTTAAACCGGTTATACCACAATTGAACTTGTGTTCTGCTCATAGTAGACTCGCCAAAGGCCACAGTCAACATTTCAAATGTCCCTGCGCATTTAATTTCATTTTTTACACAAAACTGAATACAGTTTCTTTGATCCATTTTTTCGAATAGTATAAAATCGAAGAGCACACCAAAACACGACTTACCTTTTTATCTGTCAAAAACAAACTGACAATCCAAAATGGTTGGTATTGCCAACATATATAACAGAAACAAAAATGCGAAAATCGAACATACGTAACTCACGAAAATAACGGTTATTTTTGGATCACACCTCGTATATGCTTATCACTTTTCATTCTATGTTATTGTTAATATTCTTTTTCTTTTCTTTATTGTGTGAAAAACGCACAAAAAAACTTAATCTGATGCAGCAAAACAATAAGAAACAATCAGATAATGAGAGTAATTTTGAATATCAAGAGCAGCTAATGACAATAAGGAAATGTGTGATTGGGAGTAATTGAGAATTATACTCCCAAAAATATGTAAGAGCTCTGTTCATTAGTAAGTCCTGAAAATATATTGATAACTTTATACCAGAAGTGCGCTCTTTCAATTAATTCCATATTGATTGAGATTAAATTTATTCCACATTTCACCAATTACATATTTAAAACAATTATTAAAATTATACCATATCATTGATTTTGAATATTTATTATAATCTATAATCTCGTTAAATAAAGCTAAAATATTGTTATAATGATTAAAGTGAATATGGAATTATATTTTTTTGGAGTTTTTGGTGAAATTGAGCTATAACAAATGTATTAATTTTTATGTCAACTCACTGTCAAAAAAGTTTAAAGAATTCAACATGTGAAACTATTATATTTGAAGTTATATCTAAATTTACGTCAGTATGTAAATATGTTGGTAAAAATGTAAACAATTATATTTAACCATTGTTATAGTATATGCACTTTTTATAAATATATAGCATTAATGAATTTCGTTTTCTATTTTTTGTTTCCATGTTTTAATTTACAATTAATATGCATACACAAAAAAAAAATAAAACTACAAAATTAGTAGATAACGAAAAAACAAATAAAAATTACCACATTAATTACAAATTTCAATCGGATTTATTATTTAAATTGTACTCTGAAAGAACACTTGCTTCTCTCCTTCGCTGTTATTCTCTCTGCCATGCAACTCTGTTGTTTTTTTCTCATTTTTTTTTCATTTCACAGCATATGGCAACACAAGTTCACGCTGCTTGTCAACGCAATAACTGTCAACGTAAATTAGCAAATATTATGTTGCAGCATTTCATTTAAAATGTTTTTCCCCCCATTATTACTGTTGTTTTTGTGTTAATATTATTTTAATGAGGTTTTTGTTACTGTCTCCCGACAATGCCACAAACATGTGTTGTATGCTGCAGTTTAATGCAATTTTTTCGTTTAAATTTGATTATATTTTTTGGTTGTTTATAAATTCAATTTAAAATTTATGGAGGAGGACTACACTTGGCGGAAAATACTAAGAATTGTGTAATCAATGAGCAAAATATTATATCAATAGTATAAATACTGATAACTTCTAAAGAAATACTTTCAACTTTAATCGATTTACTATTAAAATTCAATGAAAAAAAAATTGGGTCCAAAAATTAAACAAAACTTCAGTTAAATTTCAGATCAAATTAGATCGCAATACAGAGCCAACCACTGACAAAATTTACATAAAAATATCGCGAAAATTTTGAGTTAAACTTGGACCAATATTTCAACTTAAAATTCAGAACAAAAATCAGTGTCAGAGTGAGACTCAGACTAAATTCAGACCAGTCCCAAACGGAAATATTAACCCAAATTCAGACCACATTCAAGCCCAAAACGAAAATCGATCCAACATTCATACTAAAAAGCGGACTCATTTAAACTAAACTCAGCCCAAATTAAAACCAAACCTCGGGTCAAGTTTATATCAGCTCCAGGTCAAAATTACACAAAAATTCAGTCCACATTCAAGCAAAACTGAGTCGATTGTGGATCTGCTCTACACTTCTACACAATATCTGTACGCCCATTGCTAATGTCTTCATATGAGAGTGCCAGAGAGGAGGCACGTTATTGTACCTGCCCCAAAACCGGCCCTTTAAGTTACAGTCCCGGAGCTGTTGTAATTAAACCATTTGGTTCTCCATATGAATTCGAGGATATCCAATATCTCTACTTTAGTTATCTCCGTTAGACCTGTGAAGAATCTTGACCCGATGCACTGCAGTGTTTCATCTGCAGTCTTAGATTTAGATTGAAATAAGGGTAAGGGCTGGGCACAAGGCACCAAATCACTGTTGCCTACAAATGACTATTGCGAAGATGCAAAGATATCTCTGAGAGTTATATTGCCCACTTCAACCGTAGTTGGGTATGCAATAGTAAGGTGACAAAGTCTAAGACTTGCAAGCTTGTCACAGTGGCACAGAATGTGATCTGCTGTTTCCTCGTCTTCTTCACAAAATCTTCAGAATTTGGTCACGAGTTATTCCCATGTTAGCAAGATGTATCCTAACTGGGCAGTGTCCAGTAAGAAATCCTGTGACAGCTCGGATTCCGTTTCTGTTTAACATCGAGAGTTGTTTTGTTCTTAACTTTGATACAATTGGCATGAATGCTTTTGCTTGTCTGTTGCCTGAGCTGTCGCCCAGGCAGCTTGGACCTTTCTGTTCAGCCATGTGTTAAGATTGAGCTTTACAAAACTCCATGGCGGGCCGCAGAATGGGGTTGATCCAAACATGGGTTCGGATGCCCCTTTTCTGGCTAACTCTCCAGCCATTTCATTGCTATGACTATGTCCAGGTTGAAAGTTGTGTTGGAAGTTATATCGGGGTAGGCACGAATCATTTATTGTGATGTTAAGATTTTGTTCCTTAGTCAATTCTTTTCCAAGGGCGTACAGAATGTTTGAATTTTCTCTCAGTACTTTTGTCTTGCAACATGAGCTTTGTAGTGAACTTCAATGCCTCTTGTTCGATAACTAGGTGTCGTGATGGCAGGCCTAATGTAACTTCTAATGCTGCTGTTGGTGTGGTTCTCATGACTCCTGCTACTGAGACACAGGCATGCGGTTCATCTGCCGTCTTAAACATTTACATACCTAAAAGGTGAAATATCAATCGCTCGTCGTGACGCCTTCTGCAAATACCTCTTGTTGGAATGCTCCAATGCTCCAGCACTGACACCTCCTGCAAGTACCCTTACTACAGACCTGTTGAACAAAAAGAGGGTTTCTGTTATCCTTAAAAAAAATTTAAATATGAATGCAGACCCAAGCTCGAGAAAAACACACTAATATTCAGATAAAAAAAATCAGGCCAAAGTGCAGAATAAACTCAGATCCTAATTGATTTAACTCAGAGCAAAAGGAGAAAATTCAGACTAGCATCATGAGCAAAATTCAACTATTAAACAAAGTTCAGACTAATATTCACTAAAATCTAAACATCGGATCAAAATCCAAAAAAAAAAAACCACCAAATTCACAACACATTTTGAATTTTGTCTGTGTCCACACACAGACGAAATTCAGCAGAATATACCTCTGATCACAGTGTCGACCAAAATTTATACCCCAACTCAGACAAAAATATGGACTCAAATCAAGAAGCAACAGCCAGGATAAAATTCAAACCAAACAACAAACTGTAACTCAGGTCAAAAGGCAAACGAAATCTAAGACCCAAAATCGGGCCCATACTCAGACAAAAGTTCAAAGCAAAATATAGACTAAATTCAAACCAAACGTTTACCAATCCTCAAATAAATCAACACATTGTGTTGCATTCATAAGAGTTAAATATATCAATAAAAATAAATAAAAACAAAACAGATCGGGAATAAGTTCAAAATTCAGATCAAAATATCAAACCAACGGGATAAAATTCAGGGCATATCTACACTGATCGAAATTCTAACCAAAAATAGGATCAAAGTTAAAAAAGTGCTAATTTTGACTAGGGTTCAAACCAAAATTGCGATCGAACTGAGTCAATCTAAAATTTAGACCAAAATAAAAAACATCAGACGAGTATTTAGACTAAAAAGCAGTCTAAAAATCTTATCAAACTTTAGGCCAAACATTAATAAACAAAATGTTATTTCAATAGTATAAAAGTTATATCTGAATTCTCTGAGTGTAGCTACCAAAAAAAAACAAAATACTCAGAAAAAATGTTAACTTTGACATTTAAAAATATATTAAAATATCTTCATTAAAAACCACAAATATCAGCGCAACATCAGCGTTTGATGAAGCTCATTAAGCTGAAGCCCTTCATCGTGTCGAATGACAGCAGAGATTACAATAATACTTGTGTAACTAATAAAAAATTTTGATTAAAGTAGCAGAAGGTTAACAATTTATGACACAATGATGCCTTATGGCAACGACTACCCAGGCTTAAAAGGAAAAGGCCCGCGATCGGCGAATTGTAGAGTCATCTTCAAATACAAAAAAAAAACCCAATCGTTTCATTCTCTGCTTTTGTTTCTAACGCTCTAAAGTGCATCCAAAATGTTTTTGTGAAAAACACTTCATTCTCAAATAAAAATTTATCAAGAAAGAAAGAAATCATGCAAGAAAATAACAAATAAAAATCCGATTAATTCAAAACAATTATAAATAAATCAGTTTTTTCTAGAAAGCAACAAAATCAAAATCAAATACAAATACAATTTTTCAAATCACTGACTAGCGATTTATCTTATCGAAATTGTGCACAATATGCTAAATGTAAATTGCAAACAGATTCCTACTGTTGTTCAACCTTTCCATTGCTACCGCTCACACATATCTTCTTAATAGCTTCCGCTGCCGCCACTTGACTTCACCTTCTACTTATATGGTAAAATAAAATCGGTATAATTTTATTTTTGTAGCTACAAACAGCAGCAGACTATTTAAGCCTCCTTCATATTTACCAATAACATAATTTGGATAAAATGTCGGCACTGCCACAACATCACGTCTCCCTTCCTCCTAACAACTTCAACATGTTCTGTATTTACTATGTGGAAAATAGAGATACTTATTATGTTATTGCTTTTGCTTCGTCATAAATGCGACTTGAATATCGATATCAAATCATAAGTCACTGCTGCTGCACAATTTTAACTGCAGGCAGTGCCGGATCTGGGTATTTGAAGGCGGCTATTTTGTAGGGCGCTGGCATGCTACGAAGAGTGTGCGGAGTTTAACAAGAACCTTTTGCATAAGAAAAGCTTTTCACTTCGACTTTCGCATTCGGAATGAAACGGTAGGTCCCTTTCATTCGTGCACAAATATATAACACGCACAACATTACGTGATGCAAGAAGCTCGGCCTAGGCCCCACATGGGCTGATGTGGCATTAACAGAAGAAGAAGGGAACCAGTTACAATCAGATCTGAAATTTAATAATAAGTAATTCAATTAATTAAACCCTAAATTCAGTTCAAATTCAAAAGAAAATCATAGATCAAAATTCAATGTGACTTCAGAACAATGCTCTACTAATTGTGTGTATAACTTCGAAATGAGGGATTTAAAAAAACAAAACCTTTATTCTTTCAATAACAATTCGATTTCAATAATAAAAACTCAGACCAAAATTCAGACCGAATTCAAACAAAAACTAGAACAGAGACAAAAACTTTAAAAAAAAACTTGGTCTAAATATAGGACCAAACCTTAGATGAATTTTATAACAAACTCACATCAAAATATCGAGCAAAATCAGAATCGAACTCTGACCAAATATTGGACATAAACTTATACCAATATTTAGACCGAAATCCGTTCAAAATTCAAACCAAACTCAGTCCAATTTTAAGACCCAAACTTGGACCAAATCTAAGAACAGAAAATCAGATCAAAAGTCAGGCCAAAATTAGAATGCGAATGAAACAAAACTTGGAATCAAACTACAGATAAAAATGTCGACCAAGTTCAGACTTAATTTCAGAACATTATTAAGACTAAAAATCGAACACAAACTTAAGCTAATGTTGTGACCAATTTGAACCATTATTCGAATAAATAATCGGACCCCAACGCAGACAATAATTTATGCCTGACTTCTTAAACATAATTTAAACGGACACATTTTAAGCCAAAATTCAGTCCAAAGTCAAAGTTCAGACCAAATTTAGTCTATATTTAGACTTAAATCAGAAATTAGAATTGGATGCCGCAAATCAGACTCCAACTTGGATCAAATCTCATAACAAACTCAGATCAAAATATCGACACAAATTCTAACCTAAACTCTAACCGAAAATCGGACATAAACTTATTCCAGTCTTTGGACTCAGACAAATTAAATAAATACCAATTAAAATCAAAACCTAAAATAAACCAAAAAAACAAGCCTCTACAATAGACGGACATCTGACCAAAGAGATTTCAGATTTTGTATTAAAAATTTTTTGTGTACCTCTCGAATTACTTCTGAATCCGCTCCTGACTCCAAATAGTTCGTAAGTATTCCATCCGTTTACTATTGGTGCCATGGCAGATACACCTTTTCCTAGGATTATGTCTCTACGTGCAACTATTCGCCTGACGATGTCCATTTTATATGCAAAAGTTGTGGAGGGGAGGGTGGGGGTGTGTGTGGGGGTGACCAGGCGCTGCTTGTCCATTTCTATGACTCTATTAGCAATAATCGTTGTTGGCACATGCAAACTATCACTTCCTTTCATTGTAGCTTTCTTCTTCGCCGTGCTCGAACTTCAATTGATATTGGTTTTTAAAAGCGCGCGATTTCCACTAAATAACTGATTAACGGACTAAGTGACTTGCTAACATTGAATGCTTGCGGGAATAATGCTACACTTTCTCTTTATGCTCGTTGGAATCATCATCATCCACAGTACCGTCATCGACACTATCGACTTTTCATTTATAATACCTTCGTGTCGTATTCTTTGGCGTATTCCAGTTATGTGTGTATTTATTTAGTAGAGGTGAAGTGAGGTGACTGGTCGCTGTGGCGTAGTTGGTAGGGTAAGGGGTTCAAATATCGGCACAGGCAAATACAAAAAAGGAGAAAACCAATTTTTCTGCACGGCACCGCCTCTTGGCAGGCAATGGCAAACCTACGAGGGTAAAAATTACCTATGAACAGCTTGTCACTTCGCCGTTCTATCGCTTCCACTCATGTACAAATATAAAACGCACAACATGTGTGGATGCGAAAAGCTCGGCCCAAGCCCTCCATGGGCTGATGTGCCATTAAAAGAAGAAGAAAAATAGTTGAGGTGACTACGAAGTGCTGCCAAGCATAAGGCTACCATATTGCCAGTTAATATTGAGAAATGCTAAGTAGTATACCATACCTGCGCTCCTACTTTAGACAACTTCGACGGCCAACAGATAGCAAGATGAAATTGACGGTTGAGCAGCAAAGAAAGGCGAACGAAAAGGAACAATCTGTATAAAAAAAAAGCAGCTAATAATATTGCAAATCGATTTGAAAGGATATTCTCAAGGGCATTAGCAGTTGTAACAATTGTAATGAGAATGGCGTTTGCATTAGCAAGCAAAGCTAACAAGTTTCTACTTTGCTGCAGTGGGCAAAGAATTTTCCATATTCGATTTTGATTTCTGAGAGCATTAAATTCGTATGAGAATGTAGGTTGAATTGCCATTAATGATCGGCGGATCTCGAGAGGGATGTTGGGGACTGATATGAGCCTCTCTCTAAAATTTAAAGGCAAAGCAAGGCTTTAATACAATATTTCTACAACGCAATGGTTTATCATATCCTTCTCGAGTTTTGATTTGAACTTGGTATGAATAACGATCTGAGTTTTGGTCTGCCTGGATTCATTCATGATCTGAATACGGTCTGACCGCAATCTGAGTTTAGTCTTTAATATTAATTTGAGTTTGGGTTTGAATTATTTTTCCTGTATTTTTTCCCATTTATTTTTTACCTTCTGACCTCCGATGTGAACATTATTGCTTTTTGGCTTACTTTTTCTACAAATTTTAGTTTGAAATTTGATATAATTTTCAGCATTCTTATTGCCTAGATTTTATTCTATTTTTGGTCTGGACTTGAGTTTTCTTATTGCTGACATTTTGATCTTGATTTTGGTCTAAGTTTTCATCTGCTAAACTGCATTGGTTTGGTTTTAGTCTGAATTTGGTTTAATTATTTTTCGGTCAAACTTTTGATGTTAATATGAGTTTGATTTTAGATCTTCTTTGGACCCAATTTTTGGCTTAAATTATTTTATAATTTTCGGTATTCTTTTTGCCTGAGTTGGACTTGATTTTAACGTGTTATTTGTCTGAAATTTTTTTCTGCTTTCGTTTCGATTTCATTCTGGATTGTCAAACCTTCGATGTAAATATCGATTTGATTTGTGGCCTGCTTCGGATCTGACATCCAGCCCAATGTTTTGTTTGAATTTTAGTTTTATTTCCAGTCTTTCTTCTGTATGGATTTTATTGAATTTGGGCTGGATCATTCCTGCCTGAATTGGACTTTTGCCCAATTCTTGGTTTACATTTTAAATCTAATTTTCAATGATTATTTTGCCCGAATTTTGTTCTATTTTTAGCATGAATTTTTTTTTTTTTTGTAGTCTTAGCTTTGGTGTGCCAGCTGAACTGCTTTGGTTTAATCTTTTAGTATGGATCCGGTCAGATCTTCGATGTGAATATGGATTTTAGTTATGGCGAAGGCCATGATTTTTGGTTCGACTTTTGGTTTGAATTTTATCCAAGATTTTTGTCTGGTGTTCATTGTTTGAATCTTGGCAAAATCAAACTTCCCCAACCATAATCCTAGATATAAGTACATATTTGTCCTCGATAGAATTTATCATGGAAATGTTCCTTTCAGAAAATCATGTTCGGCGATTTTAAACTTGATCAAGATGGTTTCACTACGATTTACATATGTCGCTGTAAACTGAAAAATCGGTGATATAAGTCGATTACCTTAACCCATTTCCATAATTTGCCCACTTCTGCTTACCCATTCATGATTTTTTGTTCGATTTCTGGCAATAGCAATAAACGAAGTTGCAGTGAACTACAATAAAGTGGCACGCTCTGCAAACTCAGTTATCACAAAGGAACGGGGAAATCAATACAAGTGTGAGAAAAAGAGACGAAACAAGAGAAAGAGGGAACTTAAGAGTAATTTTTACTGTTAAACATTTATGTGGCACTTGAAAAGTTGGAAGAGAGCGGGGTTAATAAGTACCTACATACATACTATAAGAAGGGATAATGCCAACAACAAAAAGAGGAAATGCAACTAAACTTTCATGCACAGCAACAGCAGGTTAATTTTAGTACTCAGTACTAACGAGTGAGTAACTTAAAGTTTTTGGGGGGAATTGAAAGTAATTGCGTCAAGGGAATTAGCCACAGTGCCTTGTGATTGACGTTGATTGCTTGATGGCCAAAGAAATGTCAGTAAGAAGAAAAGAAAGAGCAGGGCAGTGTCAAGTTAAGCGAACAAATGTGTAACGTGTGAAAATAGTAGGGGGGAAAAAGTACAAAAAACTATTGCTGCAAGTGGTAAAAAGTAGCAAGCGTTACAAGAAAAACTCTTCTACAAAATCCTGTTGTCTTCTGTTGTTAACTAATAAAAATTTATAGCAGCGCAAATAACTGAAAAGGAGACACGGGGAAGCGAGCTATAACTTTAAGTACTTTAACATGTGTTCACCATCGCCACTCACAAATTACACTTAACAGTATACGAGATATGTACTAAGTATGTGAATTTGTATGTAGAATAGTATAAAGTTTATAAAACTATTTCGTAAATTGACAGCAATTTTGACTGTTAAGCATGAAAATAAACTTTGTCCAATATGTATTTCTCTATTTTCTTGCTGACTATTTTGTATGCTTTGTTTGCCAAAAATTTTAAGCTGAAGAACAAGCGCCCAAACAACTGCTTTAGCTTGTCTATTATATACGAGTGCATACACACCAATTTCCAATTTGTTTTGCCAAGTGCTTGAGTTTTCGTTCTTTTTTTCAAACTAACGCATGAATGCACACAATTATTTGATGTGTGCTTGAAGTACACTGAAAGAAAAAAGTTTGCAAAAATTGAATGTAAAACAAATACAAAAAAGTTGATCCTGGACTATTTTTTCTATACTTCAGTTGAAATTTCATACTTATAAATATGTAAGTATAGGTACCTGTTCACCAAGAGAGGGGGAGGGAGGAAAGCTGAGGAGGGGTTTTTTGCCCCGTATATTATTTGGTGTGGACTTCTTCGGCGTGATTTATTGGGCTTCAAAGTTGTGATATTCTCAGGCGACGTTAATTCCAAAGATTTCATCTGCTTTCGCTTACGCTTTGACGGCTTTTTTGATGTGGCTGCATGTAAAGGGCCCACCTCGCTGAAATAGAAGTAACGCTTCAGAGGCTGAAAGCTGTTCGTGTGTACCGACTGTATAAGACGTCACTGTTCATCCTCAGGAACACCAGCATCGACGGAAACAGCTTCGGTATTCGCTTCGACTGACTGAATAAAATCAGAATCAGTGTGAAAATAACAGATTTATAGGGCAAATGCCACTAGCGCGAAAGCCAGATATGATGTTCAATGGTGTTGCCGCTAAAATCATAGCCTCGCAAACCTTATGTCCATTATTTATTTTTATAAAATGCCTTCATTGGTCCATAAACTGAAACTGTGCATACCGTTTGCAGCCGCTAGATCGATGGCCCCAATCGATAGTTAGTTGGTATGTTTGTCCAACAGCAACAAAACCTGGTTTTGTGGACTGGCTCCACTATACCGAATAAAATGGTGCATATACTGCATCCACCCCGAACCATTTATCAAATTAGCTAGACCATCAGAACCAGGTGAAACGTTATCTAAAAAACTTGACTGCATGTTTTGACGTCCCAAAAAATTGAGGCAGGAAACCCCCAGCAGCAGTTATGGCGAAGGCCATCATTGCTATTGTTCCTCGTTACGCAGCAGAAATCTGTCCAACATGTCGTTCCCATCTTAAGGAAAAAAATTTTCAAACATTTGTTGGAACAGTAGAGAATCCTGAAGCATCCATGTCATAAATAGTTGTACCGCCGAACTCAATTATATCTTTTATACGGGATAAATCATTGAATAAATAGTTGACGTTTTCTCTGCAAAATCCCTTGACTTGGTTTAATGACGTTTGCAGTAGCAAGCTCGTGAAGTTAAAGTTCGCGGCCGGCCTTTTTTCTAATTTGACAACTAATTCAAAAGCCAAGACCTTTCTACTCAGGTCATAGTAGTGGTTAGAGCACTTTACAACGTATTCGAAGAGGTTTTTCTCCATTTCGGAAGTGAATAAATATATAACAAAGATTTGAAAAATAAATTAAATTACATAAATTTACATACATTTGAGAATAATATGAGAAATTTGCGCTTACTATATTTGATGGAACGTGTGTGTTACTCTAACCCAGAAATTTCAATAAATCCTCATTTGAAACGCGTTCCACATCATCAAAAACGGGGCCATCAAAAAATAAGTTTTTGCATCGAACCTGAAAATCATAGCTACTTTGGTATTAAAAAAATTGTGGTGTGACGTAACGAGTGCTGTTACACAACCAGTACCACTACCCTACTTTAAGCGAAATCTTCCCTTGATAGGTGAATGTAGAATATTAGGTTCTAGGATATGTATCCATAATTGTGAATTCGATTTCCTGGACTAAGTGACACACAGACAGTCTACGAAGTAACTTACTGATTTACTTACAAACCAACTTTTTCATTGACTTAGTTCCCGAATCGCTGACTCAGTAAAGTAAGAAGATCAGACCTGTTATCTTCGAAAGAGGATAAAGGATGCAAGATACTCTACATTTGTAAATTTAAAAAAAAACAGCAAGCAATAACAACAAATACATCCTTAGGACACCTTTACGATGAAAAACGAAAAAGGGACCGGAAAGTGAATTCCATAGTACTTAATGATCCACTCAATGGTCCACTCAAAGGTCCACTACCAAATTCATATAGAAATTGTTATGGGGTTCAATAGTTGAATCTGACTGAATCGCTTATTGAATCATTAACCGATTCATTGACTGGTTCTCTGATTGATTCCCTGACTAATGCAATAACTGAATCATTAAATTAATCACTGACTGACTCCTTGATTCAATTATTGGCTCACTAAACTCACTAAACAACTCACTGTATTATAGACTAAATCAAAGACTGACTCATTTACAGACGTAAACGAAATATGTAAATGAAATACGTTAATGAAATTGAAATATTAGCCTCTTTTTTAGTTAAATCTGAGATTGATTTATTAAGTGAGTCACAGCTTGACTCACGTGTTTCATTGAATGACTGAATCACTGACTGACTCATGAATCAACTTCACTCACTAACTGAATCACTTTCTGATTCACTAACGAACTTGCTGACTGATGCTGTCTAGCGCGCGGTTAAATGATTGATTCACTAGTTGCCTCCCTGGCTGGCATGCTAAATGATAAGTTCATAGATTTACATATCGATTGAATTACTGACTAACTTATTAACAAAAGCACTAAGGGAATCCCCGATTGGCTTATTGAGTGACTCAATCATTTACTTATGGTAAATATTAACTGAATAACGGACTTACTAAAGGACTTTATAATTCACAAACTCTAACATTGATTAACTGCTTGATTCACTAGTTAGCTTACCATCTGATTCGATGTACTCTCAATTGAGTCAATGAATAATTTACTAACAAATAGACTCTCTGATATACTCGCACTCAGCGACTCGTTGCCTGACTCATTAACTGAATTACTGACTGTTTCAGGCTTTTTAGTAAAATAAATGATTCTACCATATCATCCTGAGCTGAAATGTTTCAGTGATTAATGCCTCATTATAAAATCTCATTTTACACTTCATATATATTTCAAATATTGCAAACAAAAAATGTTTAGCTTCAAAAGCAGCATCTTACATAATCTACTCCCTCTGAATTTTGCCAAGCTTTTATATTCTTGTTTCAAAATTTCTTACACACATTTTCAACTGCTACTAAGGCATATCTACTAAAAGCATATCTAAAGTTATAGCAATAGCAATGGCATACTTTTCGGCGCATGGCAGAATTATTTACTATAAAAATCTCAGCACTTTAAGTAGTTGTCACAAACACAGCAAGAAAACAACCACGTCGATTTTGAATTAAAGAAACATACCGAAAACTTTAAAATGTACATAATTCAAGCAAGTCAACTTTAGGTTTTCAAGCCTGCATATATTTTGGCTAGTACTCAATGGTAAAGGAAATGAAAGTATGAAAGAAATTAATTTGTGTATAAAAGTGCAAGAAACCGAACAAATTATAAAACCAAATATTTGCATAGAAAAATCATTAGATTTTCAACTTGACTTGCAGTTAAATTAACAGCGTCTTCCTTTCTCTGCGTGATCAGAAGAGCAGAAGAGCCGAAGAAGCAAAAGAGGAGAGCACTGGACTGGATTAGGAGCTGTATTGGGTCTTGGTGTATTTGTACAATTCTATAATTGTATTTGTAATTGATATGTTAATTTTGTATGGTTTGACGATATTCCCTAACTTGTGTGCTGGTACTTAGGGTGGGCAGGGAAGTAGAAGAGTGTAGGAAAGTGGTATGAATAGCAGCAGCGTATTACTTATTTAGTGTTCCATGAATCTCTGCGGTCTGCTCTTGGAATTGTTTATGTAAATTGCTGGTGATTTTGCGGTGTATTAGATAGATGGTGTTGAAGATTTGTGTAGCGGCCCCACTTAAGGCTGCGGCGTAGAATAAGTGGAGAGCGGAGAAGTTTGTCATCCGACAGAAGAAGAATAATATTACTTATGTTATTGTATTTATATCTTATTTTAAATTAATTGTAGGTATTTGTACAGTTCAACTGAACGTAGAGGTAAGTTTATTACCCAAGTAGCTTTAGATTAAGTGATTTTTCACTTTCCAGTTTTTATGTTTCGTAATTGGTAGTGCGCTGGCCATATTTTTACATATGTGAACCTTAATGAAGTTTTTGTTTTAATTTCTTACAGTTTTTGTATCATATTTTTCTGTGCAGACTTTTCTCAATTAACTGACTCATACTCTAAATATCTAACTAATCAACTCACTGACTGACTTAACATAACGATTAACTGACTATTTATTAACTCAAGGATATTCTCGAATTGACTCGCTATTTGGTGCACTTAACAACTCTGAAAGAAAGCTAGTTTCTGATTGACGGCCTAATACGGTGTCTGGCTCAGCCGCTTTCCTTATTGACTTAATGACCCTTTATTGAAACAATGGAAGCTTTACCTTACAGACTTATAACTAACTCAACGATTTATGCACGGGTATACTTATTGATTGTCTGGCTTTCTATTAGAACTAACAGCTGCCGCACAAATTGATCCATATACAGACTGACTCGCTAGCCCACATCATGAATGTCTTTCTAAGTAACTCAATCGCTTACTCACGAACTTACTATTGTTTGACTCACACATTGACTGATTGACCGATTTAATAACGCTACCTCACTCACAAACTGACTATGGACTAACTCACAGAACACATTAGCTTTTTAGTTGACTCAATGATTGAGACAACAAATGACTCTTTGGTTGGATCACTTACTGACTCTCGATCTAACTCACTAATTGACTAAACCACTGATTCATTTTAATTTTATTATTTAATGGATGTTGTAGAAGCGCAATACCCTCAAAAGCTCAGTGGATACTCTGAAACCTTTTTCATGGACTCACATCGACTGCGTGACGCATGGATGCCCTCACTGATTGACTGAAATATCTCCTCACTTATTGGCTAACGCATTAATTCATTAACTGACTCACAAACTGCCTTGCTACCTCACTACCTATCACACAGATTCCATAACTGATTTACTCGGACTTCCACTATGAATCATTGACTAATTTGCTAACTATAAATCTGAATGATTTCGTAAATTACTCATTCAGTGAAGTAACATCTGTATTAACTGAGTGATTAATCGAATCACTAATTTAATAATTAATTGACGCATTAACTGAATAACTAACTAAATAATTGATCGAATCAATGGCTGACTCATTGATTAGCACATTGACTGAAGCAACTATTGAATCAATTATATAGATATACTAACTACCGATTCTGGTTCTGATACTAAATCACTGATTAACTGACAATCTAAGTGAGTAGACACATTGAGCGTTTCACTAGTTCTGTTACTAACTGACTCATGGACTAAGCAACTCAGTAACTAATTCGCCAGCTGAATCGCCGATTGGCTAGCTGACTGACTCACTGGTAAGTCACTTGTTTAACAAATTGGTTTAATTAATTTGCGAATTTACTGACTCAATCACTCTTTCTAATCTAATCTAATTTTACAGATTGTTTCCCCGATTGACTAACTGACTGATTGACTGACTGAATAACTAACTCATGGACTAATCTAGTGATAAAATAATGGACTAACATACTGGTTCCTGGATTCCCTTAATTAATGATTCACTAACTGACTTTCTGAGTAACTCACTAACCGATTTACTACGTAACTCAATGACTCAATGGCTCATTGTTTGACTGCAAAAGATTTCCATGCCACCAAAGCTAAGAAAGTTAATTATTGTTTATTTGTACAAAAGTTCTTATACACTGAAAGTGGCTTATATAAAGGCATACACTAGTATGTACGAGTATGTATGAGTAGATTACTTAAGCAACAACATTCATTAATTGAATTAAAACAAGATCTCTGACTCCGTAATCGAAGCTATTAATACTTACAAGATGTTACGATTATGATGTTACAAGATGATCGATTACGATTAACTTAACATCATCATATTTCTATTACTAGTTATTAAATTCAAAATATCAAAATTATTTATGGTAGGATATTATCTATTTATATGAAATATCGATAAGTAATCGATAAGATACGCACTCACACACACACACACACTCATTAATACTCAGACACACAGTTGGCATAAGATACATATAATAATCACATTACTAGGCATATGATTAATGCGACTACTACCTTGCCCCTACAGGGCACCAATCTAGTGCACTAAATTTACTAAAGAGTGGTTGAGTTAAATAGTGGTTTTTAAAGTGGTCGAAAACAAATGCAGTGATTAACCGCCGTGATAATACTATATTGTAATCCTCATCTACTTTAAAATATTTTCCACTTATATCGTTTTTGAAATTAGAAAGATGACACACAGATCACTTCCTCATTTGGAAGAAATTCAAATACATATATACTTTAACTTTATCCAAATTTAAAGTATTTAATATAAATTTACCTTTAAACTAACTGGCTACAAAACTGAAAACATTCGATTGGTCCACAAACTAGTTCGAAAAATTATATCTTTCTTGAAATTCGATTGATTCCAAAAACATTTGTCTATTAACTAATTGAAATTTTATTGTTTACAAACTATTCCAGAAACATTTATCTACCAACTAGTTGAAAAATATGCAAACCTGGACAACAATGTGTTAAATAAACTTGTTTGCCATGAGGAAAGACACCAAATGAGGGACTAGTTGTGGTGTTCAGTAAACCAGTTTTTCGACTAACTTTAAAACTGTTGATTTCCCTACAGGGTAACTGCACAATTATTTTAATTTTGCTTTTAAGTAATTTAATACTGCAAATACAAATGTATCGTCAGCAACAGCAACAACAATAATACAAACTACCCAGTAGCCCCGATTGACATCAGCTCGCCTAAGGAGTTAAAGGTAAGCATTTTTCGTTTTTATTTTGTTAACGAACACTCAATCGTTACCGCAGATCAAACAAACGATGACAAGATTATCGTATTACCTAAAGGAGAGTAGAGTAAAAAAGAATGAACTGCTGACGAGTAGATAAAGATTTCGTGAGAGGTCTCTTGATGCACTACAACAAAGAACTAAAGAAGAAGAATTGTGTAAAGATAAAGATTTCGTGAGTGATTCTTAACAACGTGATGGTGTGACATAGTACGTCTATTCAGTTGCTACAGCAGACTTGTCAATACTCCGAAAGGTCTTTTGGAGTGCTTTTCTTCCCGTTGGGTATTATTTGAACTACTTCTACACAAATGCACACACACAGCTGCAACAATTGCTTGCAGCAAACATACACATATAAATCGAAAATCTTCAGAAGCCATAAATCTCAGCAAGAGTTGTAGCCATGTGTTGCTCCAGAGGGTTTGCAACAACTTACTCTACGTATTTGTTCACTACTCACTGGGTTGCCCTGTTCTATGCTTCTATGTATATGTCCGTCTACCTCATTTCCTCCCATCACTTTGGCTTTGGCTTTAGCTTACTACTTACTTACTTTTCTCGTGTGTTATTGCCTGGTGCATATCTCTGTCTGTTAACTGTGGTACGCACAATTGCAATTGATTAAATTGCAGCTTAGCTAATGAACTGCATTTGAAATGATTATAGAGATGGCACATACACACACACACACACACACACACATACACACAACAAATATTGTAGGATAGTATGACAGTTCATGATCTGTAGATTTAAAGCGCCGGAATATGGAATTAGTTCGATGTGTGTAGGAAAATAATCGCTTCAATGGAGCGTTAATTTTGAAAGTTTTGTAGATTTGTTTATTTTTTCAACTCTTTTACTTTTATGCTTAAGGATACGAAAAAAATTGTGATTATTGTGATTTTACTTCTTATACAGAGTTAGAGAAATCATTTCTTCGTACTATACAAGTACATAGATGAGATGTGAGTGTGTGCTTGTCCCGCTTATAGCTTAATGTTTTAACGGTTGATTTATGTGATTGTACGGAAACTGAGTTAAGACCTCAATCGAAATCTTTACATAGTGGTTTTGAATGATGGGTTCGTGAGACATCCAGGAAGTCAGCTGAGAGTCGGTTAGTGAGGCAATCAGTGATTTAGTTGTTGGATAACTCAGTCCGTGAGCCAATCATTGAGTTAGTTTATAACTTTATCAGTTAGTCAGTGAGTCAGTAAATCAATATAGGAGAAAATTGAGCCAGAGAAAACAAGTGGATAGTGAGTCAGTAAGTGATAAGGCCAGTGATTAAGTGTGTCAGTCAAATAATTAGTTAATGGCTTAACACAAAAGCGATTCATTCAGTGAGCCTATTAGCAAGGCAGTCAGTAAATAAATATGAGAAACAAACAATTAGTCATTAACAATTAGTTAATGAGCTAAAAAGCCAGTTATTCAGTCAATGAAAGAATCAATCAGTGAGTCACATAAATGTTAAATAATTTATTTAGGGGGGCCCGGAGCAGAGAACACAAAGTAAAGTTCGTGATAGTCACACAAGCTGGTGAGTGCACGTTCGATCCTTGCGCTTCTCCATCTCGAAAAAACACACACAACGATCTGACGCCCGTCAGTGAGCTAGCTAATGTGTACTGCGGATTTCTACGTGGCCTTGAATGAATGACTGTGGGTCCACGTTAAAAATATTAGCAATGAATTCTCAGAAAAAGCCTCGTGAAACACGCTAATGTTGACGACCCCGTAGACGCCCAAAGGAAAATGATCTACGGATATGCACTTGGAATATGCGAACCCTCTACAGGGAAGGTGCCTCTATCCAGCTGGAAGATGTCCTAAAGATATATCGAGCTGGCAGTACAGCTATACAGGAAATGCGATAGATGGGACAGGGTTGGTCATCCTGCAGCTGTCATGATTCGAGACAAGAATGTGTTGTTGGATTTGTGATTGGTAAGGGACTACGTCACCTAGTCTCGAGGTTCACGCCCGTGAACGAGCGCTTATGCACTATCCGCATTAAAGCAAAATTCTTCAACATACTCTGCCCAATCCATAAGAAAGGTGATCCCACGATCCGCGCCTACTACCGTGGGATAAGTCTCCTTATTATAGCAAACCAGGTGTACACGTATGAAACCGATAATTTTTTCTATGAAAATACACGTTTATTTAAGAAAAATGGTTATACATTAAATCTTCAAAGTAATGGCCGTTGCTAGCTACACATTTTTCCCGTCTCTCTGGCAATTTGTGAATGCCTCGCCAAAAAAAAACTGTTCCGTTTTTGAGTCAAACCAGTCATCGAGCCATTTTCATACGAATCGAAGTGCTGCTCAGCAAGTGCGTGCCCCATTGATGAAAATAAGTGGTAGTCAGATGGAGCCAAATCTGGTGAATAAGCTGCATGGGCAGGGCTTCCCAGCTGTACGAATCTACCAATTGTCATCAAGAAAAATTATTCTGAACACTTTTGGCGCAGAGCAATGTTCAAATCGGCCAAGTGTTGTTGGTGAGTTGACCAGTAACTGTTTCACCTGGTTTCAGAAGATCAAACCAGATCGCTGATCCCACAAAACAATTTCGATTTGGCAGGTGTACCGGGCTTAACATAGGATCATTTACATTTAGGATTCTCGAAACAGATCCATTTTTCATCGCCAGCAACAATTCGATGAAGATATGACTTTCTTTTGTACCTGACGATCAACATTTCACGGGTGGTTTTCCATTTTCTTGCTGTCTTTCAGTCAATTCATGCGGCACCCATCTTCCCTCCTTCCCACCTTCAAAATCAATCCCATGGCTTTCAAACGTTGAGAAATGCATTGTTGGGTCACATTTAATTGTGCTGCAAATTGTTCTTGTTTTTGACCATCATCCTCATCGAGAAAAGCTTGCAATTCGGCATCTTCAAACTTTTTCGGTGGTCTTCCACGTTCTTCGTTTTTTAGTTTTTATTTGGCAGCCATTTTATCACACGTGTTTCGCGATAAAATGTAAAAAGAACAATATCGATTCGTACGATCGATTTTATTTTTGGATGGAAAAACATGCGAAGAAATAAAAGCGAAGTTGAATGCTGTCTATGGGGACCCTTCACCATCTATGACAATTGTAAGATATTGGTTCAACGAATTTAAAAGTGGTCGTACATCTGTTTTTGATGAGGAGCGCCCAGGCCGCCCGGCAGACGTGGTTATCAAGGAAATCGTTGAAAAGACATTATTCTCGCTGATCGCCGAACGAAAGTCCGCGAAGTAGCAGGGGCCGTAGGAGTGTCGTACGGAACGGTAATTATTATTTTAGATGATATGTTAAGCATGAGAATGGTGTCGGCCCGATGGATGCCGCGCTTGCTTACGGTGGACAACAAGCGGAATTGTCGCGGCCAAATTGTATGAATTGAACTACGAATTGCTGCCGCACCCAACGTACTTGCCCGATTTGGCTCCCTGTGACTTCTTTCTGTTCCCCAACATGAAAACGTGTCTTGGGGGAAAAAATTCAGCTCAAACGAGGAGGTTATCATCGAGACAGAAGCATATTTTAAAGAGTATAACAAATCGTGTTTTTTTGAGGGGTTAAAGGGGTTTTGGCAGAAACGTTGGGAAAATGGTATTGTACTAAAAGAAGATTTGGTAGAAAAATAGAAAAAAAAAATTGTGAAAAACTTGCCTTATTGATCTACCCTCGCACCTAGCAACACACAGGTTTCATACTTGTACTCCTGGTATAAAGTTCTATCAAGCGTACTGTGCGAAAGATTGAAACCTATCGTCAAAAAACTGATTGGATCTTATCAGTGTGGCTTCAGGCCTGGCAAATACACTGGAAAAGACAAGAGGAAAACAAATCGACAACCATCACCTATACGTCGATTATAAAGCAGCCTTTGACAGCACGATTAGAAATCAGCTGTACGCCGCAATATCTGATTTTGGTATCCCTGCAAAGCTCATTCGTCTTTGCAAAATGGCACTGGCCGACGCCATCAGCTCAGCCCAAAAGAGGTTTCAGACAAGGTAATTCCCTATCGTGCGACTTCTTATACTGGAAAAAAAAAATGAATCACTCAGATTTAGTAGTGATTCAGTCAGAAGATCGATTAATGACTTAGTTAGTAATTCAGTCGTGAATTTTGTGAGTGATTTATTTAGCTAGCTAGTAGCCAAATAAAGTGCCAGTTATTGTATCAATCAGCGAGTCAGTATGAGAATAACTAAGAAATTCTGTCAGTGAATCAGGTGAATCACTAAATGATAGGCAGTTAATCAGTAAGTGCGTAAATTAATGAGTCATATAGTGATTAAACCATTTGTTTAGTAAGTAAATCAGTTAGTCTGTTATTAAAGGCTTACTTGGTTAATTCATTTATTCATTCATTAATGAATATTTCATTCAATGAATCAAACAGTCTCACAGTGAATCGGTAAGTGAATCTTGTGAATAGTGCGTCAGCCAGAGAGTCACGCGAATAAATAAATAAGACAGTCAGTCATTGAGTCAAATAGTGAAAACAAATAATCTGTCAGCCGGTCAGTAAGTCGGTAAATGCATTAGTTAGTGATTAAATTAAGAAATTAGTCAGTAACTAATTCCGTGAGTCATCTAATCAGTTAGTCATTCTGTTAATAAATCAGTCATTTAGTCCATCAGGGAGTCAATTAAGGTGGAGCCCAGTAATTATATCCGTGAGTGGAGTAAAATGAGCCAGTCAGTGATTAAAATACGGATTAAATCAGTGAGTCAGTAAGTAGGTTAGTAAGATATCCAGTGACTCAAATTAGAAGTCAGCCGGTAATGCTCTCACTTAGTTAGAAAATTAGTCAACCAACGAGTAAAGCATTTAACTAGTCCGCGAATTAGTAGTTAATTCAGTTAATAAGTCAGTTAAGGGGTTTCCTAGACTCTTTGCACAATGTGGCACCGTCTAACCTTTCACTGAAGCATTTACTACACACATCTGGTTATTTGAAAATTGAGAGTAGGCGCATACCAACTCTGCAAACTACGTAAATCAATATAATTTATCAATAAATTTCCAACAATAACGAGCAGAACAAATGCCAAAAAACAAGCCTAATTTATGAACATGCACACATGAGATTCTAGCACTTACATATGTACATATGTACATATTCGAGTGAATTACAATATGTCGCTTGCAAAAAATGAAAGGAATACAAACGAACGCTCAATTGTGAGCTATAGCTCGAAATTTGCACAATCAACAAACTTTACAGACATTAAATTAATTTTACCAAAACCGAAACCAAACAAAAAAAAAAAAACAACCCCGAATAAACACAGCTTAAAGGAAAGAGCAGCAAAATTTGAGCAGGAAAAATAATTGAAAAAACCATAAAACTGAAACTTTTTCTATGGGAAAATATGTGTGATGTGTGTTGTGTGTGTGTGTGTGTGTGTGTGTGTGTGTGTGTGTGTGTGTGTGTGTGTGTGTGTGTGTGTGTGTGTGGTTGTGTGTGAATGTATGAATTTTCTAATGACTCCATGGGAGAGGAAATATTTTGTATGCCATATACTTTCCATAAACTCTCCCCTTCCCTCAACAAGCCACTGCTTTACCAACTTACTTTCGTTTCTTTTTCTCGCTCCCCGTTTTTGTGTTTTTTGCCACAGTTTCATTAAATTAAACGCCATTTAAAAATACATATACACACACATAAATATGTGCATACATACATGAGAAACATTTGTTTACATATGTGCAAGAGTTGAACAAATTCACATACATACATAGGAATGTATGCGTGTGTGTGTGTGTGTGTGTGTTGGTGTGAGTTTTTAATCTCTTTATGCCAAAAAATACTTTCAAATTGCGGATTTGGTTTGTAATTTATTAAATTTATCGCATTTATCGCATGTTGCTGCTCATGTTGCTGCTCATGTTGTTGTTGCCGTTCATGTTGCTATTGCCACTGAATCTGCTGCTGCTGCTGCCGTTGCTGTTCGGCTGCAGTAACATTTGTTAATGACATTTGAAACAAGTGCAAATTTCATCTTAAGTTGCTTAAGCGTGGTTGGTTTACTGCTTACACATACAATCTCATTTATACACCCACACACATATAGTACACACAAACACCCACTCATTTATATCCACACACTCACTCACGCCATACGTGTGAATTTCTCCAATATTAAACACAGCATAGAAAAGTTTCAAGTTGTTACTTATGATTTATATGCAAAGTTTTTTGATTTTTTTTCTGACTCTTTCGGAGGGTGTGAGTTAGGGGTGAAAATGTTTGTGTGTAAGTATGGGTGTGAGTGATTAGAGGAAAGCACAAAAATGTTATAAACATTTGTGTTACATTAACAAGAAAAGTTTTCGATAAAACTGAAATTGTTTGTTACAAACATTTTTGCCAATTATTGCAGCCAACCTTTTTTATTCTTTTCCTGGGCGAGAGGTTCTCACCTCTCAGGGCTCACGTTTCTTCATCATCAACTAATCCACATTTACTTTTATTCGATTTTCACTGTAGCAAATAGTTACTCTGTGTAATTAAAACTAAATTGATTAACTTCTGGAATTGCAATGTTCATTTCAAAAGATAAAATTCAACCGGACGATTAGTAAAAGTTTTAAATTCATTGTTATTATTTCCGACACTTTAACCTTTAAAAATGTATTATTCCTAATGGAAAAACTTTAAAATTCTGAAATCATTTCGGAGTAAACCAAAATCATTAAGGAAAATTGAGAAAACAATTTAAAATAGATTTTCAAAAAATCAGAAATCGTTTGAAGTAATTCGAATTCGATTCAAATCGGTTCAGTTATTTCAAAATCAATTCTTAATATTCCGTGGTCAGTTTCGAATATTCTGAAATCATTTGGAAATAAGGAAATAATTGTTACAAATCGATTTGAAATATTAAGAAATCCGAAACTAATTGAGAACATTTTTAAATCTAAAACATTTTAATATTCGGAAATCAATTAAAAACTTCTGGAAACTTTTTGGATTCTGAAGTAATTTTGGATTATTTCAAAATTGACTTGAAATATTCCGAAAAGAATTATTAATATTCGGAAATCATTTTGGGATTATTCGCAACTCATACGGCAATAGTTTTGAACAATTTTTATTTTAAATATTTTAAATCAATTTGAAATATTACGAAATTCTTTTTGGGAAATTTTAAATCGCTTTGAAATACGAGTAAGTATTCAATCAATTTCAGTATCAATTTAATAATTCCGAAATCATTTGGGACAATTTTTAAATCAATTTAAAAAATTGCAAAGCATTTCGAAATTTTTTGAAATTAAATTGAAATATTTTGCAATCTATTCAAAAATTCTGAATCTTTATGGATAATTTATACTTTATACTCGTACATAAATTTTGAAAATTTTGAAAACACTTAAAAATTTTGAAATTAAATTACTGGTTTGAAAAAAACTTAGGTGATTTAAAATTCTAAAATCATTTGTAAAAAAATCGGAATTAAGGTTTGCAATATTCTGAAATCATTTGTAAATTCAGAAATCTTAAAATCACATTGAAATAGTTCGAAATCATTTGATTTGAAATCGATTTGAAAAACGTGCTCCCACACAAACATTTTAGAAAATTCGAAAACTTGTTGATATACATATTCATATTTCATATATTTGGAATATTTCAATCCGGATTTGGAATAAAATCATTCTTAAATATTGTGAAATTAATTTTTACGAAATGCTGAAGTCATTTTTGAATGTTTTGAAATAATTTCGAAATAACTTGAAATTAATTTAGATTAATTAGTTAGTTTTAGTTTCTGCACTCAAACCAACAATTTCAATTTGAAATACTAGAAATGGAAATATGAAATATGTATACGAAAAATATGAAATATTCCGAAATTATTTGTAATTATTTGTGAAATCTCTGAATTTAATTTGTAATATCAACGTAGATATTTTGAGATCATTTCGAAAAAAAATTTTAACTTTTTGAAAACAATTCAGAATATTCGGAAAATAATTTGAATTTAATATTCTGAAATTTATATAAATTTATATTTCGGACTTCCCTACCGGAAAATTTCTGAAAAATTGGGTTGCTGACATTCCACAATTGTCCGTTTTAAAAAAAAAAAAGAATACTATGGAGTACCTGGAGAGGAAAAAAGGATCTGGTCCTAAACGTGCAACCAGTAACAGAATTGACAGCCTTATAAAAAATATTAGCACAAAAGATCGATTTAAAAGTGCAGCAACTATTCGGGCCGAGCTAGAAACCTACTTTACTTACTTTGAGCTAAAAACTAGAAAAACTGGACACTGGAGCAGTGGCGAAATATCATTTGGTCTGATGAAAGCAAATTTAACTTGCTATGCGCATATAATTTGCCATACGTGCCCCGTTCCAATGGTGAACGTTATAAAGAAAACTGTATTGTAAAAACAATGAAATTCCCACAGAGCCAGATGATTTGGGGATGCTTTTCCTACTACGTACGTGGTCCTTTGTACTTTCTAGAAGGAACTATGAATGCTGAAAAATATGGATAAGTCATAAAGGAAAACTTAGTGCCAACTCGTGAAGTGCATTTATCCTGCAGTATGAACGCAATTTTCCAGGACGATTCTGCGCCTTGCCACCGTGCAAAATCGGTAAATTTTGCATGCTTTCTTTTCTTTGATTCTTACAGAATGTAAAATTAAAAACAAAACATTTAAAAATAGAATCCTTTTTTACAGCTTGAAAAAATATTCACGGACATCGGAATATTCACGCCGACTTGGCCGGAAAACTCGTCCGATTTGAATCCTATCGAGCACTTTTGGCATACAATGAAACGCAAAGTTGCTGACCAGAAGCCCAAAAATAAAAATAAATTAATTTTAGCGTTAAATAAAGTTTGTTATGAAGTTATTACCAAAGATAACCTTCAAATTTTGTTTGATTCGATGCCGTCAAGAATAATGGCTGTAATACGGACTAAAGCTTGATGTAGCCTGATGTTAGTTCCACTTTGAAATCCACTTTAAAGACTAATAGATATTGTTTAGTTTTGAATATTATAAAAATAAATTACATTTTCTTAAATTTCATTGACCAGATTTTGACCAGAATAATCGAATTTTATTCTTCTGGAAACTTACAAATACCAGTATGAAAATGACTGGCTGTAATCGTCCATTCATAGCTCGGGCTTTGTTGAGTGTGCTGTTGACATCTTTCTGTTTAAACGTTTGTAGTCATTAGATTTTACCCACTTACGTTTATTTAACCAACTGACCTTCAATTCTGACCTCGCTAAGGCATACGCTATTGATTCTCATGGCGTTGATCTTGATGATCTTCAAAGCTCGATCGATAATTTAGAAAACACTCAAGTTCGTAAGTTTGTTTGCAGTAGTTCAAGGTAAGAAAAGTTTAGACGTTGTTCAGTTTATGCTAAAAATCAAATATTACAGGCCAATCCTCAATTCCTCATTTAGCTAAGTATTCCAAATTCCATTTAAGCCGAGCTCTTAAATGTGGCAAAGCCATGAAGATGAAGGAGAACAGAACTGAGAGAAATGAGCTACAATATGGCACGCATTTCCCACTTCTGGCACTTCTAAGTTAGACCAATGGCTTGAACTCAATTCATACGAGATGGGTATTAACATTTCTGCTTCATTGTGAAACACATAGATTTACCATAAATTCAGTTGGATATTTTCCACTTATTTTAGAAAGTATACAAAGAAGAAATGTTTCAGTGGATTTTTTCTTGTATTTCAGTTTTTGTCAAAAATAATATGTTTTTGAGTTCCAGTAATATTTTTCCGTTCTCACACTTTACATAATTTTAAAATCATAATAATATTTAAAAATAAAATAAATATTCCCCAACATAAAAATTATTATTTTCGTATTTTCATGTTATTTTGAGGTGGTGCGGTTTTCGTGACCGCCTGTGGATTTTGCTTCTACAATCACCCAAATGGACAAATGTTATCCTCAAAGTTAGATGAAAAAAGAAATTATGGTATACAAAATTGAATTTTTCTCCGACACACAATAGAAACTTGGAGTGGACACTTCGTTGAGATCAAGCCTACTTATCAAATTAACATTAAACTGTGAATAACTCAACGATATATTTAACTTTAATTTAATTTACGGCATTTCAAAACCCCATCGAAGTACAACCAAGTCATATGTCAACATTGCGCTTCATGTCAAAACCAAAATCAAAAAGAGAACAGCAAAATCACTGCAACTGCAGAAAACCATTTACAATTGACAAAATAGTTGAGTGCATAAGAAACAGACAACAGGGCAACAAATGACATTTGACACTGACATGTTATTGATAGAGAAAAAAGGAATTTTTCTCAGCAAAAAACGAAAAAATTACGAAACACATTTTTTATCTTGAAACAGCAAGAAATAGCACAAAGCGAATGGAATATAGCAAAAAGAAGAGGGACGAAAATAATTTGATTGGCAATTGTCAACGCTAAACAGAAGAAAAAGAAGAAGCATTTGATTAAAAACGCAGTATAAATATTTTCTAAATTGTTTGACAAATCACAAGGCATACAATTATTGACAATTCAATTGAACGATGAGCGATGGCGTTGGTAAAGGCGTAGTGCTGGAGTGATTGTGCAGGAGAAGGATTGCGGTGAAGGGTGACTGTGGGGGAGAGTAACTGTAAAGAGAGTGATTGTTTGGGGGGAGAGTTGTTGAGTACAAAAATGACTATGAAAAAAGTAACACTGCGGGGAGAGTGTCTATGAAGATGTGTGATTTAGAAGGAAACGGACTGTGGAAAAGAGTGACTGCGGAGCAGAGTGACTGTGAAGTGGAGAAATTGTGTAGGCGATTAACTGTCAAGGAAATAGGATTTGGAGGCGAATCGATTTGGGAGAAACTGTGGACTGTAGAGGCGAATGGCAGTGGTGGCCATTGACTTTTGCGTAGTGCGACTGAGAAATAGAGTGACTGCACAACGAATTGTATAGATGTATGTGCGTGTGTGTGTGTGTGTGTGCAACTGAAAGAGCGCGCAAGTATTACTCCATACACATTGACGACGGCAGCTACACGACCATATCTGTTAAGTTACATATGAAAACCCACGTTCTTATAGTGACGGTTATTTTGGCGACGAAACCGACCACAATTGTGGCTGTCCCAATTTAAATCTGTTTCTTATTTGATAAACAAGAAGAAGAAGAACCGGGAGAATGGACAGAGTTTTTTGTGTTTCGGCTTCTCCTGGTGTTGCTTTCATTGAAATCAAGTAGCTGACTGCATGCCGACAGTTAAAGTCAACGGCAGTTTGTAGTCGAGTGGTTGTGTAGCTGCCGTCGTCAATGTGTATGGAGCATGACTGAGCAGAAAAATGTAGAGGACTGACTGTGGTTACGAGCTACTGTGAAAGAGAGTAAGTGAGGGTGTGTGTGGAAGTGAAAGAGCTCAAAATAATGAGAATTATTACAAAGAATGAGAAAAAAATGAAGACAACCAAATAATAAATGGGTGAAAAGTGGGGGAGAGGCAGGAATGTTATCACGAAAAATAGTAAAATATTTTTAAGTTAGAAAATAGAATAACACAAGAAAATGTATGTATAAAATGTTAAGGGTTTTTCTTTTTTTTGACAGCTTTGACACATTGACAGTGATGCTAACAAAAGGCAGTAAAAAAACGATAAATTTTGACTTGTGGGATTTGAATATGTACGTATTTAAATTTGGGATATATTTTAATTACTTATTTATTGTATGCACATTTAATTGCTAATAGATTATTGGCTGAAAGCAAAGAGCTAACGAAAAAAAACACCAGCAGAGGTCTTTAACTAATTGAATTTTCCACTTGACACATGCAAACACATCACACACACCTCACACAAACCAACGCACTTGGGCAGGAAAACCACCTGGGTATCATAAAAGCGATTTTAATTAATTTTTCCGCGTGCGCTTTTGTTGCTATTTATTTTTATATTTCCTTTTTAAACGCTTAAATGTAGCTGCTGGTAGCTGGTAGCTGGTTGCTGATTGCCGTTACTGTTGCCACATACGGACGTCATAAATAAATAATAAACTGTGCAAAATAATACCTAAAAGAGAACGTTGTATTAATCAATTATTTTGTTGTTGTTGTTGTTTTGTTTGGCATTTCGACTCATAAGTAACCAGCATGAGTCATTTTTTCGAGTGATTTTTTTGGAAATTAAATATTGTACTTATAAATTTAGAAAAATCTCTTATCTAACAAAATAAAATAAATAATAATAAATAGGTAGAATGCATTTTTTTTTCACGGACTAAACTGAAGCCAATAATAATAATAAAACCTGTGGTTTCAAAATACAAAACGTGGTCATCTGGATACTGCAATTTCAAGCTAAGAAAAAACTTTAGCCTATAAAAGAGAAGCACTATGAAAGCGTCAGAGTTTTTTAGTGCTCTAAAAACCTAAGCAAATCAAAAGCCCCACTAGTGTATTCAATTTCCTTGGAGAGAAAAGCTTGCGGCAATAGTAATAAGTTGTTTTTTGATATATTTTTAGAGAGCCACTGTTCATTAGCTATGGAATAGGCCACGAATTTTCGATTTAAATACGCTGGAATCCTTAATTTGTGGATTGAAGGTAAATGGTCTCGCATCACTATCAAAGTCCAGAAGTCACCCCACGAGCGATAAAATGTATATATGACCTCCATTTTCCTCAAAATACTAACCCCCATCTCTCTTAAGGGGGGCTTCCACACAATATTTAAGTTTTTATGTAAATCGACAAGTTAGTACGAAGTCACCCCTGGACCACAATCAGACCTCACAAAAGCTTGATTAAAGAAAAGATGCCAACCTTCCAGTTAGTAAGAAGTCACCCCTAGAGGGTCATATTGTAAGGCAAACCACCATTAACTTTCACTCTCCCGAAAATTTATAGTATGCCTACATTGATGGTGCCGCAATGATCAATCAGGGAATAGAGAGTTACTCAAGAGGTGGCTATAGCACGTAGGTACACTGTAGTGTATAGAATGGGGCTACCAGAGTCTACCCATCCCCACCCCTTAAGAATTCTCCCATATAAAATTTACTTTTTATAAAATGACACCATTTTTATGGTTATTTTGAACATTATCATATTTTGACTGTGCCGATATATGAATCCGGACACCCTGGGTACTAGAAAGTTTTATTCCCAAATTTCAAAACTTATCCAAATGATAATTTTGATTATGGCTTTATTAATTTCTAGATGATTTTTCTGGTTAATTGCATCAAAACGATGAACATCACTTTTTCTGATTCTCACTTGTTCCTTGTGACAGTTTCTCATTGCCTTGGCCTTACTCTGACGCAGTCTTATGAAACCTAAAACATCCTCGGAACGCATCTTGTAGCTTCAAACTGGCACTTATCTCAGAATGCTTCAGATTGCTTTTACAGTAATTCCCCGCTTAATTGCATTTTCCGCTTGATTGTTTTTAGTTCAAATTGTACTCAATTTACTGGTACAATTAATTGCATTCCCCGGTTAATTTAACCACAAATTGTACATTTTCATCGATGTAATTACCATAAGTAGTTATTAGTGTAACTGCTTCTGACTGTCTCATCTAGACACTTTCTCTTACACAGAATGCCGCTTATTGGATTCTGACCTCCACCACCTGATTTCTTCTTGTTACTTCTGACAGTGTCGTGTTGTCTCGGACTACTTCTGGCAGTGCCTTTATCACCTGAGACGTTACATGATCGCTTCTTCTTTCTTAAAACTGTCACTTTCTTTCCTTTTGTGATTACTGGGTGCCGCTGATTGCGCCTAATTCGCTCTTGTTTATCGTGATTGTCTATGACCGCCTTAAGCTGCTTCTAACTTTTCGTTCTATCACGCACTGCCTATTATTGCCTCCAAATGTTTTTTGCAGACTCTTATTCTGCTTCTGACTGCCACAGCTTGCCTCTTGCTGCTATTTATTTAATCTGACTGTCTCCTATATCATTCATCATTTTGTGATTGTTTGTGATGCCCTCTTATTGTTTATAGCGGTCTCACATGGCAGCGGACCACTTTTGACTGTCTGTTATACAATCTCAGACATCACCTTTGCTTCACTGGCTATCGTAGATTGCTTCTAATTTTTATTTATTACTTCTGAATTCCTCTGACTACTTAACTACTTCTAATTATCTCAGACTGTCCCTAGTTGCCCATTTGGACCACAACTAGAAGGGAAGTTTTAGAATCCAAAGCAAGTTCACAAAATTATTGTCTAGTAAATATATTGGCTAATGACACATAAAAAACTATTTAGCTCCAATTGAATATCCGGTTGAAGCAACATTGCAACTTTTAAGTGCTTGAAGAAAAAATACGAAACTACTTACTTCAAATGAGGCAGTACAAAAATTGGTGCTACCCATAAAAATGGTGCCCGCCAATACTGAAAAATATTCACTAAATACCAACAACGAATACGACGGTACCATATAATTTCGCATCATTAATAAATGAGAAGGTTATTTATTTGCATTTGGCAGCCACTTTGCTAAAAATAATTGCATATCGTCGTAAAAGAAAAGATTTAGCTAAAATAATAATATTAATAATAGTAAATGGCAACCCTAAAGCAGCGTGTTGGGAACAACAGAGAATAGCAGGCGGCAGCGGCGCGGCAGTGGCAACTAATTTAAAATGAAATTAAAGTTGATTGTTTTTTAAACGCGTAACACAGCAACAAAGGCACGTACTCATCATCATGTAGCATGTGCATGCATGCATGCACCAAACTATTGGCAAGAGCAATTGCTGCTAGCTTGTAACAATAGTGACGACAACAATGACAACAACAAAGTAGTAGCAACCATATGTAATAAGCCGCTACTTTGTGCAAATTTGAATTTGGTTAAAATGCAAACGAACAGCGAACGAAAAATTTGAAAGCCTAAAACGAAACAGAGAACACGCCTCGTTAGCAAAGGAATGGCAACAGCAGGAGGCAGGAATGAAGGGAGATAGATGGCACGGATGGACGGGCGGCATGGCGGCAACACTGACCACAACCGGCAACAGCAGCAGCATCGACATAGTAACAACAATTGCCTACAAAGCAACATTTTTATGGTTAAATGTGCAGCAGAATTCAGCGTAAAGTTATTCGCTCAAAAGCAGCGATTGCATTCGACACACTCGTACACATATTTCTGTGTGCAATGTTGTTGCCATTGCTGTTTCTGTTTGCAATGAATTTTTGCTATTATTGTTGCAAATTTGTAAACGCAAAGGTAAATTGAAATTTAAATTTACCGCCAAATAAATAAAGCGTATGCAAACACACAAGCAAAGAAATACACACGGTTGCATTTACATGGACATAAGCGCACACGGTTGCAATTGGCGATGACGGGCGCTAAACACAACAACAACGAAATATCCATGTACCGTTACAAATTTTTTGCCCCCATTACACGCTCAATTAGTTGCAGCAGCAGGCAGGAACAACAGCAACAATACAAACAACAACAACATCAGCGAATGCGGTAAAAATTTGCAACCATATAATTGAAAACTAATTTGTTCCATAAAATTGGTGCCTAAATACAAAATAGAAAACAAAAAAGCCACAGAAGATAAATTGAAATTTAATATGGTGTGGAAATGTAAAAGAAACAAAAAAAAAAAAACGCAACGTGCTTTCAGCAAATGCAGCGGCGCTCAATCGCAATTTCCATATTTGTCACGTTTTAATTGGTTTCTATTTGTTTCTTTCGAGTTCATTTGTTCATTTGAATCGGAATCGGAATCGGTTTAATGAGTGCGCTCCACTATCTAGAGTGCCCAGGTGTTGGCAAGTGAAAGAAAAATTATATCGAAAAGGTTGATGAGTCAACTCAATAATTATAAATATTGCTATTTCTAAACGTTGATGCCTAGTCAGCGATAAGTGAGGTGAGTCAGTTTGAAAGAAACAACAGCAGCAACAACAGCTGCTAGCTTATATCTGTTATTTGGCTCTGTATTTATCGTTTCTGTTTATTGAAATTGACATTTTGTTGGTTTTATTGACAGCTACAAATTGATTAAAAGTTGCAATTAAATGTGCAAATAGCAATGGATAAGAAAAATACTTAGGTTAATTCGTTTAAAGTAAAGTAAAGTTGTAATAAGTTGTAATGCAGACTGGGTAAGGGAGCTAAGAAAAATGTACGACCTCCTGAATCACAAATGTTTGTGTTTTGTAGTATTTGGGAAGAGAAGATCCGCAATGGGTGCAATTCATGCGGAGTTTAATCACCACAATACAGTAGCAACAGGGACGTGAGAGGGAGAAATTAGAATAGAGAGAGATAGATGAAGAGAGCGAAGCATATGGAGAAAGAAAGAGGATAAGGGAAAAGTAATACCGCAAGAAAGGAGAGAGAAGAAGGAAGAAAAAAAAGAAAGAGGATACGAGAGATATACATATAGTTTTTGGAGTTTACTTCGTTAGAATCGTTTTTATATTAACGAGGGGATAAAAGAGGATCGTGGCAAAACGAAAATTGTCACGGAAATGAAGGGCAGCGCCCTCTATCGATCTTTACTTACTTTTAATGGCACAACAGCCCAAGGAGGGCCTAGGCCGAGCTTTTCGCATCCACTCATGTTGTGCGTGTTATATTTGTACATGAATGGAAGGGCCCTACAGTTTAATGCCGAATCCGAACGGCGAGTGAAAAGCTTTTCATAGCAATTTTTACTCTTGTAGGTTTGCCATTGCCTGCCAAGAGGTGGTGCCGTGTAGAAAAATTATTTTTTTCTACTTGATGATTTTGCCTGTGCCGAGATTCGGACCCCGGACACTCTGCGTAGCAGTCCAACGCATTACCACTACGCCACAGCGACCACATGTGTCGATCATGTATGAAAAAAATGAGGAAGCATATGTACCTATATACATAAAAATGATAAGCAGGACATACTTATATATCCACTATGCGCCCCTATCAATCGATTGAGGGCTCATACAAATTTAACATTTTACCATAAACAAAAATTTTACATATCAAAGAAAAATCTTTAGAAATTTCTAGAGGTGAATAGACTAAAAAAAAAAACGCGAGGCGTCAGCTGTGGCAGAGAGACAAAATGACGTTAATCCAGATGTAGCACACCTGGGATCAGAAAATCCTCCAACTGAACTAAGTATAAAAGTCTTATCGTTTGCATAAATCAGCATAAAACCAATTTCAAAATATGTTCATTAAGAATTTCTTCGGCCACGCCTGTATTGTCTGCGATAAACTCTGAATATTACAAGATTACTAAAACTAACCTGAAAACCCAAAATGCGAACGTTCTGAAAAAGTAAACTTCTTCCCACAGACGCACACAATTTTTATTTTATTTATACCTTTTAACTATAACAATACTTATAATAATGACTTGCGTTTATCCAAATTGAGCACTTAAAAATGAATCCGAGCGTCAGGTGTCTTGCTGGCTATGTGATGGCCTGGCTCATTCCGGTAGAATTGCAGACAATATACATACACAAGGAGAACGGTCGTCTCTGGTCTTGTTTAAAGTGCATATCGGCGAAGTTGTTGAAATATGTAAGATGTTCAATACAAATGGGAACGGTTTTAGTGAGATTGGATAACTGATTTTTTTTTTAAATAATATATATAATTGTCAGAGGGTTAAATTCAAAGTTAAAAAACCTATGTACATACTTATATCTAAAAAGTTTTACTTGTAATGCTTTAACCATCTGTACATGATGCTGAAATTCATTATAATAACTTTAAAATTTTTAGAAAAGATCGTGTTGCCATTATATTTTTAGATCCATCTGAAGTTTATCCATTGATTATTCAGATGATATTGAATTCTTGTGTATCCGCACAAGGATCGGGAAGCAATATTTAATTATTTGTTTGTTTTTTATTATTATTTGTTTGTATATCCCGCCTAGTAGAGATTTTAATGCTTCCCTCTTGGTAGAGATTTTAATGAACATTATAAGTCTATCTATTCAGCATTTCTTATTCTCTGGAGCACATCAAAAAAACTTACTTGTCATACTACTTATATCGATGAACAGGTGATGATTTTATTTCTACATTTGTAAGGAATACCTATTCGAATATTCTTATGTACTTACGCGGCTCCTTACATATTTTCGTGTAAAGCGGTTGCGTCGGTCACCGGGCCGTGTGCTATGCGTATGCGCCCTTCGGTCGTGTTGGGCGGGAGAAGGGACCGTTAAAATTAGTTCGTAAAAAAAAATAAATAGGTAAGGAAAAGAGAGACAATATGAGGAGGAAAGAGAGGACAAAAAGAGACAAAGGAGGAGGAGGAGAGAAGAAGGAGGAGGACAGAATTATGACGACGGAAGAAGGTTTAGCAAACGGTGAAGGAAAATGAAAGAATATAAAAGCGAAAATTGAAAAAAGGGGAAAAAATATCGATTACGGGAGACCGAAAAAATATGAAGAAAGGGGAAAGTAGGGGAAAAGGAAGGCAGGAAGAGGCGAAGGAGAAAATAACGGAAAAGAGGGAAATAAAGGAGGGGAGAAAGTGGAGGGATGAGAAGAAAGTGAAAGGGAAGATAGAGGAGATTGAAGTCCAGGAAGGTAAAAGAGGGGATGAGAAAAATAATATAACAAGAGCAAAAAAGCATAGAGAAAAGATAAGGATAAGAAGATTAGAAAAAAGCACTGTGTAGGAATGCCACATAGCTGAAATATTCTGATATCTTTCGAGATTTAGCAATTACTAATAAAAAATTTTTCTCTCTCAATCCAATTTTATCAGCTTTACGGAAACATGAAATTGAAATAAAACCATTAACACAAATACTTACGTAGCTGGCACTACAACAGATGATCGGTCTTGGACGCCTCTACAAAGCTTCGACAGTCGCCTTTTCTACGCGCGCGCTGGCGCCAGTTGATGAGGCCAACTGCAGACAGGTCCCCTTGTACCTGGTCTTTTCCACAGAACTTAGGACGTCCTCTTCTATGTGTTCCTCCACTGTCGCTCGAATAAAACACCCTTCTCGTCGGTGCGGTTTCTTCCATTCGCTCAACATGACCCAGCCAGCGAAGCCGCTGGAGTTTTATACGCTTGACTATGTCAGTGTCGGCGTACAGCTCATACAGCTCATCGTTCCATCTTATTCGATACGCGTCGTCCACGTACACTGAACCGCAGATCTTACGAAGTATCTTCCTCTCGAACGTTCCTAACAGCCTCTTATCATTGATGGTCAATGCCCACGTCTCTGCGCCATACATTAGGACGGGAAGGATGAGGGACTTATAGAGCGTTATTTTCGTCGGTCGAGAGAGGGCGCTACTTTTCAATTGCCTACTGAGCCCGTAGTAATACCTGTTGGCAAGAGTTAATCTCCGCTTGATCTCAAGGCTGACATCATTTTTGTTGTTTATGCTGGTTCCTAGATATACGAAATCATTGACGACTTCAAAAGTGTAGTTGTCAACAGTGACATTTTGTCCAAGACGCCGTGACTCTTTGTTTGTTGACACAAGGTATTTCGTTTTGTCCTCGTTCACCACAGACCCACTCGACAAAACTCCCTTTCGATAGTGGGGAATGCTGCACTGACTGCTCGAGCGTTTTTGCCAATGATATCAATATCATCAGCGTATGCTAACAGCATGACACTCTTGTAGAAGATAGTGTCAGAGATGTCAATGTTCGCAGCTCGAATTATTTTCTCCAGC
Organism: Palloptera scutellata; assembly: GCA_958295655.1. Classification (NCBI taxonomy): domain Eukaryota; kingdom Metazoa; phylum Arthropoda; class Insecta; order Diptera; family Pallopteridae; genus Palloptera; species Palloptera scutellata. Next base: position 27,732,343 of record OY282451.1, read on the forward strand.
ATGAGGTTAAAAAAGTCGCACGATAGGAGTCACCTTGTCTGAAACCTCTTTTGGTATAAAATGGCGTGGGAAGATCTGTCCCAATATTTACTGCGCTGGTGGTGCCGGTCAGTGCCATTTTGGTAGTTCGCGCAGATCGTGGAATCAACTTTCTTACGGTTTGGGCAGAGTACGCTGAGGTACCAATCACTTGGTATGCTTTCAATTGCATCTGCACCAGCAGCCTTATTGTTTTTCAGCCGAACGATGGCGGTTAAAAGCTCCTCCTAGTCGGTCGGCGGTACTTCAACGCTGTCAGTGATTGATGTTTCAGGAGCAATGGCAGGATTATTGCCGTCAACGCAATTAAGTAACTGCGAGAAGTGCTCCCACCATAACCTCATAATACCCTGGACATCTTTCACCAGATTTCCGTCTTCATTCGTCATGTGCGTCCACTGCGAGCATGTATCATATATATATACTTATAAGTTGAGGGGTGTTTTGCGTTAGGAGTAGTGCGAGTCGATTGGCGAAAGCTGAGGCTGTCTGTTGTGATTGTAGCTTTTCTACATCCAGCTTTTCCACGCACCATATATTGTGCGTACATCTAATATAGTGGAAGCGGGCCTTCCATGGATCACCTTGGTATCTATGGAATGATCTAGTTACATAAGTTTGATCAGGAGACAGCCAAGTGGCCTTATGAATATCGAGATGTTGAAATCTCGTGCTACTCGATCAGTCTCATACCGTTGTCAGTGGCTTCATCGTGGAGACTGAATTTTTCGATCTTTACTTTTACTTTTAATGGCACAACAGACCATGGAGGGCCTAGGCCGAGCTTTTCGCATCCACTCATGTTGTGCGTGTTAGATTTGTACATGAATGGAAGGGACCTACAGTTTAATGCCGAATCCGAACGGCAAAGTGAAAAGCTTTTCATAGCAATTTTTACTCTTGTAGGTTTGCCATTGCCTGCCAAGAGGTGGTGCCGTGTAGAAAAATTATTTTTTCTACTTTTTATTTTGCCTGTGCCGAGATTCGAACCCCGGACACTCTGCGTAGCAGTCCAACGCACTACCACTACACCACAGCGACCACATCGATCGTCGGACCAAAATGACACTCCTTGTCCACCTTGGCATTAAAGTCGCCTAACACGATTTTAACATCGTGGCGGGGGCAATGCTCATAAGTTTTGTCGAGGAGCTCATAGAAGTCATCTTTGGTCGTTTAGCCATTCTCAACCGTCGGGCATGGACACAAATTAGGCTCATGCTGAAGAATTTTTCTTTGAGGAGGATAATAGGCGCTGGTTCACGGGCGTGGAGCGATTACCCGTAGTAGATATCACAGGATGCTCTTTTGGAGATACGGTGACTCGCGAACTTTACCTTGTGTTCTTCACCCCCAGGTCCCGCGCCTCAATTTAGGAATACCTAAAAAGTATTAATTCTCACTTTTGCATAACTTATTTATTTCAATTGATATTAGAAGAAGAAAAAATATTTTAGATACTTACTTATACGAGTATTTAGTCAATTGCCGAACTTATATGTTTATGACCTTTTATGCATACACAACTTCTACTGTGACATCACAATGAGCTTATGCTAAACTTATTAAATGTGGCAACCACTGATACAGGCACACTCAAGAGCTTCAAACCGAACACACAGCGAACTTTTGAAATATCCTTAGCCAAGTGCATTTAAAAACTCTTTAACAGATTACGAAATTAAATCTTTAAAAGAACTTTACCGAACCAATTTGATAAAGCCTCAAATAAATACCACAACAGAATTAGTATGTAAAAATCTACGTAAACCAAAAACGTGCAAACTTCATTAATAAATTGTGGAATATGTGGAAGTAAACACAAAAATCTACCAAAAACCATAAAAGCAATTAAATTTCGAATACAAAAAGGAGCATTGGAACAAAAGTTAAAGATACAATTTTAACGAAAATGAATTCCAAAGAATTATTTACTCCAGACGGCAGTAAATAAAGCGAGAGTAAGAGCAACAGGGGAGATGGAGAGATGGAGAGAGAGGGAGTGGGGGTGCGAGCGAGTTTGTAGACATGTGAGTGTATGTGTGTGAAATTGTTTGCGTGAGAAAAACTTTTGCGTTCCATTGCATCCTTTGTTTGCTATTAATTTCAATAAAATTTTCCATTCACATTATGTAAAATGCAGCGCAGTAAATTTTAATGCATTACATTTACACATACCAACTCATTCATATGTACTAGTATGTATGATGCTATTAAAGCGTAAGAAAAGGCACAATGTAGCAGTAGTAGTCGTGTGTGTGTGTGTGTGTGTGCTCATATGACAGCAGACAAATTAAAATACATATAAATTCCCATATGAGCGCCATAAAAGTATAAAAGAAGGCAGAAGCAAAAAGCAGAAGAAATAGCAGCCGCCTTCTGCAGTTTTAAGAGAGTGTGTGTGGGAAAAGGATACTTGTATTTGCATATGTGGGGAGTGAATGCGTGTATCAGCATTTGTAAGTAAAGAATTTGCGAGTGTAAATGGAAAACTCAGTGGCACAGCATGAAAAATAAACTTTGTAATAATTAAAGATGCGTTAATAACAATGAAAAAGAGTTAATTGACTTCAACATTAAGCGAAATGAAAACTTCGCAAAACAACGTAAAATATTATAATTGAATAATTGTAAGTGATTGTACGAGTACAATATGTTTGTTAATGCAACCATACTCTGTGGAAAATAATGATTTTTGGCATTCATTTAACTTCATCAACTTAATGTCATTAAAAAGATACATAAGTACAATATTTAAAATTGTTCATTCAAAATGCCTTAAATTGATTACGTGGTCATGTAATGTGAGTGGAGTGCGGAGAATTGGTCTTTATACTCTGCTCGGAGCCAAATGAATAAGGAGAGCCTTTTCGAATTATAAGAGAGACTAACGAAATCTTTTCCAATCTCTGATCATCTCATAAAAAGATTTGAGCGCTTGATCATCGATAACTGTTACACTACGTTACGTAACGCTACGTATGACATACTTACTTATGTCACTAACATAATCAGATGTCACTACTCATTAACTCAACCGAATTCATTAGCTGCAGTGAAAGACAGTGAATGAAAGATTTTTACTACCGGTATTTTGAACACAATTGCCAAATATCGTCAATCTAGCGCTACTACCATAAACCGATGCCATCTACCTGAATACCGGCAACGACCTCTTACTTTACTTTAAATGGCACAATAGCCTATGGAGACCCTAGGCCGAGCTTTTCGCATCCACTCATGTTGTGCGTGTTATATTTGTTACATGAATCGAAGGGACCTACAGTTTAATGCCGAATCCGAACGGTAATTTTTTTTCTTGTAGATTTGCCATTGCCTGCCAAGATGTGGTGCCATGTAGAAAAATTATTTTTCTCCTTTTTTTTTTTTTTGGTTGATTTTGCCTGTGCCAAGATTCGAACCCCGGGCACTTTGCGTAGCAGTCCAACTCATTACCACTACGCCACAGCGACCACGACCGGTAACGACCTCAGTCATAAGAAAAGATTGTTATAAAAGTCATTTTTCGAACACCGTCATCCGGATCTACCCGCTAAATCTGTCACCCAAGCATCGCTAATGAACATCATCTACCACAGGTATATACTGACGAAACGAAGAGTATCAACAACCTCCGAATCCAACCGCCAAAACACCGCTACCAAACACCATCAGTCGAACACTGCCATCGAAATCAAACACCGTCAACCGAAGATTATTACCCAAACCGGACTTCCGAATGTCATCAACCAGAGTCCACGTCGTATTCAAAAACTCATTGTACTCACGTACTTATTCTGGGTCCTTAGACTGACGCTAGCGAGTACTATCACACGCGGACTACCACTGACAACTCAAGGACAACTATAAATCTACCATAAACACGCGTGAACTGAAGAAATGAAAACTATCCCAGAAATCAGTCACCCGAAATGCTAAAGACTATTACCAAAACTGACAACCAGAAAGTAGCAAGCGAATACAGTCAACAGAAGACGATCACCGAAACCGTCTATCTAAATACCGCTGCCGAACACAGCCAACCAAAGACTACCACCAAAACCGGCTGGAAAAATTGTCAACCAAAGATTGCTACAGAAGCCGAGCTTGCCATCATGGGACCTATCGGCAAAGATATAAGCTCTTCTTAGGCAATTTTCACTCTTGTAGAAAAATCGTTTTTCTAGTTTTTGACTTTTACCTAATACTAATAATAACTAATAATTTCTCATTTTTTAAATAGCCTATAAAATTCGACCACGTACACTATGTAGAACTGAAACAAATATACTTCGGCCGTTCCATGGAATTTGAGGGGATTTCAAGTGGGGAAAAGGATAAACTGAACTGAAGATGATAAATGACCAACAACCGATCTTAGTGGGGAAGGTTTGTTGAGGTGTATCACCCGATAGCGGCTAAAAAACAAAGGAAGAGAGATACCACCGAATCTAGTCACTCATACTAGCTTCTTCTTTTAATATAGTTATCGATGTGAGCCACCTAAATACCAATACCGAACACCATTAACCAAATTAAACCATCGGCACATAATTATCGAATATTGTCAACCAAAATCTGCCACCAAAGCCAATGCTTCAACCTTCGCCAGTTTAATCGAAAAAAAAATAATGCCGACTACTACTACTTGAACCGAACCTAGCCGATACCATTAATATCCTTCAACACGCTGAAAGGTTCTGCAGCGATAGCTTCATTGTTGACCTTGAGTTTACCTTAGATGTGACTGAGACGTCGCTAACCACCTCACAACCTTCCCTGAACCCTGTAGTCTATATTTGTAACAAAACATCTAACAAGTTTTATGGAAATAAATTGTATGTTGTAAGCAAAACTTTAAGCGCTGCACAGAGATAACTACTAACTAGGAGTAGAAGCGACTAACAGCAGCAACAGTAGCTACAGCAGCAATTCCATTCCATTGCAATTAGTTTTATTTGCATAAAAGTTTTATCGTAATTTTAAAAGTTCCGCATAAATTTCTTTCTTTATTTGCTCCTTTTATTTTTCGTTCGTTTATAAACAAGCTGTGACATTTTCGTGTGGGTCAAAATTGCAATCATTAATCACTTGACTTGACAGACAAAAATAGCTAAAACTGAAAATAAGTGATAAACAAAACTTGACCAAAAGTATAAGTGTAACTAACTATGGTGCAGAATTTTCAAACTAATTAGATACAATACTTAAATGTTTAGTTTAAAATAGTTTAGCAAAAATATTGAAAAATAAGGACATGTTTTTCAAAACTTAACCAGATACTTTAGAAATGAACTAAAACCCGACCAGTCCCCTTGTGCGGTTTAGAATGTTCACAAATTATTCCGAAATTAGCCACACATGCTCTCTGTAACACAATTTAGTCACGGTGGCAACTCTATTCACTTGCGGGTGACCTTTCGCCAACCACAGTTTATATAATTAATTTAAATTGTTGGCAATAATTATTAATATTGTCTAAGTAACAGCATGGAAAATATTTTTCGTGTCACGTGGCAATTGCGTTAATGTTGTGTAAGTGAGAAAAATTACGATGGTAAGAAAAATGTAACCGCCTGCTGTTTGTTTTTACTCAATTGATCGATTGAAAAAAATATCGATAGTAATTTGTAGCTGTCGCTATTACTTCAGGCATTAATCACCAAGGAAATATTGTAGTAACTTCAAATAACAGACACAGTATGACTCTTTTTTGCTACAATCGTGATAAGATATGATCAGTGAAGTTAGGATCTTAAAAATTGGGTAACAGATAATGTTGTAAAGTATAAGTTTAGCTCTTAGTATGCACAACATTGAATACTTTTAGGCCGTTGGAGTTTTTTTTTACCAGAACATGATGTGTGATAACATGGGCGGGGCTCTCGGTGGACTCCAAACCAATAAATATAATGTAAATAATATGCTATTTAATTGGTTCTTCTATCCAAAGTGGAGTTACTTATATGTTAAAGAAATTTAAAAAATTTTTTATGTATAGGTACATACTTCTAAGAAGGAATGAAAATTACTGAAAAAAAAAATTGTGTGCGTCAATGGAACGCCCTACAGAAGTTTACTTCTTCGGAACGTTTGCGTTTCGGGATTTCAGGTTAGGTTTGATCGTCTTGTAAAAACCAGAATCTTTCGAAGACATAACAGTCATACTCGAATCAACGCTTTCTATCAATCAAGTTTAGATCATACTCGTACCAGCGCCCTCTATCAATCGAGTTTGATTCATACTCGTGGATATATGTAAATAAATATTTAAAACGATTCTAAAGAAGTAAACTTTAAAAATAGTACAAAAGAAGTACACTCATTTAAATGAATTATGTACGGCTGCTTCTCTTTTCATTACCAAGGATTCCGGCATGATCAGGCATCCCTAACAGTGTTAAGTCGCGAATCGGTTAAGCTTGACAATTGTCTCATCCATGATTGCCGAGGCAATCATAATATATGCTCATCAGACTTCTTTAAAAGCCACTTGGCTATTCGAGCAGATAAAAATAGATTTGGGATGAATAAATTTAGAGGTAGAAGGTACAAAGTTGCGCTCATATAGTTGCCATAGATGTCTCTATAATCACATCTATGATCACATCACAATAGTTATGTTGTAGGCTTGCCAGCAAATGTTTCGAGGGACTCGCTCTCGGTTAACATATGATCATGTGGATGCACTATATAAGGTACGGTCTGACAATGTGTCGGTATATACATTGAGCAATCCTTAGGTCTCAGACCCCATGACCTGTTGATTATTCAACCGACATTACGATGTTCAGTAATCAAAATCTTAGGATAAATAATGGCTCAGAAGTATATGACCCTATAGGAGTGCCCAGGAGGGTCGGCACGCGAAACCTTTAGTGAGAAACACAGTTGTAATGTTCTGACTCCGTTATACTGAATTATTCGAACAATCCTATCAAACGAAGGATTACAAGAGGCACCTTCAATGTCCAAAATACATCTAGAACAATCTACCTTTCGTCACGAGACTTGCGATCATTTAGTAACTGCAGTTATTAGTAGATTCCGTAAATTTAAAAATCTTAACTTAACACGACTATAAAAGGCTTATAGTTCGGAAGCTTTATAGTCCAGGTCATAAATATATCTGGTTTATTAGAAATTCATACACCTCCTGTATGAAGTTTGTAAAGCCATCGTCTGACTTACGGGGAAAATATAGCTTGACCTCAGGCTCTGTAGAAAGAGCTTTCTGAAAATCTGAGAATGTACCAATGTCCGCCATTTTCCCACACATAAATTTCGCTCAGGATGAAAAGCCTTGGCATCTTTAATATACTTCACGACCTTATGGACATCAAGATTTTGAAATGTGATGCTTTAAACTGATTGTAACTTTATTTGCTGAGGCGAAATCTATCATGAAAGATCTTGAATAATTTTCTTCAAGTTTTAATCATGGAGACGGAGTTTCTCGATCTTTGGCCCGCCAAAGTTGCCTCTAGATTTTAAGGACACGACTGTGGCAGCACTAGTAAATCTTTTCGAATTGCTCCTGGAAATCATCTGAAATTGCTTCGTCCTTCCTTCTCATCCGTTGAGGAGCTTGATCACATATCACAAAGCTGATATCACCTTGATGCTTTCGATCATACCAGTCTAAATTGCAAACGTCCTATGGTACATACCAAATTCATGTCTCTGATCGTGAAAAATGGAATCATAATGAAGTCTTTAAAATGTACTTATTGATCCCCATTTAACTGATACGTACCGTGAAATCATGTATGGGCACCATAACCCAACAGTTTATTTTCTAACTCAACCACTTCACATTAGAAATAATTTCCATTAAATTTTCACGATATCGACTAAAAGCCCCTACCAAAATAATTACATTCAATAACTCTATCGCAATCGATTCAATCTCCCGCCGCTATCCTGCACACTCAATAAACAACATATTCTATTTGCGAAACAACACACTTTGACATTGCACAAATTATTATAATTTCCTAGCATTACACACAAATCAAGAACGAACGAACGATCTTCGATCCAGCAATTCATGTACGATCGAAGCTTACATAGCCTCCGCTAACGATCCTCGATCCAACAATTCATACACGATCAACAATCGATGCCGTCGTCATTGCCTACGTTGCCATCACCAGCACCACCATCACCACTAATACTAACAATCTCAGTCAGCATGAATGTCCAAAACTATTTCAACTCCGACAACACGATCATTTAGTGATCGTGAAATTGGGAATTTATTGTTATTCCAAGCATTAAGTATTAACCTGCATTTTCGCGCTATTATCGTTGTAATTTACAATTGGCGATAAAATCTCGCCAACTACCGGTGGTGGTAGTTGCTGCTGGTGCCGGCGGTGATCGTTGTTGCATTGCTGCTGCTGCTGCTGCTGCTACATAACTTTCTTGCAAGAACTTGTGCAGATCGAAAGAGGTATGACAGCGCCTATTAACTATACTATCTAATTGTAATGTTAAGGAGCACTTAAGGCCCCTCTCACCCTCCTATTTCTATTCTATCGTTCCCCCAGATACTTTATGCCGTGTGGTCAGCAACATATTTTATACTTGTACCTTCTCTCCATCCAATTGTTAACTAACTACTTCACATCGGCTTGCTCACATCGTAGCACATCGATCCTCACCCCGGGGGCTTGAATACTGATGCACCACCAAATACTTGCAAGTGCAGTTAAAATGCCATAATTTCTTTTGTGGTTTACGAGCGCACAGCTTGCTGCTACGCTTAGATGCTGCAGGCTGCCAGCTGCTGTCGTTGAGAATTGTATAGCTTTCATAAGTTGGCAGGCAGCTACAACAACAACAGCTGTATGCAGCGCTTAAACTCCACCTTGAAGAGTGTACATTTCTTCACTCCTCACGTTTCTAGCATTTGCCTTTTTGAAAGGATTACAATAATTGAGCGATGCGATTAGTGTCATTATTATTATAGACATATGTTGTTGCTGTTGGTGTTGTTGTTGTTATTGATTAGTTGAGTGGCTTATTAGGTGGTCACAATTTAAAACGTAGCTTAACATCATGGAATCTTTTATTGAAACTAAATTTTCTGAAGCATTAGCGCCATTACATAACTTGAAGTATGCAATTGTATAAAGGATCTTATTGGAAATTCTATCATATCTTCTGTGGACGCATAATTTAACTGAACCTGCGTAGAACAGCAGCTTGCTCGGCTAGAGAGATATCGTAAGACTTGGTTTTAATGTTTTAATTTAGATATCGTAACTAAGTAAGTATTAAGCTTTAATGTTAGATGTAAATATATCTTGAATTTGTTAAGTGCTAAATAAATTTCATCGCTTTTTTTCAAGGATCTTTATTAACAGTTGCTGAAAAACTTCAAGAATCAACTAGAATTTTAAGCAATACAGATACACATTCAATTGAATAGGGGAAGGGCATGTATCTTTGCCACAGCATTGAAACTTTTATAATTTTATAATAATATTTGTTTACATGTTAAATTTTGTAATGGAAATTGACACCCGTATCAAGATTATTAATTAATAGTATGTATTTTAATAGCCAGAACTTCAAAAATAGGAAACAAAAAAAATTTACGATAGAGGAAGAAAACGAAAATCCAGATCACGGTAAAACACTGTTGCCTTTATTTATATGGAAAGCTGAGTCACAGCAAAAGATAAAATTTTATAGCCGAAAATTCAAAAAAAATAATTTCCAAAATGTTGTTTGAAGAAGAAAGCTGCATTTCGGACGAAGCTACAATATTATCCATTACACAAATATTGAATTGTATCTATGTAGTCGGAGTAGACAAGAGATCAGATTTAATTTTTTTGTAAATATTGGTACAAAATGAAACGAGTAAGTGGCAACCGTGTCTGCAACAATTGACTCATCACTTTGTACAATATAGCGTGCTCTCTCACACTTACGCCATGGATATGTGTAGATTTGATCTTTTGGCATTTAAATTGCTACGCTGTTCACTCATTCGTGTACGCTGACACTTCATTGCTAAATTATAAACGAAAACGAGTCGGTCGGCTACACAACCAAATACGAATTTTTTGTTATTATTAAAAATGCATTAAAATATAAAAAACAGTTACAGTTACCACTACTGTAGTTAAAAGTTTGTTGCAGTTGTTTGCATAAAAGGTTAATCATTTGCTGTTCTGTGCGTTATATTTTGCAAGTAGCAGAATAGAAAATTTTCATAAAAACGTAACATTTTTACTCAAAAAAAAATTCGATTTATTCTATACTGCACCACCTCTCGGCCGGCAATAACAAGCATCCAAGAATAAAACCAGCCTGGGAAAAACTTTATACTTGTAAGGGTCAACCTAAAATTTCAGTGAGAACATCCACACCTTCATACATATCACCTAGTGCGATGGATAAGGGGGCACAAGTTTTCGTACCAAAGTATAGTACTTATCTATAGGTATATGCATAAAGTTTATATAGGCCCTCCCCCCCAAATAAAAGTTGTTCACTTCCGACAATAAGATATTTCTGATAAGCGGGTTACTTAAATAAAACTCTATTACCGTTCTTAGTAGAAAGTGTTTATAGGGCAGCATGAACAAGCTATACTCTACCTTTTATAAGATATGTAAAGTGATTGCAAAAGCCTACTTGGACAGTAGGGTCACTTGGACAGTAGGGGAAAAGGTCAACGTCCTTAACTGATCGGCATTGTTATGCCCAGGAAAGTAGAGGAATTATTTCTTATTTGTGGCAGAAAACATTTTAACTGTCGATCAGAAAGAGAGGTATTGACTGCGTGGAGCTTGAACAGGAAAGACGTACTTTATTAAAATTTTTGCTGTCGATATAAAGCAAAAGTGAATTGCTGGACCAGGAATACCCAAAGCGACCAGGAGCATAAAGTGCTGGGTGAATTGCTGCTGCATGTTGGAGCACGAGGGATAATACACAGAACATAATATGTTACTTGTGGGATTACCGGACAGCACAGGATACATGGCATGCAACAGGACATCAACATAAATACATCTGTTCAAAGCAATATGTGAGCCTTGAAGAAGGTGGAAGTTCGTTATATACTTCACCTTTCGGATTCTGCAAGAAGTACTCCCTTAATTGTTGGTAAATATGCATATTTTTTGAAGTAATATTCAGAGAAATGATTTATTTGACCACAGTTAAGTTAATAGCCGATTAAAAAATTGATTCTGTTTTTGAATAATGTTAATTTTTATTGTGAATTACTGTAAATAAATATTATTTGTTTTTCATTTACAAATCAGTTATACTTACTTACTTAACTGGCACTACAACCGATGATCGGTCTTGGTCGCCTCGAGGATTCATTGGGGAGTATATTAACGTGGTGGGTTCCAAGCCCGACATACAACCATTCATTCAAGGCCATGGAGACGCCCGCCGCACACATTAGTTAGCTCACTGACGGTTGTCAGATCACTATCCAGGGGACGCCACGAGGAGGCTGTGTGTCGACTTGAAACGTAGTAGCACAAGGATCGAACATGGACGCACCTGCGACTGTCACGAACTTTAACTTGTGTCTTACGCCCCAGGTGCCCCACAAATGAGTTATGGACTTACAAAATCGAGTATTGCTTTTGCATCGGGTGATTACTTTTGCGTCACTTTGTACATCGCAATAGAAGTAACAGAGTAATAAGCTAAAACTAACTTTAAAATTTATGGCTATGGTTTTCTATTTAACATCGTTTGAACGATTATTATGTTCAAGTAGTTTCTTCCACAAAAGAAAAATCAGCTGTTTCGCGTGTACTGAATTTCAATAAATTGACAATCCAAACTGACAGTCGAAGAGCAGGAGAATTCACTTGCATTTTGCACTGCATGAGGCCCAAACAACTATTTCTACTAAACCAGCAATGGCAGCTCTACTATTCCAAATATTACTGCCACTTCTCTTACCATGACTGCTTCGGCTACTATTACTACTACAGCCTTTAATACTACTTCTACGTCTCTATACTACACTTGCTACGAGTATTTTTCTCCGTTTGACATTATTCACGCTGTAATGACACTTCGAAATTAAAAGTTTATATTTTGCACTCAGTCAAAGGAAGAAGAAATGAAGAACAACTGTTGGAACAACTGCAAGGAAAAAGACACTCCAAGTGTAAATGTGTATTGAGATAAAGATTTTACGAATGTACCTAAGCCACTGCCAACTGCTGCTACATAGAATTATTACTTACCAGTGGCCGCTGTAAGATTGGGTATAGGAGGGGTGATTATAATCAGACAGAAAATCATATCTAAATTGAATTCAGACCATATTCTAACCAAAACTGAAATCAATATTTTGACCAAGAATGTGTCTAAAATTCACACCGAAAGTGGGAACATTAGTCAGAACCTTACTTACTTTACTTTTAATGGCACAACAGCCCATGGAGGGCCTACGCCGAGCTTTTCGCATCCACTCATGTTGTGCGTGTTATATTTGTACATGAATGGAAGAGACCTACAGTTTAATGCCGAATCCGAACGGTGAAGTGAAAAGCTTTTCATAGCAATTTTTACTCTTGTAGGTTTGCCATTGCCTGTCAAGAGGTGGTGCCGTGTAGAAAAATTATTTTTTCTAATTTTTGATTTTGCCTGTGCCGAGATTCGAACCCCGGACACTCTGCATAGCAGTCCAACGCATTACCACTACGCCACATCGACCAGAACCAAAATCAAACTAAAATACAAATCGAGCTTAAGCCAAAATTCTGTGTTATCTCAAACCAAAACTAAGTCCCCATCTCTGCCCAAATTAAACCAAAATATCAACCAAACTCAAAACAAAAGTCGTAATTATCTTCTTCTTTAATGGCACAAAAACTCATGGAGAACCAAAGCCAACATTTCGCATCCATTCGCGTTGTGCGAGTAATATTTGTATACGAAAGTAAGGGACCTAATTCTGCCAGAGATTGGGACTTGGTTTTGGTTTTATGCCGAACAGCAAATTAAGAAGAAAATGCAATTTTTACACGATTTAGACAATTTTGTGGCTCGGGCCACTTTTACACTCAATGCCCCAATTAAAGTCGAAATGTATGTGGTAGGAAGAACAATTAAAATGGATTTTTTTTGGAAAATCCTGTAGCCGCTGTAGCTCTCCTTGCCTCTATTTCTTACTACCTTCCAAATGCAATTCATATTACTATTGCCAGCTACCCATCTACTTTCTACAACACTACACACATACAGATACATACTAGGTATGTAAGTATTTGCCAACACAAACATTTGTGATCGAAAAAGTTTCTGGACACAAAATCACAAGAAGCGCACAATAAAAACAGAAGACGGCGGTAAAGAAATTCTATGAAAGGCCAAATTAAGTGGTAGTAGAAGAAAAAGCAGCAGATAAACAATAAAAGATGGTGCTCGAGAAAGAAAAATGGTCACACAAATAAATATAAAACATAGAAAAACAACAAACGACAAGAAATACTTTTCAAAGATATTCAAGTTTTTTAATTTAAGTTTTTGAACTAGATTTTTGTTTCCCTAAGACTTTTTTTTGTATGTTTTCGACCAATCTCTCCGGCTCCCTCTCTCCCTATCTCTCTCTTTACGTCTCTTCAGTGTTTGTGACAAATTGTGCGGAAGTTGGTTTGTTTCTTCTTAAATTGCTGTTTATTTTGCTTCTTCTTGGAATTGCTGCTTTGGTCTTTTGATTATTTGTTAAGCGTGGCACTGTAAAAAATAAAAATAAAATACTCCACTATGCGCAATTTTCCACTTGACTGTAGAAATTATTTCTCACAGTTGGCTTTGCTTACTTCGCATTATGGGTAAAGAAAACGCAAAGAAACTGCTGCAATTGGAAGCCCATCTAATTATTATGCCTACCCCGTCCAGTGCCCTTTTTTACACTCTCCACACATAAATGCAACACTGCACTTAAAATATACTCTCTTAATTAAATGTTGCCTATTTACTTAACAGTTTTATACCTTGCCAAGTTTTCGTTTTTATACCTGTGGGATTTTCTTAATGTACGTTGCCTGCCAACTGTTTTTAAGTGTTATAAAATTAATTATGCCCGCATGGCAGAATGTTGTTGCCACAGTTGAAAAATTGGCTTTGTAGAAACATTCCAGTTTCAAAATTGTTTTACACAAAAATTAATTAGAAGGAAAACACATGTAGAAATATTTATGTAGAGTATTTTAGCAAAACTATGTTAACCACGTTATCCGATTGTGCTGTTGGAAGATGCTAATGTACGGTTATTTGTCGCACGGTGTTCCACCAATACTGGCACTGGTGTCCGCTGAGTTGTAAAACAGATTCTTCTGTGTGATGATTTTGTCGTACCGATTGTGCGGTGATTTGGTGTGTGGTAAATGCATTGGCATTACCTGTGGGGTAATGCCAATGCACGATATTTTATCGTGACTCTGATAACTCCATGTTGCTGATGTTACTGTTGCTGTTGTACAATGTAGTTTCTTCTATGTGGTGACAAGGGGTTTCGCAAAACTTAACTTGCCGTTAGACAAACGTGGCCGGTCAAATACTAGTGGAACCAGGTATTCAGCAGTTGCACAATTAACTTGTAAACACACTATATATTGGAATTACTCACAGTAGGAGCACCAGATAATAACCTGAAGTACCACTTCCCGTATTTGCCCATAATTTATTTGCCCCAATAACCACCGAACGCAATCAAGAAATCTCTAACAGCCTCAGATTTTTATTATTGCACATGAATGTCGCAGAATGAAGCAAATTATATGTGACTATCTGCTCCCAGAAGAAAGGGGATTACAAATTTGGGATTTGGTAAAGTAAGGGGTTGGAGAAAGACAAGGTTTACAAAGTAAGAGGTGGCCGAAATAGAGGGAATTATAATAGAATTCTAAGGTAGAAAATTTGTTACAAAATTATTAAATCCAATATCTTTCCCTTTTCGGCACCTTTTCCATCCGATAGTGTCGTGATTGTCCCTTTCTGCTTCTGTTTGGCTCTAACAGCCCACATAAAACGATAAATATGGCTAAAACATATTGGAACCGAAGAACTTTTCTACTTGAATAGACTTTCAAATAACCGTAATTCTCCAATTCTTGAAATTGGGGAATTCGTTTTCCTTATCGGAAAACTACATCGTTTTGCAAACCGTCTAAAGGGTGTTTTTTTTGGAAGTGTGGTTTTCAATCTGGCAATACTTTTTTCGGAGTTGTTATTTTTGACAGCTGTCACTTGATTATGCTCAGTTTGGTTTGCCATTTCATAATGAATAGACTTACTCCTGAACAATCGTGCAAATTTATTACCAAAATAATGGTTCGGTTGGCGCGATTTGCACAAGAAAATTTTGTTCAGTGATGAAGCTCACTTTTGATTGAATGGGTACGTTATAAGTCACTGTGTGGTGTGCTCTATGGGCAGAGGGAATCATTGGTCTATATTTCTTCAAAGATTAAGCCGGTCATAATGTTACAGTCAATGGGGAACGCTATAGAGCCATGATTAATTACTTTTTCTTGCCTGAATTGGAGTATGTTGATGTGGAAGACCTTTGGTTCCAACAAGTGGCGCTACATGCCATACAGCCAACGAAACAATCAATTTATTGAAGGAAACTTTTGGTGAGCGCATTATCTCGCATCGTGAGCCTGTGGCGTCACTATTTTGTGTGGGGTTATGTGAAGTCGCTTGTCTACGCAGATAAGCCCGAGACGATTGACGCCTTGGAAGAGAATATTCGGCGCGTTATTACTGACATACGGCCCCAATTGCTGTAAAAAGTGGTCGAAAATTGAGCCTCTCGGTTGGAATTTATTCAAATCCTTATCTTTATAATAAAGCTAAATTCTTTGCCAAAAAATTAAATTATATTCGTTTTAATTCTTCTTGAAAACCACACTTCTAAAAAAACACAGAGAAATAAAATAATCTTCAGACAAACCTTTGCTAGTCTTAACTGGAAGACCTTTTTGTAAATCATTTACAGTCTCAACAACTGAACTGAAAGCAAAAAAGTTTCCTTACGTTCCAGGCTTTCAAGTAAGCCTTCTTGAGTCAAGCAAACCTTATTAGGTCAAACATTGAGGCAAGCAAACCTTCTTTAGTTTAAAAAACCGTATTTAGTCATGCAAACCTTCCTCTTCAAGCTAAATTTCTTCAATCAAGTAAACTTCCATGAATCAAGAAAACCATCTTGAGACAATCAAACTTTTTAATTCAAGCAACCCTTCTTTAATCAAGCAAGCTTTATTTAGTCAAGTAAATTTTCTTGAGTCAAGCAAACCTTGTGTAATCAAACAAGGTCCTCGTGTTCGAAAATTTGATTGAACGATGTTTATTCCACACAAAAATATATCAAAGAGATCGACACTTTGAATAATGTCGACATTATTTCGTCCTCTTTTAACTCTCTTAACAATAATTAACGCAAAAAACCAGCCTCAAGATTGATTCTTTAGCTAAACAAAAAAGAAAAAAACATCGAATCATGTATGGTTGGAAGTGACAGCGACCATGTTTGTTGATTTTGGTGTCTCTCTTCATCAGCGCAATCAAACAATCAACACCGAATGTAAAATGACAAGGCCACATTCGTACAACAAAAAACAAAAAAAAACATATTGAACAAGGTTTGACAATGACGATGGGCGCGGCGCGCACGAGCTTGACGTAACCCACAAACACATACCCACTAAATCGACAGTTACAGGACCACACAGACAGGCACAAATACCTACATACATACGTACATACACATGTAAAAAGGCTTAGACGCACACGTACAACCGCCAATTTACAAATTCTGTACGAATTTCGTTAATTTTTAATACCCACCACCAAAAGCACAGAGGAGGAAAAAATCGAATTCCCAACATTGGCCAGAATGTACCAACTCACCCCGCTGCAGCTGAGTAACTCTACACTCGACCGATCCGATCCGATCCACTCCGCCCCTACCCTATTTGCTTCTCTCCGCCGCGCTTTCTGCGTTTGAAATTAAAAGGGAATTCACGAAATTGCATTGTGAAAGCAGCTAAGTACCAACCGAGCAGAGTAGTTGCTGCTGCTGCTGCTGCCGTTGTTGTTTCGGTCGAAATGTGTTGCCAACAGGCATTAGTTTATTGGTTGGGTATTCAACTGTGGGTAACTTGGGACTTTGATATTATTACCTACTACCATAGCTACTAACTCCTACATATGTACATACTATACTTAAATACACGAGTATGTATGAATTCAACAATCGAACAACTGAAAATTTTAAAGCGAAATTCTAATTTGGCTCTTAAATGCGCAAGCAGGCAGCAACAACGACAATTTAATTGGGTTGGAGCAACAACATTGCCAATGTATACGTTAAATAGTTGCCACAGAGTGTTTGTCTCTGTGTCTGTGTGATTGTGATTCTATGTTTCTGGGATTATTTTGTAATTAAACGAAATTCCGTGTAACGAAATTTTCCTTTTTTATTTCTTTTTCCTTTTTTTTTTTGAATGAAATTCAGTTTTGGTTTTGCAAATGAGGCATTTGTGTGGGCGCGTAAAAGTTGTAGTGATTTTTGATTTCTATATAATATTTGTAGGTCGCTATTTAATGTTGTCAGTGTTGCCTTTTTAGCATGTTGCCAGTGTTGCCAGTGTTGCCTCTTTATATTGTTGGTTGGTTAGCTGGCTGCTTGTTCGCTTGTACTCCTTTATTGTTGGCATATCTCGTTTTGAAGCTTAATGTCACACACTTTTGGGGTTTTGATTTCGTGTGTGGTCAACACGATTGTCATTAAAGTAGTGAGAGCACACAGATTGCGCCAATTGTAATCTCTGGCATTGGTGTGTCAGCTATTTGTGATTTAATTTTAATACACACTGCGCGAGCATCAAGAGTTCATTTTGATTACGTTCTGTATTTAAATTGGAATCCAGTTAGCTGGTTTTACGAGCTGCTTCAATTATTTAGAAAATGATTTCGCAGTAACAGATTTAAATGTTTAGTTATTTGCATAGAATACATTTGTCATGGGAGACTTATGAAGGACTCTGGACATCTATGATTCTATAAATAGTAGATGGGAATTTAAGAAGATTAATATCTCAAGACATTACTCTTGAATATAAGGACCTTTTCTAGCGAATACTGAAAAGGTCCTCCCGAAACAGTGTCAAATAAAAAATATTGCCTTGAGAGAGAATACGACGGGCGTGGGAAGGTCCCGCAGAAATTGCGTAGAGTCTTTGTGAGGCTTGTGAATAAAGGCGAACGCTTGACTCTGTCGCCGCAGATTATATTATGACTAGGGAAAAACAAATTTTTACTATTTTATAGGGTTAGCGAAGGGTCCTTAGTATCCACAGATTCAATTTCTGTAGCGTACTTCTGCAACTTCAGAATTCATAATTTATTACGATTATTTCTACAAGAGGGTTCTGCAAGAAACTTGTAGAAGGCATACGCCTTATATGTGTCAGATTGAATTATTATTGTGGGGCATATGTTTTCGAACGTCCCCGGAAGGTGTTTAGAAACCCAACGAAACACTTGTGGAAGGCTCACGGTTGGTTTCTGAAATAAAATTTATGTTTGCACGTCATGGGGATGTTGAGGTCCACTGAAATCTCCAGGGGTTTTAAAGGCATATAAAAATAGTAAGAAATATAAAAATTGAATCTGCGACAGATATAACGTATATTATGGAACTAGGGTCTGCAATTATCAACTAGCTTCCACACTATTTAAGCTCTATTTGACTCTAATTAAGCTCGATTCGAATGTCGAATCGACATTAAGCCAGATTTGAAACGGGTTTCAACTTGACTCAACTTCTCACCTAACTTGGCTAATTATGACTCAACTCGACTCAAATAGACTAGAACCCAAACCGACTGGCAACACAACTCGATTCGACTCTCAACATTACGTCAGAAACATTTCTCATCTTGATGAGATTCACAACTCAATTGGACTCTCTTCTCAACACATTTACAACTCATTTCTAATTTCGAGGCGACACATAACTCAACTCCTACCTCTGCTCTCAGTTAGAGCATTGCGGGATAGAGGTTAGAATATCCTGAATATTTCTTAAGTAAGGACTCGAAACGACTTTCAACTCATCTGGCTGTCAACTTGACAGCCAGAACTCGACGTCAAGTCGAGTTGACAGCCAGAATTTTGAATTTTGACTTTTACCCCAATTTTAATGGACTCACAAGTCGACTCTCTACTGCAATTCCCTTGGCTCTCGACTCGACTCTGACTTTGGCTCAACTCTACTTTACTCTCACCTCGGGCACTGCGGGATAGTGGTTAGAATGCAAAGTAAGCCTATCATAACAGGCGATTTGAATGCTCAGCTAAGGTGGAAGAGGGAAGCTGCTGTAATCAAATGAGTGTTTGGAAGCTAAATGAGTCGCTGTGGCGTAGTGGTAGTGCGTTGGACTGCTACGCAGAGTCTCCGGGGTTCGAATCTCAGCACAGGCAAAATCAAAAAAAAAAAAGTAGAAAAAATAATTTTTCTACACGGCACCACCTCTTGTCAGGCAATGGCAAACCTACAAGAGTAAAAATTGCTATGAAAAGCTTTTCCTTCGCCGTTCGGATTCGGCTTTAAACTGTAGGTCCCTTCCATTCATGTACAAATATAACACGCACAACATGAGTGGATGCGAAAAGCTCGGCCTAGGCCCTCCATGGGCTGTTGTGCCATCAAAAGTAAAAAAGTAAAAGTTTGGAAGCTACAATATCCTGCTTTATTTAGCTGGGTTTTGCTTTTGTCACGACTACATTTTCAACCCTCATATCCACTCGTTACTACTCTCAAATTGACTTTCAACTCAACTCGACTCGACTCAACTCTTAACTCGACTCAACTCTTAACTCGGCTCGATTCGCAACTTGGCTAGACTCCCAACACGACTCAATTCTTAACCCAATTCGACTTTCCAGTCGACTCACAACTCAACTCAACTGTAGTCTTATCTCTACACTCTACTTTCAACTCGAGACTGAACTCAATTCTATTCTCATCTCGCCACTCAACCCGACTCGCAACTCAACTCGACTCTAAGTTGTTTTAGTCTTTACCTCTTACCCTCCCACGCTCTTACCCTATTTTCTTTTTCTATATTTGAATCTCTTCGTAATTTTCTAGCTCTGCAATTACAAATAAATACAAATATTCATGGTCACTGCTCTAAAATTGGCGCAGGCAAATCAAGGAAACAAGCAGAAAAAAATATCAAGAAAGACAACCAAAAAACCGTCAAACCAACTTAAGTGTCAAAACAATTTAAAATATAATTATGAGCATTATTTTCTACTTGAGCAAACACACAGGATTAATAAATTTTAGGCACCGCACAGCGGTAAACTTCAATTTAATTGGATAAGTCTGACAGAATTTTATATGAACAGACAAGCACCTAACTACATGCTCGTACATAATTCTTAAGGTTCCAGTGATACCATAGTGATAGTGAGCAACAAGGCAAACAGACAGGCAATCAGGCTGGCAAGCAAGCGGACAGGCCGGTCATACTAAGCTGAGGTGTTTATCAGCATGAAAAATGTATGTATATATGAAAAATACCAAAGCTTAAGATTTTTTGACTTAATTGCAAATGCAAATGCGAGTAATTGTTGCTTAATTCATACACTCTCGCCGAAAATTGCGACCGATTTTTAATTGAATTTTTGCCATGACAAACATTTTTAGCTTAACTTAATTAAAAAATCTTATAAGTGGAAAAACGAGAAATATCTTGTGGCAGCTCTTTCTCCCCCAGCGCTTACAATGCCATCACGACCTCACAGTAACAAAAACCGACGACGAACTTTTCCTATAAATTTATTATCTATCTTAATATACTTCCGTAGCTACCGCTTCAGATCCAGAGCTTCATCATCAACCCATCATCGTTTCGTATGTTGATACTCGTACTTGTATCTCTACGGAAAGTATATGTTGCTAATAAAGTTCTTAAATGAATTGTTGATATTATTATTCGTATTATTATTGTTGCCGCTCTTGTTGAAGTTGTTTTTTTTTTTTTTTTGGTATTTTCTGTTGTCATTTTCTTTATTGTCAACTGCAACAGATTTTCATAGTCTGTTAAAAAATTTGTTTTTTTTTTTATTTTTTGTCTCTTTTGCTCTTATATTTTGTCGCATCCTTTAAGCTTTATTATTATTGTTATTGTGTATATACAAAGTCGCTTCTGCAATATCGTCGTCATCAGTGTGGCACAGTGTGATGAAACGCTTAAAATTAAGAGAGAATTTAAGTGAGTGCTTTTTACTGGAAATAAATAGTAAAATTTGTGGGTATGAAAATAATATGTACGGAAACCAAACCAAGTTAACTTGTGCGGTTTTCAAGATATGCCTTCATCTTCTCTAATGGCATAACCGCTTATGGGAAGTTTAGGCCGAATCCGAACGGCGCATTGAAAAGCTTTTCTTAGGTAATTATGTGTAGTATGTATGTCAAGGTTCAGTTTTAACCCATTGCAACCCAGATGGACAACGTACTTGGACACTAAACATAAGGGGAAAGAAAAATGTTTTATGCTTAAGTTTTGATTGTGAAGAAAAAAGTTCGCGAACATCGTACTGAAAACTTTGTTCTTGAGTAAGTCACATCTGAGATTTCGGCGCAAACTCTCTAAAAACACTTACTTCCAGACCGAAAGTGCGGGGGATGGGTGGGGTTAAAGGTTTTACTTAGATTCTAAGGTCGAAATTGATGCTGAGCTCATGTTGATATTCAAGTTGCTGTGATATGTATGAGCTTTTGATTTAGTTTATTTAGAGAAAAATTAATATCGAAAAATGTTGAATATTCTTGGATATAATTTTGACTCAACCACAAACAAACAACTGTGATTGCAAGTAATGACCAAGTAAATATTCAAGATTTTTAGATGTGAGATTTGTCTGAATCTATCCGAAAATACATTTTTAAATGTAGGTCATTTTGATGTTGAATATTGAATATTGTTTCTGTGATACGATATTTTCACTTAGTTCGCAAACAAACGCGTAAGTCATGTGGATGGTGAAGTTTTAGAAGTGTGTGATTTTCGTTAAACCTATCACAGAACAATTGAGAGCTCGATCTGTTTTGATGGCATGGTTTTCAATTTCTCAAGAAATAGCTGATGTTGATATCAGACTGATGTTGTAGTTTCTGTGATATGAAAACAAAGCCTCATATCTCAGCCTATTGAAACAAATTTGAAAGCTGCTCATGGTAAGGTTCAAGTTTCCGAAATTTAAGTTTCTCCGAATTTTGAGTTCAGCCAGTTTAATTATAAAGTTTTTGGGAGGAATTTATTTTGATGGTAAAATTTTGAGATACATTTTAATAGACTCTGATAATCATAATATTTAAGACTCTGATTTTGTCTATCAGAAAAAAATTATGCATATTTTGAGACATAATATTTTTGTCTCAGTCGTTCAGAGGAAATACTATCGAAGTATCTGAGAAACAAATTTTGAAAAACAACTGAACATTCTAAGATGTGAGATTTTCTTTTAGTCTATCAAATTGATAGCAGGTCAGTCTCAGATATATAAGATTTTGTCAAAGTATTCCCGAGAAAAGAATAGATCGCCAGCCAATCTGAAGTTAAGTTTTGGCAATATGGAATTTTGAATACGATTCTCAAACGACGAGCTAGTACGTATGTAATTTATCATGTTTCTGCCTGTTTGCCAGCAGTAGCCTGGCAGAAAATATTGCACACATGTTTCCCCCCTCTCGCTTAAGAAATTCGGGCTTAGACAGTACAATTGCTCTCATGTAGCCAGGATCATTTTGACTAAGTTTTGAGGTAGGTCATGTTAATGTTGAAAATTTTCCGAAAGTATTTCAGAGTTTCTTAAAACCATCCTCAAGTTTTTGAGGGCTCAGAGGTTGTCTTAATTCTCAGCGAGAAACTGATTTTAAAGTCTCCGGGATAAGAACCCACAAAGACAAATGGAGATATAAAAAATAATATATCACTCAGAAAAAAAACTGAAAAGTCAAGTAATGGGAAGTTCCTGCGATATGAAATTTTAAATATGATTAATCAGGATATTAATTATTTCTTAGAACAAAATGGCTACCACTTTTTCAATGTCCCACTCTTTTTTCTACCTGACTTAATCTCTCTGAACTACTTAAATTCCTACAATCGCGGGCGGTGCCACTGTGCATTGCTGAAATCATCATCACAGTCAGTCTCAGCAACAACTCATAGCCATCAGCAACACAGTAGCAGCAGCGACTTAAACAGCAAATAAAAGAGTATATCAAGTTCTTTCCTAAAACACCGCCCCTCTCCACTCACTTTTCCAGTCCTCAAAACTGTGGCACGGCTCTGGCACGGCTTTTTTCTTAGTTGTTGTACTTTTTTTTCGAAAAAATTATTTTCTAAATTTTCATGGTGATGTAATTATTTGTTGCTGCGATTATTCTACTCCTTGTTGTTGCTACTATTTTGTTTCTTTCTTTTCTTCTGTTTTGTTTGTTTGTTTATCTTTAAGTTGGTGGCGTAACGCTGCCTGCCGCCATCCATATTCACTGGCCTGTACTTACCAAAGTTGTTCTAGCTTTTTCTACATTTACAAAAGTAGCGCGGACAGCGTGATGCGGCGAATGTTGCAAGTTGGAAATTGCTTCCTTCCCATGCCGTCTCTACCAACACTGCGATGCCTCAGATTCGCGTTTCGCTTATTTTTGTTTTTTTTTTGCTTTTCTTTCGTTGCGTATTCACTGATGCGTTGCATTAATTTATGCAATTATCGCTTCAACGTTTTTATTATTATCATTATTATTATTTGTATATTCTGTATTGCTTCCTGCTCTCTTTCTCTCTCGTATCCACTCACTTCACAGAGATTCACTCTATAAAGAATCACTTGAGTATTTTTCGCTTTCGGATTTGTTGTATCCGCTTCTTTGAATTCACTTTATTTTGTTGAAATTTTTTTATTCGCTTGTAGATGTGCTGTTTTTTCACTCTCTCTCCCTCTTTCACTGTCTCTCTCTCTCTCTCTTTCTCTGTGGTTTTGCTCAATCTCTTAAGATTGCAAGTAATTTAAAATTGCTTTCCTTGTCGATATTTTCATCAAATTGTATTAATTATAATCATTCATCATATAAGCATTTAATTTTTCTATTTCTTTGTATCGATTTCGACTTACAGTAAGAATAAAACGCTTAAGTGGTTGAAAGTTGCGCACAACGGAGGAGATGAAGAAGAAGAGAAGTCAAGAGCATTTAAATTATTTCAGATTTGTTGAAATTAAAAATCGAGTCTTTAAATTTTAGATGATTTAAATAATTTTTATGTTTACATAAGTTTCGAACAAAGTAGTTCTTCTTTCTTTACAGGTTAAGGTTTATGCCTACCTCAAATAAGTTCAATACTTTGGTATTTGTAGCACGTGGCAAAATACTGACACCATTCTCTCATCGTCTCTCGACATTTGTTTCTTATGCTCCCAGTATTTCTAGGGTTATGGTGTCCAGAGAAAAAAACAAAGCAATACTGGCGAAGCAGAGTGCAGGTATTGCAGCTGCGATATGAGGATGGCAAGTACTAAAATTTGAACTTAACCAACACGACATGAACCTAATAAGGCACCTAATAAGGCCAAAGATTCTTGGAAAGTGTACTAGATGATATAGGAAGCAAATAAATAATTCTGAGTTGAACTAATTTGATACTCTGCCGGGAGAAAGCCAGCTGATTGGGAGCCCAGTTGAAAATCCCAGCTGGTAACGGATATATGTATATAGCGCCCTCCAGATATACTGCGGTTCTCTGCGCAAAGTACCTTCTTACTACTTGTGAGTTCTTATTCGAAAACCAAATTATCCGGAAACCCAAGATTAATTAATTTCAGCGGGCTTAGAGCTGGTTTGATTGAAATCCGATGAGAATTCAACTCCAATCAGTTTAAAGCGGGAAAAACAGACACACCGATCTAGTGGACAATTCAACCCTGAGCTGATAAATTAATAATTACTTCGACTGCTGTACAATCAAGCACAGACTACGGTGAAGCTCAGAGAGGAGCTACTTTATAGCACCAGCGAAATGCGGTAGTTTGATAGATTCCTGCATTTTGAAAGGAGCTCAGCCATCAGTCAATCCTTATCTTACATATTGGCCTATACATTGCCAAATGGTAAAAATAACAAATGAAAGGTAGACAAAAGCTTCTTGGCGCCCTAGAGAAGTAGAAGGAGGAAAACAAAAACCTTAATGAGCTCATGCCATTCCTTTTACTCACGGTTATAATTCCCAGATGAAAACAGAACCCAAAGGTAATCACTTGGCTGAAACAAGGTGTCAATATTTTACCAAACAGCAATGATATCCAAATTGATAACGGTGATATTGGATACTTGGCGACAATACTAATTTAGCCAAGCAGGACTCTATTTAGATGGTGTAGGACTCCCACTTTGATTTGACATATGCCTGTAATGATGTTTAAAAACCCGTCTTAATTTCGTTAAAGAAATGGCACAAATTTTGGGTCAACTAACCGGGAAATACGATCAATCGAGGAAATTAGCTGTCTAAAATTGAAAAACATAAAATTTCTGGCCCAATTAAATGAAAAATTTAATGAAGCGGTGGTCAACTACCCAGGAATTGAGCTTTAACGAGCTTTGTTAAGTGACCTTAACTTCTTTTTAGTTTCAGAACTTCTTGCAAGTTTTCAGAGCAGGTTTTCGGTTCTTGAAGGTTCTGAACGTTATCTTGGCTCTGTCGCTAGAACCGCATTTTGGCTTGCAACAAAGAAACGAACAAAGCTGTTGAGACGCCCGCGAAACTTATTCCGATAGGGTGATGTTATGCAGACGATCCAATGATTGTCGATCACGTCACTTTCTACACTTTCTTTTTGATTCTTCAAATCTCTGACCGAAGTATCTTATGCAGACGGTCATTTGATCGCCTAACACTAGATATGTTTTTACATGACTTTAGAACTTTTTCACCACTTTTTTATTTGCACGTAAAATTTATTTGTCATTGCATTTAACAAGTAACTGCTTTGATCTCACGATTCGGCATCGAAAGACAAATTATTTGGTGATCATGGCGATCATATTTTCTTTCACACTCTCCCTCTCAATTTTTCAATTTATTTTTAGGCAACAACAACTCATACCCATGATGTGATCGTGATCGTGATCGTGTACATAACCAAGCACTTAGAAGTAAGTATTAAGCTTAAGTAAGCTTTTATACGAGGAGAATAGTTTCGAACCAATGTAGGGACGAGGAGAGAAACGTCAAGGGGATACACAAAATCTCTCGGGCAGCGTTTTGATGAAACTTTTTATCGTTTCTCTTTTTGCATGTTCGCAGCTTTAACAATATTTCTATATTTTTAAGCTCTCAGCACGCCGATCGCATACAATAATAATAATTATTAAGTAACAAAGTTTCATGAGACTAGTCACATTGTCTAAAGGCGGACTTGGTGCTTGTCTGCAATTTGGAGCTAGAGCTAGGGCTCTCATTTACCGGGTGAAAGAATCCCTGTTGTTTCTGATGGAATTGCACTTCCGCTCTCTTTTCCGATGTTGATGAGTTGAGTTCGTAAGAAAAACAAAAATAACGGAAATGGTAGTGGAATATTTGTAGTCTTTGCTGGAAGTGTAGGTTCGAGAAAGCTTTAGATTTGGAAACTTATAAACGTTGAATCATCATAAACAGGGATAGTGAATGGAAATAAATCAGGCATTATGCACTTACCTTGCACCTTTGAAGATTTCAGCATTGAATGGAATATTTCCGACCCTATTATAATGGGGCTATGTGAAGTCCTCAGTCCTATATGTAACCTGAGCCTGAATACATGATATACCCGAATGTTTGAAGGGGAACTAAAGTTTTTATCCGGATTGAGCTCGTACGAAAGATAGAACCAAAAACGGAACATTAATAGAAACCCTCTAGTGCGCTTTTCTGGCGGGTTAATATCCGAAAACTCATAGATAACAATTCATAAAGGGATGTCGGGGGTGGAAAGATTAGTTGTAAAAGAATAGTCACCCAGGAAGGAGAGATATCACTCTTCAAGACATCAGCAATGAATGGAATATTTCCAGTCCTATCATAATGGGACTATATGTAGTGATGGATTTACTCCCGAGTATTAACCAAGTCGCTGGTAAATACCTACTTTTACTTTTAATGGCACAACAGCCCATGGAGGGCCTAGGCCGAGCTTTTTCTCATTCACTCATGTTGTGCGTGTTATATTTGTACGTGAATGGAAGGGACCTACAGTTTAATGCCGAATCCGAACGGCGAAGTGAAAAGCTTTTCATAGCAATTTTTACTCTTGTAGGTTTGCCATTGCCTGCCAAGAGGTGGTGCCGTGTAGAAAAATTATCTTTTCAAATTTTTTGATTTTGCCTGTGCCGAGATTCGAACCCCGGACACTCTGCGTAGCAGTCCAACGCATTACCACTACGCCACAGCGACCACTAAGGTAACTAGGTAAATACCTATTTTACCTATTTACCCGCCGTTATTTACCCGGGACTTGTTATATTCTCGGGTGTAAACTCATCGCTGACTCATATATGTATGAAGTCCTCACTCCTCTTTATAGCATGATTCCTTACAGAATATGTGCCAAATTTTTTAAGGGAAACTAAACTAGTCAATCCTTTGAAACCTAAGGAATACTAAGGCAAAGGCTTTCTCGACCAGTCATTTCCTGTGTAATAGGGTACATCAAGCAGGCAGTCTACAAAATCATACCGTAGAAGAAAGTATTCATACTATGTAAATATGTACTCGTATAAAAGTATATACAGCCCTGCTCAAATTAATAGTTACACTGAAAGACTTTTTGTTCGAATTGGTGCCATTAAAGGTAAAATGAAGTGTTTTTTTAACTAACGCAATATGGCAATGCTATTGCTGGCAAAGTGAAACATGTGATTTCCCCAATTATTGTGAATTGTTGCTTTGTGTGAAAAAAGTCAAAATCTGCTTGCTTAATATAAGAGTTACACCCACAAGTTTACTAAAGTTTTTTTTGAGTTCTGACAGTTCTTAATTAAACAGCGGTAAATTTTGCTTTAATTGACTTAAAAATAGTGAAATCTGATTAAATAATTTATAATTTAGATGGACCGTAAATCACACTGTACTGATGAAGAAGCCAGGTTAGTTTCGAACCTAAGAAAAGAAGGAAAATCACGTTGTGACATTGGCCGATTGATGGGGAGAAGCAAATCTCGATCATCACATTGTGACTATCTGTAAAAAGGACCCACTTAAGTCTACAAAGGTAATAGCAGCCGAAATTGGAAACTTGGCTAGTGCCCAAACGATTCGCAGACGGTTATATGGATTTAACCTACTTACCAGGCCTTTGATGCGAAAAAACAATTTGAGCATGAGGTTAAATTTAGAAAGGAAACACAAAATCTGGTCTGGTCGGGCCTGAGGGTGAGAAAAAGTTCACGAAAAAATCCATTGAGCATGAAGGTGGAAATATTATGGTTTGGGGATGCTTTTCTTGGTATGGAGTCGGTCCTATACACCAACCTACTAACCATATGACAGCAGCCCAATACAATGATATTGTAGAAAATACAATGCTAGCCTATGCGGAGGAAAACATGCCTTTACGTTGGTTCTGTCAGCAAGATAATGACCCAAAGCATACCGCTAAGTTGTTTAAAACAAGCTTTGAAGACCATACGTTAATGTTTTAGAGTGGCCAAGTCAATTCCCAGATCTAAATCCAATGTGGGGAAACTTAAAAAAGAAATTGGCGAAAAAAGTTTTCTCTGATAAAGAACAATTATGGGAGTATGTTCAGAAAATATGAGGCACCCACAGACACCTGTCGGGATTTGATTAAAAGTATGCCAAGGAGACTAGCTAAGGTAATTCAAAATGGTGGTGGATGCACAGGATATTAGTTAAATGATTCAAAATATCCAGTAGATTTTTATTAACAAGTGTAACTATTTTGTTGAGCAGCCGAATAAGAGCCTAAAATGTTTATTGATCTCAGATTCTTTGTTATACTTTATCTAGTAATGGAGTTTATTTTTCTTTGTTTATTTATACCCACTGAATTAATGTGCATTTTTAATTTTTTATTAAAATATTTAAAAAACCATTATTTGTCATGTTAAAGTTGAAAGCGTGCTGGCTACCTATTATTTTGGGCAGGGTATGTAGTAGTACAAAAATAAAATCCAATTCAATCCAATTGTGTAACCCATTTACCGCGTAAATGCGTAAATGCATGTCAGCAATCAATGTGTAAAAATTAATTTTCCACATCAACAATTTTATGCAATAATAAGCGACAACATCAGCAGCAACAACAATGACAACATACATACTATGTACACACACACACACACACACACACACACACACACACACAGACACAGCAAACCTATTATTTAAATTAATTTGCAACAACATACAATTTTGTTGTTATAATAGCTATTGTTGTTGTTGTTACTCTGGCTGCTGTTGTTGTGATTGTTGCCGCTGCACTTTTGTCACACTCTTGCGAGCACATGTAAAAATTTCACACTTTGTTACTTTTTTGTTGTATGTAGTTACATATCTACCATATGTATTGCCGCATTGTTGTTGCTGTTGTTACTTATTGCTATCTGCGAACGTGCAATGTGCAGCAGCAGCATCGGTGAACCAACAAACGTGCAACATACAACAACAATGCCAAAAAAAGCTACAATGTCAATAAGGCAACTCTTTACATTTGCAATCTGTAGCTGTGTATCTTGAAAATTGTATCTATCTTCGGCGTACATCTGGTGCACACTCCTGGCGGTGGCAGGCATTGCGAGATTGTGTTGTGCCAACACATTTGCTACATCACTACGTCGACGTCTACAACGAATTGCATTTGCAGAATTGGAAGCATTTTCATTATCGGCTCCAGTGCGCGCGCTCATGAGCGAATGCGCGCGTGTTTACACGAATTGCAAATTAAATGCACCACACACTCACACAAACGCACTCATACAGTCGAGAAGATTTGGCAGAAGATGAAGAAGCTGACAGCGTCTTCGGATACGGTGTTGCAGTGAGTTGCACTGTAAATGCACTGCGCCATACAACATGAAATAGGAGGCAACACAATTTTGGGCGGGCTCACTACAAATGTGCAACTGCAATTGTAACCGATGCCGTATTCTTTTCTCTGTTCGCTTTCGTTGTCTCCGTGTCTGCATGCACGTAAAGCTAAAGCTGTGAATTGTTTGCTACCAACAAGGACAAATCCATAAAATTAATAGCAAATTACTGAGTTACTATTGTTGCAGTAGTAAGTAGTTCACTGTGCGCCGAACTGAGCATATATTTGCGCTTCCAAGTATCTAGGGTCAGTAGGAAATTTTTGTAACTATGAATTATTTTAGTAGTAGCAGAAGAGATAGAGTTCTAAAATTTGGTAGGTTCGGAATGAAATCGGATTAAATTAGACACAACGATAGAGATGATTTAAGTTGATTAGTACACATAGGTCAAACTGGAGCTAGAATTGCTTTAAGCTGGTCAAATTTGCTTTAAAAATTAAAAAAACTTAACGTTGAATTGGTTCAAACTATAGGTAATTAAAATTGTTCACAAATTTAACCAACTAGACTTGGAATTTATTAAAGTTAGTAAAAATTTATCTAAAATAACTTAAATTGATATCCATTTTTATGGTTTGAACTACCTAATATTGAAACATCGCAATTTAAAATACATTTAAATCGCTTAAGTCGTTTTTGATCAAACTGGACTTCGAATAGATTTTTATTGCCCAAAGTTAATCAAACTGAAATTAAAATTTATAAATATTGCTTAGGATTGGTCAAACTGGTCCTACATTTGATTGAAATAGGTTGGAACTGATCAACTTATTACTAATGGATTTAAATTGTTAAAATTTAGTTATATTTTACTTAAGTTGGATATAATATTTAGTTTAGGCATCTGAAATTACAATTTATTTAAACTGATTGAAATATGGCACAAAATTGATCAAATAGAAGAATTGGTTTAAAATTTTATTTTAATTTATCAAGTAGCATTTTTAATCATATTGGTTAAAAATGCTATAAAATTAATCGAACTGGGCTTGGAATTAATTTAATGTAGGCTTAGAAGATACTGTAACTAATTAAATTAATCAAACTGCACTAGAAATTATTAAAAACCGTTCAAACTCCATTAACACTTATCAAACTTGGTTGAACTTTATATCCCTTCAATTCATGTACAAATGTAACACGCACAACATGAAAGGATGCGGAAAACTTGGCCTAGGTCCTTCATGGCCTGTTGTGCCATTAAAAGAAGAAAAAGAGAAACTTGGTTTAAATTAATCAAACTGAAATTGAAATTAAGTTAATTCAAAGTTATTGTAATTGATTAATATTAAATTCGATCACACCTTAATTAATATGTTCTAAAAATTTATTTGAACTAGTTATAATGGATTAAGTTTTTTAAAGACTACAAATTTAATAAACTGGGCATAGAATTGATTAAAATTGATACAATTTTATTTGGAATGAACTTGCTTTGAAATGTAACACGCTCAACAAGAGTGGATGCGAAAAGTTAGGCATTTGACGCTACATGCGGTCATAGTCGACATTGATAAACTGAAGTTCATTGTGGTAAAGGCATAACATCTATCTTTTTATCAGTGTCCTGTGATTGTATTACCTCTCTCATTCTTCCTCCTTCTTTCTCCCACCAATCAATCTTCCTTCCAATCAAAGCAATGCTCTGCATTCATAGGGTTACACGCTGTGTGTTGAATGTATCATAAATCAAAATTGGTCAAACTAAACTTTAACTGATTTCAATTAATTAAAATTTTCTTTAAAGTTAATAAATCTGAACTTGGTATTCTCAATCGAGCTGGACTTTAATTTTGTTTAAATCACTTTTAAATTGATCAAATTCGATATTTAAGTAATTAATTTAAGTTGGCTAAAACTGGTCAAATTAGACTAACAGTAAATTTAAATTGATTTTCATTGTTTCTAAGTTAAAAATCTTTTTAATATGGTTAAATTTATCAAACTGAACTCATAGTTGATTCATATCGTTAAAAATAAGGTATACAATTTATCAATCTGCACTTGGTATTCTTTTACTATATTTGAAATCAATCACCCTGGACTTTAAATTTATTTAAATTGCTTTAAAATTATTCAAACTGAACTTGAACTGAAATTATAATTCATCAAACTAACCTTAAATGCGAAAAGATCGGCCTAGGCTGTTTTGTGCCATTAAAAGAAGAAGAAAATATAAATTCACTTCAATTGATTAATTTCATCAAACTGAAATTAGAATTGATTAAATCTGGTTAAAATTGCATTAACATTTATCGAGCTGGACTTTGAATTCATTTGAAGTGGTTAAAATCAATCAAACTAGATTTAAAATTGATTTATGTATATTGATTAAAATTATTATCAAATTACCAGGACCAAGACTTAATTTAAATTGGTTAAAATTTATCAAACTGTATTTAGAAAAACAAAGTCTGATAAATAAAGAATTCCCATATTTTGATATTGTATAGAATTGATCAAACTGGACTAAGACTTAATTTAAATTGGTTAAAATTGATCAAATTGCATTTAGAAAAACAAACTCTGATAAATAAAGAATTCCCATATTTTGATATTGTATAGAATTGATCAAACTGGACTAAGACTTAATTTAAATTGGTTAAAATTGATCAAACTGTATTTAGAAAAACAGATTCTTAAAATCAATCAAACTAGATTTAAAATTGATTTATGTATATTGATTAAAATTATTATAAAATTGATCAAACTGGACCAAGACTTAATTTAAATTGGTTAAAATTTATCAAACTGTATTTAGAAAAACAGAGTCTGAAAAATAAAGAATTCCCATATTTTGATATTGTATAGAATTGATCAAACTGGACTAAGACTTAATTTAAATTGGTTAAAATTGATCAAACTGTATTTAGAAAAACAGATTCTTAAAATCAATCAAACTAGATTTAAAATTGATTTATGTATATTGATTAAAATTATTATAAAATTGATCAAACTGGACCAAGACTTAATTTAAATTGGTTAAAATTGATCGAACTGTATTTAGAAAAACAGAGTCTGAAAAATAAAGAATTCCCATATTTTGGCATTTTATAAAATTGATCAAACTAAACAAAGACTTAATTTAAATTGGTTAAAATGTATCAAACTGTACTTAGAAGAACAGAGTCTGAAATATAAAAAATTCCTATATTTTGGTATTTTATAAAATTAATCAAACTGGACAATAAATAAAATTGGTTAAAATTGATCGAACTGTATTTAGAAAAACAAAGTCTGATAAATGAAGAATTCCCATATTTTGGTAATTGTAATTTAGCTGAAATTTTGCAGAAAAAAACAATTTGAAATTAGTTTGTGTTATTAAAGAAATTTTTCAAATCAAACTACTTAAGTATTTTCATATGTACACTTCTACCATTTCCTACACACCCGATTTTAGTAAATCTTGCAGCGAAAAGTCCAACATTTTGTTTGCAAGTGCATGTATGTTTGTGTACAACGCACGTCGTCCAGATGTCACTAATCTGAATTTATGCAAATTGCCAGCAGTTTTCTTAACACAATCGCGCACAGCAGCAGCAGCAGCAGCAGCAACATCAGCAGCAAAACAAAAACTATAAAATGAGAAAAAGGAAGCGAACTCCATTCGCGTTAGTGCAAAACTGCAAATATTCTACATTTAATTCCAAGTCCATTAATTTAGACTACATGGATAGTGGACGGACAGAAGGATGGACGAACGGAACGAGCGACGAAGAAGAAGATGAAGATGGAGAGGCGCAATGGCGGCGCTTGTCGCGTCCATAGACATAGCTCTACATACACACATTCATACATACATACGAGTATGAGTATGTGTGAGTATATGCATCTGTGTGAGTATGTGATCTCGCATGGCATTGCTCACGAGCATATGTATGTATGGTATGTAAGTATGTAGTTTCACATGTGTACTCGCATCTTGCTTCTATTAAATTGAAAGGCACTCCAAGGTGTTTGCGCTGATGCAGATGCACAAATGTACACAGATGAACAGTAATGCCATGTGTTCACTCCATGATGTGTGGTAGCATAAAATCGTTTTCTCTTGGAATTGCCAGCATGCGAGATGAGTGTGTGTGTGTGTGTGTGTGTGTGCGTTTCTGATTTCGCACACATACAATTTGCATATGTTAATTATTACTTACATCTGTTTAAACTCAAACTCACACTAAATTATTACTTTTCGGAACTCGTTTCGCATCTACATAGACTTTTTCCTTGTTAAGAACTATACAATTTTTATGCTACATACTCTTCATATGCACTTAAATTATCACAGACACACACCAAAGCAATGCTCTTGCTAATTGATGCCTAGCGGCGGAAGTTCAAACTGTTGCAGCACTGAATTGAGTAGGTAATATTGATAAGAATATTGTCGGTTGTTTGATGTACGTACACAATGAACGCGCACACCTTTTATGGCGTACATCATTCCCATTTTAGTTCGCATATTAAATAGATAAAATGGAGCACAATTTATTCATTATTTCATAGCATCTTGTTAATGCCAGCGGTATTCCAAGGAGAGAGCGAGCTATCAGAAACACTAACTAAAGGGGAGTGAG
This sequence comes from Palloptera scutellata, assembly GCA_958295655.1. Lineage (NCBI taxonomy): Eukaryota > Metazoa > Arthropoda > Insecta > Diptera > Pallopteridae > Palloptera > Palloptera scutellata. Next base: position 27,767,128 of record OY282451.1, read on the forward strand.
TGAAGTGGAGTTAGAAAGAGGGGCTTACCTTACCAAAGCTTTGTTCTTCCAAGAAGCAATTTTTATATGATCTTTAATTGGCGCTTTACTAGGAAAATGGAAAATAAATTATTACTCCTTAAACAAGGATTTATTTATTTTCCACTATTAAATAATTCGTGTGCTTTTAGAATGTCGATTCTTACATAACATAACTTTTGCCAAAAGAGAATAGTTAATTTTCGTGGAGTAAAAAAAATGCACATTAGTCTAGAATCCATAACTTGATAGTTTGTGGCTTTATATAAACACAAGAACTTACGCATTAACCCGTTTATAGCCAGTACCAGAAGAGTCCATCTGTCTTCAATATGATATTTCAGCATTCAAAAATAATTTGAAAAATTGGTTGTGGATTTTTAAGTTGTGGATTGTGGTTGTGCATTTTTAAAATATAGAGCATTGAAACATCGTTTCTATGTAGAATGCGCGACTTAAGCTTGCACTTCGTGTAGTCATGGGGAACACACAATATGCGGGCACAAATTGTGAATATCTGCAAAACATCTACGAGGGTAGATCAATAAGTACCCGTGTTAGGAATGAAGTGACAAGTTTCTCACAAATTTTGTTTTCCTTTTTTTCAACCTAATCTCCTTTTAGTAGAATACTCTTTTCCCAACGTTTCTGTCATTTCTTTAACCCCTCCAAAAAATACGATTTGTCAAACTCTTCAAAATACGTTTCTATCTGGACGATTACCTCCTCTTTTGAGCTGAATTTTTTCCCCCCGAGCCACGTTTTCATGTTGGGGAACAGAAAGAAGTCGCAGGGAGCCAAGGCGGGCGAGTACGGTGGGTGCGGCAGCAATTCGTAGTTCAATTCATGCAATTTGGCCGCGACAATTCCATATCCGCTTGTTGTCCACCGTAAGCAATCGCGGCACCCATCGGGGCGACACCTTTCTCATGCTTAACCTATCATGTAAAATATTAATTACCGTTCCGTACGACACTCCTACGGCCTCTGCTACTTGGCGCACTTTCGTTCGGCGATCAGCGAGAATCATGTCGCGGACCTTTTCAACAATTTCCTCGGTAACCACGTCTGCCGGGCGGCCTGGGCACTCCTCATCAAAAACAGATGTACGACCACGTTTAAATTCGTTGAACCAACATCTTACGGTTGTCATAGATGGTGAAAGGTCCTCATAGACAGCATCCAACTTCGCTTTTATTTCTTCGCATGTTTTTCCAGCCAAAAATAAAAAGCGAATTTTATCATTTTATCGCGAAATACGTGTGATACTAATGGCTGCCAAATAAAAACTAACATATGAATCAGTACACGACAGTAATGCCAACTTGCCTCAGCAACGCGACCTGTCTTCACACACGGGTACTTATTGGTCTACCCTCGCACAATAGAGCCGAATAGAGTCAATAAATGAAGTGTCGACTATGTTCCAAGAAGTCAATAATATCTCCAAACTGGAGATATCAAACTGAACCTTAAATTTCTTTAATTCTCATGGCTTATACCAGCGGGTGGTTGAGACAAGTTTTAACCAAGCTTAAACCAGATAGATCTTAGCGCGAAAACCAGCCTTTTGCCAAAAATCTAATGAAAATTAGAACAAAAGAAAATTCTGTTCGATTTTACTAGAGTTACCATATTTGAATTGTACATTAACATCTGGCCTTGCTTTAATCCGGTTTAAACCAGAAAAAAACGGGTTAAACCGTTTTTTGACACCTGGCATGAACTAAAATTTTTTATCAAACTGGAATCGGAGTTTATTAAATTCATTAAAATCGTATTATCATTCATCAAACTTGACTTTAAATTTATTTGAACTGGTTAAATTGGTAGAAAATTTATCAAACTGCAATTGATCACACTGTAGGTACTTATAAAATCAGAGTTTGAATAGTGAAGAGTTCCCATCCTTTGATATTTGATACCATCTTACATGGGGCACCATTGGCAATTGGAATAATTTACAATATTTATGTGATGGTTTTAAATAGACTCCTTCCGGCAGAATAGAACAAAACAGCACACACAGGTTGGAACCGATCGAAATTTTTTGAAAGGGCTATAAGTTTTTATTCTATTAAATGAAGCTTGAAAGCAGTATTTACATATGCAGGGTGGACCTTTTTATAGTTGGGAATTCAATTTTGGTGTAAATAAGAAACGAATATTTTTTCTTCCATGTAGTTTTTAGAACTCGAAAGTACAATCCTTCCGGTTAATTGTGGAACACTATTTCATTCAAATGACTTGCTCACTCCGCTGGCCTTGCAGTAGCCCATACGATCAACCGAATTTTTCAGTATATTTTCGAGCGGTACTTGACCGCTGGTTGCACCAATCTTGTCCTGAAGAGCCTGTACATGTAAAACGTTGCATGCAGATGTTGGAAACCATTTTCAGGGGAAAGGAATGGATTTCAGAGGAAAATGGTGGTCCATTTGTGAGGGGGAGATCCGTTATGGCAACACTGTCAGTCGGAATGAAATACAATATTTTTAATACTCAGGAGTCGAGACACTTTGCTGCTACTTTCGACACATCACAAATGTGAGAGAGTGAGAGATGCTGACTTCGCAATAACTATCCCAACCATAATCAGGGAGTGAACGGGGTGCTGGGAAACTTGTTTCTGAGATAACGGGGATAGTGGGTCATGCGCGCGAAACAGAACAAACTGTAAAACAAACTGCGTTGGAGTAGTAGAACTTTAGAAACTATTGATGTCATTTAAAAGCCAGCATGAGCAGACATTTTTAACAGTGATACTTTTCGTAAAATTTCATAAATGCACTTTTCACTCATTTTCAAAGATCAAGCGAGTTGTTCAATGTTAGTAAATGGGTTAATGTACTCGTATGCAAATATCCTTGGAAACAATAAACGAAACAAAATTCACATTTCTGAAATGTGTGGTTTCAAAAGAAAACCAAAGTTGTGATATATTTCAATGAAAACATTTCCAAGAAGATGCCACACACTTTAGCAAACACAAACACACACACACACATGATGCAAATTGTTGAATTTGTCAAATTTGGGTTTTTATTTTGTTTTTAAAAACGCTTAAAACAACAAAAGCAAAAAATAAAAAAAAAATTAAATAATCCATCACAGCTCATACAGCTCATACTTGTACAAAATATATCATACGCAAGTGTGTAGAGATAAATGTTTATCATGAGCCATCACCCACCATCACTAGATGGCATTCGCCACAGCATACACCAGGGCACCCACCATTACCACCGCCATTAATGCCATAGTTAAAAATCTGGCAACATTCTGTTGCTCTTCTTGCTGCTGTCATCAAGCAATGCCAACCATTAAGCGAGCAGCAAAACACAGTAACAAAAAACAACACCACAGCACTAGCAACACATTCACATGGCATGTCATAAATAATAAAAAATCATGAAGCAAAACTTACATGAGTACATACACACATACCATACATATGTACATATAGTAAATTGCTCGTTTTTAAAGTAAATTAAGTAAATTAAATGTTTTTTGCGTAGCAACATCTAGATACAGATTTAATGTAGGGTGCAGTAGTGTAGTAGTATTTATTGTTCTTGTTTTCTTTGCTTTTGCTCTTTGGTTTTTAGTGATTTTTGTTCTGTAGTTTGTGGCTTTTATTGCTCACAGCGAGATTTTTTTCACATATTTTTCATGGTTTTTTCATTTGCTGCAATAAAAATGTCCAATTTAATTGCACGAAAAACAATGAGCAGAAATGAAAAACCAAAAATCTCACGCAGTGAATCACAAGTAATGAGATGTTATTATTTAAAACAACAACGTATCTTGGGTCTTTTTTAGGAAGTCTATAATGACTTGTAAATACTCGCGCGCAAATGAGGTGAGATTTTCTGCTGAAGCAAAATAATGATTTGCTCAAATAAAATGCTATCAACTTGGCTAGCAATCGTTAAATGCTGATACATAATTTACCATAGTTTTGCTATAGTAAAATGTTGATATTTAGACTTGATTAACTCTGGGTTGAGTTATTCACCAAATCCAGCTCGAAGGACAATGATTAATTCAGAGGTGAATTATATAATTGAAATATCAAGACACAATAAATTCGTATTTACATTTAACAAAATTAATTTATTGCAAGGTAAAATGGGAACTTTTTAATATAAGAGCCCAACCGAACAGCGTGAAATGTACGAGCGAAGAAGTAAGAAGAGAAATAGAATGAAAATAATGGAACAAAAAGAAGCAAAGATAGAGAAAAATAATATGAAAGAAAAGGCGAATGAATTAAGGTGCAAAATCAATTGCATCCTTGAGGCGCTACAGAGTCCTTATGATGCCACTAAACAACTCCTAGACCCTCTGACCGTGGTAGTGGGACATCTGAAGACTGTGGTACGTTAGCTGATTGTTGGGGTTCCATTGCCGAACATTACTCTCCTGACTGGGAGCTACCATCACCGCTGCGGATTGATTCGTGTTGAACTGTGTTGCACGACCTTCGTCTGCGGACTGGAACTGTGGAGTACTGGAAAGATGTACAGATTAGTTGTGATTAATTACAGCGCTCAGGGGGGAGAGCAGCCATAATTTGGGTTCGCATTGCTTGTAGATAGTAAAAGCTTTGCATTAAAAAATTCACTTTTAATTTTTAATTTTAGGCGAGAAACGAAATATTCCTGACTCAACATGCGAACCATGAGCCTATTGTGGAGAAACTCCAAATATAAATTGCCATTGCGAGATTTCTCTGGAATGATGATAGAATGTCGTTCGCTAAGAGTGGCGTGAGCGCGACGACCATTCACTCTGAAAATATTCTCCTTGTCTACAAAAGGATTTAACACGAGAATAGTGCTTTTCTTTTCTATAGGCTTTGCATGGTGCCTTTTCTCGCAGATATTAACGAGATTGAGCCAAGGATATGGGTTGTGTTATATATGTATATGTATATGTATATGTATATATATATATATGTATATATATATATATGTATGTAAAAAATGTATCCTAAAGTTCCAGGTAGTAATAAAAGGTCACAAAGTCGTGTCTTTACAAATTGAATTTCGTGAAGGAGTTAAGTGTTAAACTGCTAAGAAGAGTGTTAACTTTGAAAGGCTTACTTGTTGCACGAGGGTACTTAACCTTTTATCACCAAGAGATGTAAGGAACGGAATTGTCCTTCTCGCAAGTGCGAACACAACGGCAAACTCGTTAAACTATTTCAAAGGAGCGAAAGGCTTATTGCTTGCAGGAGGCCACTAACCCTTTGCCACCAGGAGATGAGAGGATCGGGGTTGTCCTTCTTCTGAGTGTGAGAACAAAAGGTAAACACAACAAGCTTTTCCTACGCAGAGTTGTAGCCGCAGAAGACTTATTGTTAGCAGAGAGCCACTTAACCTTTTGCCATCAAGAGATGAGGATCGGAAGTGACCTCCTCTTGAGTGAGACCAAAAGGTAAGCACAGTAAACTTCTACACGTAACAAAGTTCGGGAAGTTGAACTTGATTACTCTGCGAGGACTGCCTCCACTGACGGATTTCGCTGTTTTCTATGGTGGAAAGATTCTCTAAGGTGCTATTTCTGATATGGATGGAATACTCCATATATTAGTACCAATCTCTGTGGCTACCAATCAGAGCAGATGGTTTGAGACATTCGCTTGATTCATAAGATAACCACATGTTATGAATTATAGGGTGGCTTAAACAAGTCTTTTTATAGTAAACTATTAATATTTACGGGTTTGCTATAGTAAAGTGTTATTTTTAGCTTTGCTGTAGTGGAATGTTAACAATTTTATTTTTACTTCATAAGATTGTTTTATCAAAAACAAGTGGAAAAATGTAAATGTCGAATAAATAGTGATTTTTTTATGTTTTTTGTTCTGTTTAAACCCATATTCTTCCTAGGACTCACGAATAATAGTGCGTGTAACTATTTCCATTCATATACAAATATAACACGCACAACATGAGTGGATGCGAAAAGCTCGGCCTAGGCCCTCCATGGGCTGTTGTGCCATTAAAAGTAAAGTAAAGTAAGTAACTATTTGGATGGCACTAGCCTTAATAACCTAATTTTGATGTGAATTCCACACTAATTCAAAGTGAACAGTGTGCCAATTTAAGAGACATACATGTGTACTACATATGAAAAATAATTAAAGTTTTCTCTCACAAAGTATAAAAACTTAAAAAAATACCCATATATGTATGTACCAATAAAGCAAGTTTTTAACTTGCTGCGTGTGTGGTATATTTACTACGTTAGCACATGCATAACGAAAAGTCATAATTTGTTTACTATCATCATGCGAAAATCGAAAGAAAATTTGCAAAATAAATCACGAATGAAATCACGAATGAGTACTCGAATGCTTTGTATGACCGGTAAACAGTGGGACAAACTGAAAATTTTGGCAAAGAAAACGTATTAAAACAATTTTTTTATTTAAAAAAAATAGGTAATAATGCCGCCGAAACTCGAACCTACGACTACTCGATTCATATAATTGATATGCCTGCGTACAAAAAGCGTTGGATATTGTAGCAACAGAGTGACTTTAAGCGGCTCAGCTGCTCAGACCATTGTTCCATAATCCGCAGCTGCTGGTTCGAGCACAGAAAACTTCATAAAATGTTATTCATAAATTTTGTTGTTAAACTTGTATAAAGACAAACCAGTTAAATAAAAAGAAAAATTTTAAAATGTGTTTTGTTATTTCTAAAACGCTGTACTCTTCTATGAACTGTTCGTTGGAAGCGATGTCGGAGTGTTTGGTTAATACTTACAATAGCTGATTCCATAACTTGTTGGATCGAAAGTGAATAGTCTCCCTTAAAAATAACACCCGTTACATATAAAAAATAATTAAGGAAATTATCGAGTTGATAAGGCCTTCTACATCCCAGAGAAGTGCACTTCAAGAATTGCTTTTTACTCCCAGTAATTTCTACTGGGAACAATACTCAGCTACGTTGCTTTGCATAAAACGCTTTTGTTTGTTTCTAATTTAAGGATGGTATATTCATCGATTAGTCGCAGAACTATGACTCAAGTTGTTACTACGATTCAACTGCTATAAATAACAACCCTGAAAGTTCTAATATAAACTGCGTTTTATTCGCCACTCACAACTAGTTATGTACATGTAACTAGTTGCGATAATTGTATGGGAAAGCAACAACAAAAACCGCAATAGCTATTGTTTTGCTTAACATCCCTGGTTTGCACAAAAACCCTACCGTGAAGTATCAAAAACGGAAAAAATAACAGTTTGACATAACAAAGAAATCACAGGACATATGGTACATATAAAAATGTCGAACAGCAAAAAAAGTAAGTAAAAATAGACATTTATATTCAAATTTTGCACAAAATCTCAAATATTTATATTTTTCACACACACACACACACACACGCACATTGCCGCCAACAACTGAAGAAAGCGATTCGCGAGAGTAAAAAAAAAATGCTTCAAGGAGTTACGAGATGGCGCAGACATAGACCCATGGGGTAATGCATGTAAGGTGGTAATGAGCAGAGTAAGAGGACCTAGAGCCACACCACCGTCGGACCCCGCGATAATGGATAACATGGTGGCTACACTGTTCCCTCCACAGGCTGAAAGCGTGCTTTGCTGCCACCTACCCTCAGACATAGGTTGCATCCCTACTGTGACATCTGAAGAGCTGATGATAACACTGCGGAAAATGACTGACAACAAATCACCTGGGTTGGACGGTATACCCAATGTGGCGCTGAAGACTGCCATCCGGGCAAACCCCGTTATGTTTGCAAAGATGTACACTGCGTGTATAAACGAAGGAGTGTTCCCTCATTTCTGGAAGTGCCAAAGGCTGGTGCTGCTACTCAAGCCAGGAAAAACCACCGACCAACCAGGAGGCGACAAACAGTACTGCGCAGTAGTAACATTTGATATCAAGAATGCTTTCAACTCAGCGAGCTGGTCGCGGATTATGTACGCGCTTAGCAGTTTTGGTGTTCCGGGATACATACAAAGGATTATCTCAAATTACTTTGAAGGTAGAGTGCTGCTGTATGACACTGATGATGGTATAAAGCGCTACATCGTTTCCCGAGGTGTACCACAGGGTTCCGTTCTTGAATCTACACTGTGGAACGTAATATATAATGGCGTCCTAAAGATTGTGCTTCCCATAGGTGCCACATTGGTCGGTTATGCTGATGACATTGCACTGGTGGTGGTAGCAAAGCATATTAATACGCTGGAGATAATATGCAGTGACGCGGTGTCAAGGATAATGAGATGGCTACGCAGTGTACATCTCGAGTTGGCAGGGCAGACAACGGAAGCTGTTCTCTTGAGTTCCAGGAAAGTACGCGAGGTCATTAAATTTAGAGTGGGGGAGCATGAGATTATTTCTCAACCGTACCTGCGGTACCTTGGTGTGCTGATCGACGCCAGAATGACATATAAGGAGCATTTACTGGCAGTCAGTGAAAAGGCTTCAAAGGTCAATGGTGCACTTTCCCGGATAATGTCAAATATTGGAGGGCCGCGGTCCAGCAGACGAAAACTACTGGCACGCGTTACAAGCTCGATAATGTTATATGCTGCGCCAGTATGGGCTGATGCAACGCAAACTCCATCGTACATTGCCGGTATCCGGCCGATCTATCGCTGCAGCGCACTAAGAGTTGCAAGTGCATTCCGCACAGTGTCGGATGAAGCAGTCGGTGTTATCTCAGGCATGATACCGATAGACATACTAGCAAGTGAATGCAGAAACATTTATGCAGCGGGCCCAAATGCATCAAAGGCAGAGGAGCGACAACACAGCATAAAAAAGCCGTTCTGCCCGATCTGCCCTAACGATATCGAGGACGCACGACATATCCTCTTTTATTGCCCGCGTTTCGATACCGAACGAACCGAGATAAGGGAAGCCTTTGGGGAGGCCCCCACATTGGCTAATATTATTAATCACATGTGCCACATACTGCATAAGTGGCAAGCAGTCCAGTGCGCTCCATGAACGTGATCGTAATATGGAGCGCACCCGTCTGCGCAACGTAGGCCTGAATGCCATTAATTCAGGCAATCCTTGAGACAGCTAACTTGACTTACCAAGAACTGACGCTTGAGCAGTAATGCTCTGACGGCCTCCCGTCGAAATACTTAACGGTGGTTCCGGGAGGAACTACCGTCCAGATAGGAGAGGTGGTTTTAGTGGGTGGGAGTCTCACACTGACTGAGGCTTTCAATGCTTTCCTCGTCCAAAAAAAAAACAAAAAACACACACACACACACACACAAACTCTTTCACATACATTCAAAACAATTAAAGACTTATGAAGAACGAGTGAGAGTGTAGGCAAAAAGGTGGTAAAAGAGACGAAGAAGAACAAGAGCGCTTAAAATGCATCAATGTCAGTTTGACAGTTGGCATCAATGTTGCCACTCAAAAGCAATAAATCATAAATATGAATAACTGAATTTGAGTGATTTTCTTTGTGTTGTATTCTGTGCGCGTTTGTTTTTGTTCTGCTTTTTTGACTGCCCGACAGTCCGCCACAGTCCTTGGCAGTCGCTGTAATTTAGTTTTGTTGCATCATTTATGTATACTTATATAGGCGAGTGTGTGTGTGTGTGTGTGTATGGGTTTGTGTTTGTGCTTGTCTTGTGTGGTGAATTAAGAGAAATCATCGTCAGCTTCAATGCAAAACATGAACTTTGCAATCATCATTAAAATTTAAAAGTCCATAAAGAATATTCTTATTTTTTTGTTTGAATTATTTTGTCTTTGAAGAAACAACAAGATTTCGCTGTTTCTTTAGACATCATCAGCGACATCATCATATATTTTTCTTCAGAAATTTACCATTTCAATTTTGCAAGAAATTTTATTATCCATAATTATGCAGACATGCCCAATGGCGATGAGAGGAACTGCGGAACATATTCCGATGCACATTATAAATAATTTTGAAGTGTATTTACGGATTCGTACTGCGGATCGAATGATGGATATTGCCAATCGATGGCGGACAATTGATTATTTTCGATTTATTAATCGGTTTCTATACAGTTATTCTTTTTTTAATTCATCAGGTCCGGGAGAAGATGAGAATCTTTTATGCTCAGAAAACATGTTTATTTTTTGTACTATCAAAAAATAAGCACAGAATTGTAGAGATTCACATCTGTGATAATGAATGAAAGCTTTCATTGGAAGTGCTCCAAGCTTTCAGTTTAGCACCCAAGCAAAATGAACCTGGTGTAAGATGTCACTTGCTTTCATGTTTCTAGAGGAGGTTAAGACATCGATGTCGGTGTTCAGCTTTAACAAGCAGAGAAGTTGTAAAAGTACATTCCACCCAATTAATTTATAAAGGTAATTCGCTTACGCTGACACATGTTGTAATTATAAGGAAGAACATCGCAAAACTTTCTGCCCACTCAACCAAGTAATCTCAGTAAATCTCACAAAGGGTATTAAAAGGATTCTATAATTAAACATTGAAAACTTCACTGTGTTCCTTTTTATGATTCACGAGAGTGAATCAAATTTCAACACTAACAAATGGCAAACTAAAACTGTGCCGCCTTTTCTTGCACAAGCACATATTAAAGCAACGCCAGTGAATCCAATTCACACAAAATAAAAGTGCTTCCAATCTGCTACCGAAAGAAGCGCATTAGATGCACAGTAAAGTGGAAATGTAGTAAATTTTGTCATAGAATAAAAAGAAGCAGAGCAAATGTGAATGTGCCATGAGTTTGAGTAAGAGTGTGTGTATCGCAGAATTGTGTTTGCGAGTGTGTGTGTATAACTTAGATTTTAATGTAATTACATGCGACGTTACCACCAACGCCGTCAACTCATAAAAATTAAAGCAAATATAAGGAAAAAATATAAAAAAAAATTTGTATTTTTTTATTTCTTTACCAAAGCGAAGAAGTTATTTTTTATTTTTTTATTTTTATGTGATTCTTCGTTCATATTCTCGGCATTTTGACTGCTAACTCAACTTACACCGCCACGATTACATATTGAAAAGTTTTCAAAGAAAACCGCTGATGAAGAAAAAGAAACCAAGGAACAAGCTCTGCGGCAGCAACAACAAGAACAACAACATCGGAAGTAAAACCTATGAAAATTGAAGCGAATGAAGCAACGCTTTCTTCTTCTTCTCATTTGACTGCAATGCGTCTTTGTGAGTTTTGAAAATGCTTTTCTTTAAATTTCTTTTCAGTTGTGTTCCTGGTGTGGTTATGCAATGTGGTTATGGCTTAAAAAGCATGCAACAGAAGCTGTTAATCTTAATTTTATGCTCTTTATTAATTATTGTTTGCTATTTGTTGTTATTCTTGTTATTTTACTTACAATTGTTTAATAATAAACTGCTGTACGTTTGGTTGATGAATTTTATTATCACTGAAAATGCGAGTGTTAAAGCAGAGCCATTCAAAATGAATTTGCCTGCTACTTCTCTGATTTACAGTTATGATTTTTAATAGCTGTTTTTCTTTGAGTTTAATTTTTAATGATGCTCTTATGATATATTAAGTATTATCATCTTAATAAGGAAAAATCACATTGTCATTTGTCTCGCATGAGTGAGTGGCTGACAGAATCAAGAGCATTGAGACCGAGACATCGGCCCTACATCGGGTAGGTTTGATTTAAATTCTAGATCAATTATTGCATTAGGAGTAATTACTTACTTACTTAAGTAGCTGGCACTACAACCGATGATCGGTCTTGGCCGCTTCTATAAAGCTTCGCCAGTCGCCTCTGCTATGCGCGCGCTGGCGCCAGTTGATAAGGCCAAGTGTCAGTCTTTCGCACAGTACGCTCGATAGAACCGTACATGCAATATTAAGAAGAGTTATCCCACGGTAGTTAGCGCAGATCGTGGAATCACCTTTCTTATGGTCTGGGCAGAGTACGCTGAGGTTTCAATCACTTGGCATACTTTACTCCGACCATATTCTGCATAGACGCTCATGCATGCGGTCTTTGAGCTCTTCGCCTCCAGTCTTAAACACCTCAGCAGGCAGGCCACCTGCGCCTGTTTTTCAGCCGAGCGATGGCTGTAAAGACCTCCTCATAATCAGGCGGCGGTACTTCAAGGCCGTCAGTGATTGTGGTTTCCGGAGTAGATTCCGCAGTGGCGGGATTATTGCCATCATCGCCATTAAGCAGCTGCGAAAAGTACTCCCTCCATAATCTCATTATGCCCTGGACATCTATCACTAGATTTCCGTCTTCATCAGGAAAAGGCCCCGGTGTTCAAACCATCAGTCAGGCGTCTTATTCTTTCAAAGAATTTTCGGACCTCGTTCCTGTCCTGTAATATTTCGATATCATTAAACTCACGTCTCTCTGCATCTCTTTTCTTGCGCCTGAAAAGACGTTTCTCCTCCCTCCTGAACTCTCTGCATCCTTAGCAGCTCGCGTTGAAACTGACTGCAGGGTGGCTCTGTAAACAGTGTTTTTTGCTTCAGTAGCATCGCGACACTTTCCGTCGCTGGTGGCAGCCTAGCACCTCTTCGGCAGCCGTACGCATAGAGCGGGAAATGCGCGTCCACTGCGCGCATATATCATCAAGTTAAGGGGTGTTTTGCGATAGGAAGAGTGCGAGTTGATGGGCAAAGATTTCGCCCGTCTGTTGTATTTGCAGTTCACCAGTTCATGCAGACATCCAGTTTTCTCTTCGCACCTATCCGTAAACGAATTGATACACATAGACTTGTGCAGACCTTGGCTGCAACTAAGTAGTGGTCTGAGTCGATGTTCAGGGGAGAGCCAAGTGGCCTTATGAATATCGAGAATATGGCCTTATGAATATTTGCCCACCTTGGCATTAAAATCTCATGATTGTAATATCGTGCAGTGAGTAGGCAATGCTCAATCAATTACAATCCCTTCATTACTCACTACCTAACCGTATTTTTGAAGTGATTTCGAAAAATTTATGTTGTACACATTATTAAACACAGTAAAAGTTTGCAAAAGGTTTTCAAAATTTTACAAATTCTTTGAAAAATTAAATGAAAACCAATTTATTCCTTAATTTTTGAAAGTGAAAAATTAAATCTACAAACAACTCTGAAATTTTTTAGGGAATTCTCCCTTATTTAATAGAAAAAAAGTGTTTACTTAAATAAAAAAGAGCTTCACATCGAAGCTTTAAGACAGGTTGGTGAAGACAGGGTTAGCAGCAAAGCTTATATGTATAAAAGATACATGAATACTCGAATGTTTTTGTTTCCCATAGCGAGAAATTAAAACTAAATTGTCAATTTTCCGATTATTATTCCGATATTACAAATATTAATTTTTGGCCAAAAACTACAAAAATTAGATTTATCCCTGCCAAGCGGAAAAACCTTGCAAATTTGGCTGAAAAGCCCAAAAGGCAACACTGATTTTTTTCTCTTAATTTTTTTTTATCCTCTCTCTTTCTCTCTCCCATTCTTTAACTCATTTGCTCTCTGTATAAATTCAACTGGCAATAATTTCAAATTTGTGAAGGCAGGATTTTGCTGATGCTGGTTTCTACAAAATTTTTGTACTAAGTTTAGTTTTCATTACATTTAATTAATTACCATTATAATTAATGCTACGCTCTTCAACATTTTGAAAAATGATGATGATGATGACGGCAATGATGGCGATGATATGGTCTACTGAAAAACGGAGAAAAATACGAAAATAAATGTTAATATACACAAGCAACAAAAAATGATTTAAAAACAAAGACCAAAATATGCTGTGCAGTTTTCTTGCTTTTTTGTTGTGTTAATTTATAAAGAAAATATCCTTTTGTTTGTGCGTAAAGGCGTAAAAAAGAACATAACCCTTTTTCAATCCCTCCACCCGCATCACTATTAAAGGACAAGAATTCCTATTGTTTCCTTTTTCTATTATTTATTTTATTTTCATTTCTCCTTTACTGATTTTTTCTGCTGCTGCTAAGGTTCTTCTTGGTGTTGTTGTTTGTTTGGTGGAATGCTTTAAACGACGCCTGTGATAATCAGCTTTGTTACGATCTGTTCAGAACACGAACCAAAACAACAAACAGCACAGCCACAATTGCTGATTGCGTAACCACAATGCGATATCACAACAACAATCACAGCAACACAAGTAATATATGTATGTGTATGTATAACTACCATACAACAAAAAGGATTTATATTTAAAAAAAAAGAGGGTAACAAAATATTCTTTAAAAAAGGAGAAGATGGCAAGCCTCTTTGGTGTATGTTTGTGCCTGCGTATGTGTGCATGGAAAGCGACAGAGCAATGGAGTGCTAGTGGGTGTGTGTGTGTGTGTGTGTGCTAGTATCTCTCAAGAAAATAAAGGGCTTTTTAAAGTGTTCCAAAAGCCTTCCAAAACAGATAGGAAACCTTAGTCCCCGTATCCCACTCCATATCTTTTTTACCACATGATGTAAGGGAGAATAACTTACCGCAACGTCAAGCAGCTACGAGGAAGTCTTAGCTGCCTTGGGAAGGTAAAGAAAAGCATTCGTTTTAATCAAAGAAAAATTTGTCATTTGATATTTTAAACAATACATCTTTTATCACTCACACATCTTGTTAAATTATTAATCCAATTGAAAATGGTGAACTGAACTGAAATCGAAATTAAATCAAATATTTCATCAGCAGAATTTAATATTTTGAATAATTTTACCCAAAACATTCTTAAAGCAGCTTTGTTTAAGTAATACCAACGACAAATGTCCTTTAAACCTTCCTAAAACATAAGATTGGAATTCATCCATAAGTATACCTTCCTTCTTTTTCTTGAGGGATGAGGTGAGAACCAACTATGTTGCCATATAGAAAAAAAACAAGCAGGCGACAAAAACAAATTCAATTAATTACACTTTAAAAACATTTTGGCTTCACCACATACATGAAATGATAAAAAACCAACAGCAGAAGCAACAACAACTACAATACAATGAAAACAACAACAGCAATCAACATGCAGACAAACATACAAAACAATGACCACAGGCTAATGAAAAATGAGAAAATTTCTATCATTTCGTTTTTATTATACATTCGCTCTCTCTCCCACGCTCGTTTTCATTTAGATTCTCTTCCATTTCGTTAGCCGTGATTTTTGCTTTGTTTATTGTGTAGTAATAAAATTAGTGTTTGTTTTGAGGTTATTTTCTGGATCCCAGTGCTTGTGTGTGTGTATGTGTGCTTGAGTTAATGTCAACTTGATGGGTCCCTTTTGTTGCACGATAAGCCGCTCAATTATGAGAACAATAGGCAATATTCCATTTTGACCTTTTACATTAAGGGCAACACTAACGGCACCGGCACCGGCACCGGCACCGGCCCCAGCGGTAGCAGTAGTCCTTTTATTTCTAAAGCAGCGTTGAACAGTGTTGCCATTACAAAACAAATTATTTAAGAATGGATATTTGTTCGATGGGTTAAGCTAAGAAAAGTGTTTCTCTTTTGTTAGTTGGTTTGCTTACTGCTTTTATTGTTAAGGAAAAGAGATTTGTTGGTATTAGAGGCGTTCCTCAAGGGGATTATGTTCAGAATTAAGGTATGGTATTTAAATTACAGGGATCTCTTGTTAATTGATTCCCACTTAATTATTTCCCCCGTTTATATGTATAAGTCTCTGTGATTTTTCTCTTTAAGGCCAATTAAAAATTCGGCGGTTTATTGAGTACATATTTCTTCATTTTTGTTGACTGAATTAACCTATTATTATATTAAAATGCTTCATCCCGATTCGAATTTTCAATCAAAAACTTTATGGAAAATAAGTATCAAGTCAAGGTGTTTATTGGTCTGTTAAATGATTTTTTGCTAATAAACTCATTGCCCTTAGAAATTAAACACAAAGTAAAAGCGAATTTTTCATACTAAGAATTCAATATTTTAGATTACTAGTGCAGAAGAGAAGCCAATTTGGTATCATCTTCTAATTAAATATCTCATTATTGTCACTAGCTTTCGCCACTTTGAAATCAAATAAAAAAAAATTAGAAAGCATATTTTGCTCAGCTCCAGTGGTTGTAGTGCTACAGTAACTTAACCCAACACTAAATATAGTCGAACACTTGAAAGTTAAATACTTCAGAATTGAGAATGGCACGTAAAATGTGTCCACTTCAATTTACATATTTGCAAATTCTCGAATAAGTATTTTACATACATAACCCTGCAGTAAAAAATCTAGTTCCGAACTAGTAAATTCAATAGTTCTAAAGGGATAGTGACTAGTTCCACATATATCCACTTTGCAGCAAATCAGCGAACTAGCGAACATTTAAACATTTCGTTGTCATATGAGGGTCAAGTGGTTAATTTATGCATTACCGGAGGACTAGTATTTTCACTAGTCCTTGAGTAACTAGTTCGTGAACTAGTTTTTTATTGTCTAGTTTTTAGTTAGTTCTACATAGTATAACTATTTTATTTAGTTATAGACAATGTAAATTTATTATCTAATTGTGATCATTTAGATTCATTTAATAAAAAATTATTAATTACTAAGAAAATTCAATTCCTTCAAAACAAAATTTGATGCAAGTAAAATTAAATAATATTAACTAAGATTTATAAGTACCTAAATAAAAAATAAAAACGGGAAAGCATTGTATATTTAATAATATTATAGGATATCCAAAGTGTCTCAACAAAACAAACTAATGATATACCACCAAGTTTTCAAGCGTATGTGGCCCTATGGCGTTCAAATATGGGGCTGCGCAAAAAATCATATAATAAATATGATACAAAGATTCCAAAACAAAGCACTCAGGGATGCAGTTAACGCTCCGTGGTATGTGCGAAATGATGACCTACATCGTGATCTTAAAATACCTACAGTCAGGCAAGAAATACAGAAGGATGCCAATACACATTATGGCAGACTGAGTCAACACTCAAAAAGCACTATTCCCAGACACACCCAGACGTTTAAGTCGGTTTAAACCAAAGAACCTTTCGAGGCGTTTCAACCAGCAAGGAGATTGACTAGCTCAGATCTACATGCTCACTTTAGATAAGTAGTATTACGTCAAATTTTACATTAAAAAACCTCTTGTTAGTCATATGTGACTAGTTGTTGTTGATATTTAAATAAAAAAAAATAATATTATATTTGATTTTGCATCTGGCTCGCTTAGAAATTACATAGTAAGGAGCAAATTAAGTTGTGGACAACTTTAAACTGTTAAAATAACATCAAATCACGAACAATTACAAAAACTGACTGTTTTTTTTTTCAATTCAACAGCATACCTATTATTTTACACTTTAACCTGGCGTATCCTCAGATGTAATTGTCACCATAATATGCACCAGTTGACGAAAGCAATCGAAAATTACGAAAAATAACTAGTTTTTTATAAAACGACACATCATTTAACATTACAATCTGTGGAATATTTCGATCTACTTGAGACCATAATATGAACTACAATACATAGTTTAATAAACAAAACTCAAAATAATTGCCTTTTTTTTTGGTTTTTGTTTTAACTGACGAATCTTTTCATTCAATTATGCACTAACTATCGAACTAGTGAATTTATTCCAACCACAAAACTAGCTCCTTCTTTCACTGCAGGGAAATTATACACACAGTCCTAACACGTAACCTAACCTAATTAAAAGTATTTGACAAACACCACAAGATCTTCATACAAGTTTTACACTTTACATTTTCTGCACTCCAGCATCATTAATAAAAATTAAAATACCATTATTGCTAATTTATGCAAATGATGCGACATCCATGTCGATGATGATAAATAGCATTAATTTTTGAAACTTATCGATTTAATATTATTAAACCAACATTGTATCCATACATACTATATACTTCTGTGTGTGTGTGTGTGCATATGGGCGTGTGTAACAGGCCAAGGCCGGGTCAATTAATGCATAAATTATAGAAATTTTATTAACTAGGTATAAATATTATGTAGTACTTGTAACAAAAAGGATAAGATTTGGTAAATGAAACTTACTTATCACTTGGACTTAGAATTGGATGTGGATGACCGAGAGAGAGATATATAGTGACAGAGAGTAATTACGGTTATTATTGTCGTCATATTACTTACTTGCTCTGTAGCATTGTAGGGCAGTCCCTCGCACGCAATACATTTTAAGAGAGAAAATCTGTACTCTCTTTGCTTATGTCTTCTCTATGTATAGTACATAATTACACTTAAAATATTCATGCAAACTTATTTAGTAGGTACAAGGTGTGTGGTTGTGTGTGTGTTATAAAGGGTGATTTTTTGATACTTAGTTTTTGACGTTAATATTTCGGACAGTTCACGCATGACATTTGATATGTGTCAAAGTAAAAAATGCTCACTTTGGATTGTCATTTCATCATGAATAGTCTTACGCCTGAACAGCGTTTGCAAATTATTGAAATTTATTATCAAAATTCGATCCGTTTTTTATCGCAAAATTATCTTCGGCGAC
This sequence comes from Palloptera scutellata, assembly GCA_958295655.1. NCBI lineage: Eukaryota > Metazoa > Arthropoda > Insecta > Diptera > Pallopteridae > Palloptera > Palloptera scutellata. The sequence continues at coordinate 27,785,616 of OY282451.1, forward strand.
GAGGCTCCTTTTTGGCTCAATGGATTCGTGAATAAACAGAATTGCCGTATTTGAAGTGAAGATTAGCCAGAGGCAATTCAGCAGCTAGCAATGCATCCCGAGAAACTAACTATTTGGTGTGGTTTATGGGCAGGCGGCATCATTGGGCTGTACTTCTCCACAGACAATGAAGGCCGCAACGTTACGGTCAATGGAGAAAGATACCGTTCGATGGTAACACGTTTTTTTTTTGCCGAAAATGCAAGAATTGTAATTGGCCGACATGTGGTTCCAACAGGACGGTGCCACATGCGACACTGCACGCGAAACCATGCATCAATTGAGAGGCGAATTTGGTGACCAGTTAATCTCACATTTTGATGTAGTCACTTGGCCACCAAGATCGTGTGATTCGACCCCTTTAGAATATTTTGTGGGGGTATGTTAAGTCTCTTGTCTATAGGGACAAGCCAAACACGATTTCTGCTTTGGAAGCCAACATTGAATGCGTCATTGGTGGGATTCGGGCCGAAATTTATGAAAAAGCTTGACAAAATTGGTCCATCAGAATGGACCACTTAAAGTGTAGTCGCGGGCAACAATTAAGTGAAATTATATTTAAAAAGTAAATGGCAGGAATTGATTTATCGATCCAAATAAAAATTTCATTCACTTTTGTAAAATTTCTGTGTTTTTTTTTCATTTTCCAAATCCAAACTCTTCAAAAAATCACCCTGTATAACATTTAACGTAAATTCTTTCCTTCTTTAATGGTACAACAGCCCATGCAGTATCTAGGCCGAACTTTTCGTATTCATTCTTGTTATGAGAGATATATGTGTTTGTAAGCGAACGGAAGGAACTTATAATTTTATGCCAAATGTGAACGGCGAAGTAAAAAACTTTTCTTATTTTCATTTAAAATACATACATACACTATTTAAATTGTTAACAATTTTAAACTGTAAAATCGTTTTTGATGAATGTAGCTATTTCAACGATGTACTATACATTTTCGTATCCATATTGTACTTGATTCAAATATGACTTCTAAATTCATTAAAAAATTATGTTGAATGATGACTTTTGAAAATTTGGGTTCTATAATGAAATATTTTCTAAACAAATGAGTCTAACGAGATTTGTTTTGGTTTAGCTGGGTCCGGATTATAAGTCCGAATACCAAAACGCCGTAAAAACTAGCAATCTGGTTTCAGGGTGCTCTCTCGTTGGATCCCTGGTCTGGTTTTTAGTCCCGAATCTGGTATTTTTTCTGCTCTCAGATCTAATTTGAACTATTATCTGGTCTGATCTCCGGTCTAGTCTGATCAATGGTCAAGTTTCTATGTAATCCTTGGTTTGGCCTCTAGTCTAGTTTCTGACCTGTTCCCCCATCTGGTTTCTGATTTGATCTGTGATTTGATTTGGTTTTGATTTTGTTTAGTATGGAGAAAATTATTAATAAAACCTTCATTTGATTGAAGAGCGACATCGATTCTAAAATGTGTATACGTCTACGTAATGACTGCAGATGTGTTCTCGCATTCCTAGTGGCATAAGTGATAGATGAGTCTAAGCGAATATGTTTTGGTTTAGCTGGTTTTAGATAATAAGTCTAACTTCTGGTATGGTGTCGGGTCTGCTCTTTAGTCTAATCCCTGGTTTAGTTTTTACTCTAATACCAGGCTTGTTCACTGGTTTTATTTCTGGTATAGCCTCTAGCTTTTAATCCCTGATCTAGTTTCTCTAGTCTACATAAGTCAAAGTAATAAGTAAGACTAGAAATGAATTAAAAACTCGATCTTTGCCATTGAGAATGCGGTTTATTAAATCAAACCAATAATTTCAGATAATTTGTAGGTTTTAGTGATGATGAAAGTGTAGAGGTGTAGAGGTTACTTATATGACTCTATATGAGTATTTTTCCAAAATAAAGGTCCCAATTATCATTTCTGTGTGTTAACCGTCCAATTTATGGGTTGAGAGATTTTTCTAATTCTATATTTTCAAGAAATAACTCAAGATTGCAAACTATTCAAATTAATTACTAAAAGTTATTACTTCACTGATATACAGACATTGCATTCTGTCACTGCAATTATTATGGCCCTAACTGTAGATTTATGTGCATTTGTTGTTAGTGACTCTGTTTCTGGTATCTCTACATCGTCACCATCATCGTTTGTCATTAATTGAAAAGCAGACTTCATGTGGTTGGTAAATGATGCTTGCCGCTTACTGCTCCATAAATACGAAATGTTAATAAAACATAAAATTCCACTTTGCATTTCTTAATAAAAAAAAAATTTTATTCAACTTGCTATAAAATATGATAGTGCCATGTTAAGAAATGTGTGCTTGTTGGGCAAGAAGCATTCAACTGCCATTCCTGGTGCAAGAGTATATCCTTTTGGCATCACTCAAAAGGAAGAGAAACAATGAAAAGATATAAGGAGCATATAATGAAAAGATATAATGTTGAATTTGCAATAAATTTCATCTATCTTGCTCAGAAAATACATACATATATACATATATTTCACAGACATTTGCATAAAACAAGAAAAAGTAATAATAATAATAATAATGCAAGAAGCAGCCATAGCTGCAAAAGGATTTGGGAATGTCAAAAATGTCATACAACAAGCAGAGAAAGAGAGGAGCGAGTGAGTGAGGCAGAGGGAGCAAAGTAGTAGCAAAGAAAAAATAGAGAGAGGAAGCGAGCGAGAGTGAGTTCCGACAGCTTACTTCCATAACAGAATGTAAGAAAATTTCATTAAAAAAATATACTGAAATTCTGTTAGATTTGAGTTAAATTAAAAGGAATATTTCCTAAGTACAACCGAAGCGGAGCTATGGAATTTGAAGAATTTTCTTTTAATATGAGTACTTTGAGCAGAAAAAAGTGCATTTATAAAAAGGTAAAACAAATCATATTCAAATCTAAAGGTCGATATATATATATGTACATATATACTAGTACATATATACTAGTACATATATATATATAAGTAGTATGAAGATACAATCTCATATAGGCTACAAGAAGCGTTAAACTAAGTAGCTGAGAGGTGTGGAGAATCTGGCCACGAAATTAATCTTAAAAAAACCAATAATATGGAAATCCTTCGGGAGCCAGTTTACTTTAATGAAGTTATAACATTTTCAAGCCAGTTTAAATACCTTGGAATAATTCTAAATGATAAGTTAACTTGGAATCCCCATCTGGAAAGTATAACCCATAAGGTAAGAACGGCGCTTTGGACCAGTTGATAAAAAAATTTATAAAAACTGGGGACTCAGTCCAAAACTCAGTACACAGTGATTGTTAGGCCAATTGTAACATAAGGAGCTCCAGTATGGTACAAATAGGCTCAGCAAAAAACCGCTAAAGGAAAACTATGCAAAATTCAGAGGCTTGCCTGCGTCTTAGTAACAGGAGTCACGAGAACCACACCAACAGCCTGCCTGCCATCACTACACCTAGTGATCAAACAAGAGTCATTGAAGTTAACTGCTAAGCTCATGTTGCAACACAAAGATACTGAGAGAAAATTCAAACATTCCGCTCATGGAAAAGAATTGACTAAGGAACTAAACGTTAACATCACAATAAATGATTCGTGCCTACTTGGGAAAAGGAATGTAATCGCTTTATTTGAAGATAAAAAACCAACGAGTGAGTTGGAACAGGAGTTTATAGAGTTAGGCCGAGAAAGGATATTATTGCTAGTATGAGCCAAGAGAACTCAGTTTTTCAGGCGGAAGTACACGCAATTGAATAATGTCTTACAGAATATGAAGAAAGGGCGTCGTGTAAACGAAACATCTACCATATATTCTCTAGGGCAGAAAAATTAGTTCAAAACTTATATGGGAGTGCCTTCAACTACTGATCAAGCTAGCATCACAAAATAGAGTGCACCTAATTTGGGTGCCTGGACATAGTCATAGCAATGAAATGGCTGGAGAGTTAGCCAGAAAAGGGGCATCCGAACCCATGTTTGGACCAATCCCATTCTGCGGCCTGCCATGGAGTTTTGTAAAGCTCAATCTTAACACATGGCTGAACCGAAAGGTCCAAGCTGTCTGGGCGACACCTCAGGCAACTGACAAGCAAAATCATTCATGCCAATTGTATCAAAGTTAACAATTAAAAGTGAACAAAACAACTCTTGATGTTAAACAGAAACGGAATCCGAGCTGTCACATGATTTCTTACTGGACACTGCCCAGTTAGGAAACATCTTGCTAACATGGGAATAACTCGGGACTAATTTTGTAGATTTTTTGACGAAGAAGAGGAAACAGCAGAGCATATTCTGTGCTACTGTGACAAGCTTGCAAGTTTTAGACTTCGTCGCCTTACTATTGCATATCCAACTACGGTTGAAATGGGATCTAATATACTACTATAAAGGGTGTTCCATCCAACATTTGGAATTTGAAGTACTGGTTATTTTGAGTGTGTTCGCCGCGGCGTAGTTGGTAGTACGTTGGACTACTACGCAGAGCGTCCGAGGTTTACATCTCGGCCCAGGCAAAATCAAAAAATAGAAAAAAAAATTGTTTACACAGCACCACCTCTCGGCAGGCAATGGCAACCTACAATAGTAAAACTTGCCTAAGAAAAACTTTTCCCTTCGCCGTTCGGATTATTATTATTTGTGGACTAGTTAGAAGATATGGACCTAGACAACATGGCACCACATGAAAAATTGGGTTGATCGTATGGCCTACTACAAGGCCAGCCGAGGAAATGTGATTTAAATGAAAAAGTGTTCCACAATTAACCGGAAGGATTATAAAGGCTGATTTTTTAGAAGTGTGGTTTTCAATCTGGCAATACTTTTTTCTGAGTTGGTCTTTTTGACAGCTGTCACTTGATTTATGCTCAGTTTGGTTTGCCATTTCATAGTGAATAGACTAACTCCTGAACAACGTTTGCAAATCGTGCAAATTTATTACCAAAATAATTGTTCGGTTCGCGTGACGCATCGCGCGCTGCGCCCAATATTCGGTCGACATAATCGCCGAGCAGTGTCGGTAATTCGAGCAACCATGGATCGGTTTCGCACTACGTTTACTCTAGTGGATAATGCGCATCCTCAGAGACGCCGTAGAGTGCGCCCCGAAGACGCTATTGCTTCTGTGGAGCAGAGTATCGAAGAAGACCCGAATGAGTCCATCCGCCATCGCGCGAGTTACATCTCCAACCTCACCGCCAACAAACACCTCACCAACAACAACAACCAGCGCACCAGCGAAGCCAATGAGAGCAATGGCCGCAGAAAATAGAATAAGAATTTATAAAAATTGTTAAGTCAACATTATTGTAAAATTAGCAAATAAGAAATGAAATTGTTAATTTAAGCATTTAAATTTAATTGGAATATTATTGTAAAGTTTCAATCGAAATCGATTGACACCAATATTTTAAGCAATTAAATTTAAATGGAATAACTTTGTAAAGTCAGCAGGTTTCATTCGAAATCGAATGAAACCAATAAATGACTTGTAATTCAACAATCGAACAGTGCACAACTTTATTATTAAACTCGGAACGCTAGAGTGAAACTTTAACCCATCTCATTTTAATAAAACTCGGAACGCTAGAGTGAAACTTAACAATAGCACTAAATTTCCTTTAAACAAATTTGGAACGCTAAAAGTGATAAACTCCAACTGACATTGAAGCTCCATGGTGGATACCCTTTTTTGACGATTAGAAGGGTTAAACCCATAACTCGTGCAACAATTGGAGCTGAAGATTTTGCGGAAGGGTCTTGGTTTGCGATCTTACAAAATCCAACTCGTGCAAGAATTGAAGCCGAACGACCATCAAGCGTGTAGCACGTTCGGTGAATGGGCCCAAAACGATCCCGATTTTCACAAGAAAATTTTGTTCAGCGATGAAGCTCACTCTTGGTTGAATGGGTACGTTAATAAGCAAAATTGTCGCATTCGGAGTGATCATAATCCACAAGGCATTGTTGAGACGCCGTTACATCCTCAAAAAGTTACAGTTCGGTGTGCTCTATGGGCAGAAGGAATCATTGGTCCATATTTCTTCAAAGATGAGGCCGGTCATAATGTTACAGTCAATGGGGAACGCAATAGAGCCCTGATTAATGATTTTTCGTGCCTGAATTGGAGGATGTTGATGTGGACGACCTTTGGTTCCAACAAGACGGCGCTACATGCCATACAGCCAACGAAACAATCAATTTATTGAAGGAAACTTTTGGTGAGCGCATTATCTAGCATCGTAGGCTTGTGGCGTGGCCTCCAAGATCGTGCAATTTAACACCGCTGGGCAATTTTATGTGAAGTTGCTTGTCTACGCAGATAAGCCCGAGACAATTGACGCCTTGGAAGAGAATATTCGGCGCGTTATTACTGACATACGGCCCCAATTGGTGCAAAAAGTGATCGAAAATTGGGCCTCTCGGCTGGAATTTATTCGAACCAGACGCGGCGGCCACTTGCCGGAAATCGTTGCACATCCTTATCTTTATAATAAAACTAAATTCTTGGCTATAACATTAAATTATATGCGTTTTATTTCTTCTTGAAAACTACACTTCTAAAAAAAATCACCCTGTACTTTCGAATAATAAGAACTAAATTATTCGTTTCTTATTTACACCAAAGTCAAATTATAAATGGTCCACTCTGTATATCTGTACGGGGATTAACCAGAGAATATTATCCTATAAACGTAACTATGGTAACTTAACACGTATTAAGGCGGGTTAAGAACTCATCGACTGTCATCCACATAACCAGATCAGGTGATAGAGGAAGCATCTTTTCATCCGGTTCATATCATATCCCTTATAATCCAACAATTCCCTTTGGCTCTCAACATTCATTCATACCGACTTGTAAGAACTCTTCTAAAGAGCGGGTCGTAAATACATAATGTAAAAATTAAAAAAGAAATAAAACCTTTTCTATTTAAAGAAAAGAATAAAAACATGCCCTCTCCTTCGAACTTTATCTGTCACAGTAATAAGAAACGCTATAAAATATTCAATTACAGTGGTTTTTTTATGCATAATTAATCTTTGCTGTTATTTTAATTGATTGTGTATACGATGCAGGTAAATATATGGTGACAAAAAGTTTATTTGATATTTAAAATTTTTTTTTTTTTCGTTATCTCTACTTTTAGTTGAAATTTCCAATAAAAATTTATGTATGCATTCGAAGCATACGTTTTTATGTTTTTTGTTTTGTTTTGTTTTTGTGATGGTGTTAAGGTAGACTGCATGTACTTTGTATACGTTTCCGTTTCCGCTTGCATTAATTGTATAATTTCCATATGTAAATATGAAAGCAGCTATGTAACTTTACTTTATCCCAGTGGAAATGATTTTAAAAGCTCTGAATATGTGATCAGTGAAAAAGAGTACATGCATAAGGTAGATAGGTATTGATTGCATAACTCTTGCTCAAAAACCGTTCTGTTGTTATACTGTTGTTTGTGCGGCAAAGTTATAATTAATTCGAAATAATTCTGTATCGTCACACATTCTATGGATGACATATCTCTCTCTCTCCTCCTTTCTCACTCTTTCGCTTCCACTTTCTGTCTCTCTCTCTCTTACTCCGATGAGCTCCACTTTCCCACTGGGTGTAACCTGCTGTCTCCACTAGCCATAATTCAAAGCAATGTTCAAGTCTCGCCACCAAAATGTCTAGTGGAGACACTCTATGTCGTCATTTGACGTTTATCTATAATATTTAAAAATTACGCAACTAAAATCGAATAGAAGCAAATTAATTAATTTTACAAATATTTACCTCGATAACCGTTACCGAGTTTGTGAAATTAATTGAGCCGATTTAAAAGGAAAAGCGTCGAAGGTTGGGTCGCATCTTTATTGGTTGCTACTCAAAGCCATTTTGTATTTTGGCAGCCATCAGCAACACTGGCATGAGCATGCACATTGTCTTGAATTGTTGGTAGTCGGGACGCTATGTAAGCACAATCGCATGTAAAATAATTATCTGAAGCACACAAGCTCAAATTTTTACTCGCAAAAATTAAAAAATTTAAAACGGAAGCATTAAATGGAAATTCACTGACATATTGTACAGCTCATATTTGGACAGTGGGGAGGAAAAAAAACTCCAAAAAAAAGTCGCGTAGATTCACACTCACTTGATTTCAGTTAAAACGCCATAGGCAACAACTACGCTTTCATACCTTCAGCGCAAGGAATGATGAGTCACGGGCCGCCTCAGTGGGCGTGTTTGTTTAAGCGGATTTTCACATAAAAATGCTGATATTTTTTTTACTTTTATTTATATTGAACATTTTTTACAATTCTTGTTCAGTATTTCGTTCATATTCGTTACGGCATGCCGTCATTGTTTTGGATGTTCTTACTTTTTGTTTTTCCTTTAGCATTCAGTTAAAATATTTATTTTGTATGTTAAATAATAAAATACAAAAACAAGCAAAGGTAACAAAAACAAATAACCAAAACAAATGAAAATAACAAAGGGTAGCCAAAAAACAGTGATTAAAACTATACACTTCGTTTCAAAAACTGTGCACATATATTAGCGGCATTCACGATCTGTAGTATTTGCAGTATTTATCTAAAAAGTTTACAATTTTTGATACAGATTGTGAACGCTGTTTTTGCGAATCTTTGCATGAATTTTTGTTAATTTTGTTTTATTGTTTAGCAGAAGAATAGTATAGCGAAAAGCTCGGCCTAGGCCCTCCATGTGGTGTTTTGCCATTAAAAGAAAAGAAGGAAGAATACCTTAGCTTACAACGCAGCCAGAATCGACCTCCATGGAATTCATATAGTCATATGAAATCAAAATGGCGACTTTTTGATTGATTATGATGCACCGTATGCAAAATTTTACACTTCTACAACTAACGGTTGATTTTTTTGCTACTTGTTTTTTGACGTTTATATTTCTGATAGTTCACGCGTGATTCCGGACATATGTCAAACTAAATAATGCTCTGTTTGGTTTGACATTTCATCATGAATAGACTTACGCCTGAACAACGTTTGCAATTTATTGAAATTTGTTATCAAAATTCGTGCTCAGTGAAAATGTGTTTCGCAAGCTACGTCCATTTTATGATTTTCATAATCGACCCACAGAGCAGCCTATTCAGCTCGCACCAGTTTCACTTTATTGGACATCAATCCACCAAATCGTATCCATAGAGTGCGTACTGGCGAGAATATTGCTGCTGTGTCCGCCAGCGTTGAAGAAGATCGCGATAAGTCCATCCGGCGCCGATCGCAGCAATTTGTGTTTGTGTTATTCGACCACCTGGAAGATTTTGCACAAAGATGTCGGATTAATGCCATACAAAATACAGCTGGTGCAAGAACTGAAGCCAATCGACCTACTACAACGTCGAATTTTCGGTGAATGGGCCTTAGAAGAGCTGGATGAGGATTCGTTTTTTTATCGCAAAATTGTTTTCAGCGACGAGGCTAATTTTTGGCTCAAGGGATACGTGAATAAGCAGAATTGCTGTATATGGAGTGAAGACGAGCCACAGGTAATTCAGCAGCTATCAATGCATCCCGAAAAATGCACTGTTTTGTGCGGCATCATTGGGCCATACTTCTTCTTCAAAGACGATGCGGCGTTACGGTCAATGGAGAAAGGTACCATTCGATGATAACAGAACTTTTTTTGCCGCAAATGCAAGAATTAGACTCGGACGAGCATGGTGCCACATGCCACACTGCACATGAAACCAGGCATCAATTGAGAGGAGAAATTGGTGAGCAGTTAATCTCACGTTTTGGTGTAGTCAATTGGCCACCAAGATCGTGTGATTTGACCCCGTTAGACTATGTTAAGACTCTCTATAGGGACAAGCTAAATACGATTGCTGCTTTGGAAGCCAACACCAACATTGAACGCGTCATTGCTGAGATTACAACCGAAATGTGTAAAAAAAATTTGACAAAATTGGACCGTCAGAATGAACCACTTGAAGCACAGCCGCGGGCAACATTTAAGTGAAATTACCTTTAAAAAGTAAATGGCAGGAATAAAATTTCATTTACTTTTGTTAAAATTTTAAAATTTTCAAAAATCAAGCTCTTAAAAATCACTCTTTAAAAACAACGTTTTTATTAACAAAATTCTAAAAGCAAAAAAAGTGCATGCGCAAAACATTCTAAAACCAAATAGGTAACGCCTCCCGGGAAAAAATAAATAACAAACACAGGAAAAAGAAGGAATATTTTTGTTTCTTTTTTAAACGGTTAGTTTTTCTTTTGTTGTGATTCTAAAGCGAGGTACACATTAGAGACCATGAGTGAGACTTTTGCTAGCTTTCTCTCTTTTTGTGCAAGTTTACGTGTATGGCAACTCTTTTCGAGCATTAGGATATAGACCGTCTGGAACTATACATTTTAAAACAAAAATCAAAGAAGAATATGGAATTCTTCCACAACGAAGTGCAAAAAATAGTTATGACAAAGAACCTGCTCCATTACATACTGAGAGATAAAAATTTCTAAAAGAAAACACAAAGTGGGAGCATCTTAATGATCTCAAGTCCTTCATACCAGAAGATTGCCATATCCTCTTTACTTATATTAATTTACCCCATGGAAATTAGCAAATAAAAACATTGTAATATTTTTATCTTTCTGTGATATGAATTTTATTTTAATTTATTAAAAATTTATTTGTTTTTTGTTCAATACCTTTTATGTGTTACTTACTTTACTTACTAATAATGGCACAACAGCCCATGGAGGGCCTAGGCTGAGCTTTTCGCATCCACTCATGTTGTGCGTGTTATATATGTACATGAATGGAAGGGACAAGTTAACACAACCGCCATAATCTGCTGCCATAATCAGCTGACAATGCGTCTGCGATGTGCAACATGATCCACACGCGCATCCGCTACGAAACGCACGTCAGCGCAACTATCGCTGCTGCCGTGAGAACCGTTAACGCAGCAGTTTATTTTAGGTAGAATTAAGCTTAGGGTTAAGCAACGCGCCTGCGATGTGCAATTTACATAGAATTAAGCTTAAGAGTTAAGTTTAGTTTAAGTTAAGAATCACTTTAATTTTGGAACTACCTAGGAGAGGTAACAAAAATATAACTTTAACATAAACAAGAATCTTTTATTTACAGTGTGACTAAACGAGCCAGTGGCAGGCTCGCAACTTTAATTTTAATTTATATTTTTATATTTAATCTGTTTAATGAAGAAAATAAGAAAACATTTCCGGAACGGCGAAACCATTTCTTTAATATGACTTACGCCTTTTTCGGTTTCAGAAAATACTAATCCTCAAAGGTGTAAGTTTCATAGCTCCGTAAGTAATGCAAAAATTGGAAATTTTTCTTCAATCACTAATTCTACCTATATAATAAAAAAAAAGTTTAACTTGAAAAATTTTTGAAAAAATTTGGAATAATTTTTAATTTAGAAACTTTTTGCTTTTCCCATAAATTTCATATGACGATATGCTTATTTTCAATGAACTTGAAGTGCTGCCATAGTGTAAAACTTAAATAGACACAATTTTATTACATGAATAATTTTTAATTAAATTTTCTTGCCAGAGATATGTGAAAAAATAGGTCAAGATTAAAAAATTTTAAGGTTTAAAATCTTCAAAATCTATAAGAAATTTAATTATATGGCAGCATTACTAGTATACAAAAGTTACAATGGACTTTCGCCGTTGTATTTGATCGTAAGTATGTGTTTTGTTTTTGTAAACATATTTACCACAAATATAAAATTGATCAAAAATACCGATTTACTCCAGATCGTGAATACCGCTATTGCATTTGTTTGGGTGTAAGTAAGCCCCAAAGCAAGCGAGTGAAGCATTCAAGCATTTAGGCTGTTTGTGTGTGTGTCAGTAGTCCGGCGCTCAATGTGCGAAGGAATGTGCACGGTGAGTCACAACTTTGCCAAACATTTATTTTGTCACTTCGTGCAACAATTGCAAGTGATACATTTTTTGTATTTGTAAATTTCCTTCCCATGAATGAATTCAATCTGCATTTACTTTGCTTGTTCTCTGACTCGCTTTTCAAGCCCCCCTTTAATGTTGTTATTGTTTTTGTCTTGCCGGAACATTTTTATTCCCGTTTTCTTCCATTTCAATTTTACAACGAATTTTGTTGTTCTGCTTTGTTTTGAGTTTATCTGTGTTTCTTCTTGTCTTGCTTTATAAAAATATCAATTTCTCAGTATAATGGAAATCGATAGGTTGCAAATTTCTGAACTCAGCCTTAAATTTAACGGAAAAATAAAAAAGTATTGTAGTTTTTCTTGAACAATATGAGATTTTACAAAATAATTAAGTTTTGAGATTGGAAAATATAATAGTTTGGATCTTCTTCTCTTGGACAAGAACTCAAGACTAGAACCGAAAAACAATTCAGACCTGAAATCAGGAAATACCATAAGTAAAGCTTTACTTTTCCAGTGGATCTGAATTTTGGGCTGAAACTGTAAAAATAATTCAAGTGTGAAATCAGGAAATAATTAACGTTTTCCTACTTAAACCAAAAAAATTAATTATTTGTTTTCCATTTGTTATTTGTAATTATTCTTGTATTATACCTATATTTTTAAATATTTATATTTTATTCCCTGCTTATTATCAGCACCCAACTTCATGTGTTTTCAAGAGTGCTTATAAGCGGGGAATGTTGTATATTCCTGCTAAATGAAATGAAATAGAAAGGAAGAATAGCTCGTTAAAGACTTAGGCCGATGTTTTCTAAGTACTTAATCTTTCCAATCCTATCAATACGTACATCCTTTTCATACGTACATAGTTATAACTTTAATAACCATGTACATATGTATAAACATTTTACAACAACTTGGCAATCATCCAACATTTGTAGAAAAAAGAGGAAACTAATCCAAGATAAATTAAATGTATAATTAAATGTTTATAATTAATCAAGGAATTTCAAACAGAAATGCAAAAAGTTACCACAGAGAATGCATATAAAGAAAACCTGCAATTATAATTTGCATGCATGCATACATACATATTTACATACATCTTATATAGAGATAACAAAGCACGAGGCACACTATTCATTACTCAACCCAATAAACATAAATACTTATTTACTTGCATTTTCAATAAAAGCTGAAAGTGGAACGTATAGCCGCTACATACTAAAGTAGTGAAACGTTTTTATATCATTTATATCTGCTCACTCTCTCTCTACCTGCTCTCTGCCTTTCTCTACACCAGTTTCGTCTTGCTTTCGTATGCTAACAGCCAGCCTGTCAACACACATTCGGATATTGTGTACCTAATGGTTGAATTTGTTTGTTGAATTTTTATAACTAAGTTTTAAAACCTGTATACACATAAATTATTTAACCCTGTTTTAAATGTTAGCGGAGTCTGAAATTATTCTGTTAGTGGAGACTTACAATTAATTGCAACATTGCCGCATAATTGCATGGCAACGTTTATGTATATAACATAATTTTTCTCTAACTTTACCGATTACTAGGCCAAGTACATTGGAGGCTTCCACCTCGATGAATTTGGAAATTAAAATTTCATGGAACAAGGTTCCAGAACTGCTGAACACTAGTAGTTTTTTTTACCACTACACTACATAAATATTGCAAATCCAGGTATTGGCAGTCTCAGGGTGACCACAGGACTCTAGGCAATCACTCTTTGGCAGGTTGGAGGATAAGCGACCCTTACCAAATCGACATATAAATAGAATATGCAAAAATATGCAATACAGTAGTTCAAATACTTTTCTTTAAAAAATGTGAATTCACATTCTTCAGATTGACGCAAGCATTCATGATTGACAATTATGCATAAGGAGTGAGATCGAAAAAATCGGATAACTATGAAAGACCACTGCTTTAAAACTCTTCATCTGAATGGAAAAATACGTGTTGTCTAAATTTTCTCAATTGCCTGGTCAAGAGTTTTACACCGCAAAGGAACGAGGAGGAGTTGAGGAAAGATTAAGGACAAAGCAAAAGTCCAAGTTCCCGAAGAAATTTCTGGTATGGCAAGCGATTTGTAGTTGTGGGCTAAGGAATAAAAGTTTCGTAACAAGTGGCACTGTTAACGCCGAAATTTATGTGAAGGAAAGCCTCCAGAAGAGATAGCTTCCCTTCATTAGAAAGCACAATGTATCTACTTTCTTTTGGCCTGATCTAGCCTCCTGCCACTGCAGTAAAGTAACCCCTAAATGGTTCGAAGACCAAAATATCAAATTGGTACCAAAAATCGCCAACCCACCAAATTGTCCAGAACTTTGGCCTATCAAGAGATATAGGGCTCCAGTCTAGTTCTAATGGAAGATTGTAGAAATAAGGGGGAATGCTGCTGCCAAGAGAGTCTCAGAAATTACAGTAAAGGCGCTAATGGCAGGCATACCGGAAAAGCTGTTCGATTTCTGTAAAAAACAACAAACAAATTACTTTTATTGATCATTTTATCAGAAATTAAATTTTCTTTTCAAAACTTTTTACATTTTTTTATTTGCATAAGGGATTTCAATGCTAGGACAATTTAAAGTTATCCGATTTTTTCGATCTCACTCATATACTTAATATAATATATATATTTTTTAACACTTTGTTTTGTTTAGTTTTTTTAGTTTCCTGCATTTATAAACAACAACAAAATAATGAATTGATGCATATATCTTACTTCAAATCTTAACAAAATTATAATTTCTAACTGAACTAATTTCAACTCTTTAAGTTTCCCAAGTTATTAATGGTATATGTAATATACTATGAATATACTCGTATATAACGCTGAAAAGTAGGCTTTAAATTTTGTCTTTTTTGCAGTATTATAATAGTGTTTTTATCGTCATGTTGTTGTTGTAGGGTGGGAATCGTCATGGCCATGAGCAGCATTTAGATCAGCTTGCCAAACCTGTCAGATACCTCATATGATTTCTCTTTTTTATACCTTCAATTTCTTTTGTTTACCAAACACGTAAAATATATTTCGTAATCTGTGGAATTGTGCAGGGTACAAGATCGATCTCGCCATATCTCCCGAAATAGCTAGCAAGCAAAGCAGCACGTGCAACGGTACCCTTTGCGTTGTCAAACATGTTTGTGGGTTTGAGTTGAGTACAACCTTTCGAAAGATGGTGACTCTCACCTATAACTCTCACCATTGTACACACACAATCACATTACAATTGTATGTAGCACACTTTTATAGAAAGAGAGAGGCTCATGCCATTTGCAGTATGTTAAAATTATAAATGATTTCATTTCATTCTGTTTCTATTTTTCATATTGAGAGTATATAAGAGCATCATCGTTTCGCTCTCTCGCCATCCAATATTATTATTATTTGTAAAGGTTTGTTTGCATTCGTGTTAATGGGGATGTAAGTAAGTACTCATGTGTATTTATGTAAATTTGAAGCTGTAGGGTATAAAATAAATGTATACAGTAAAGTCTTTGCTGTGCTACTACAAATGGCACATTATAAATTACCTATTAAATGTCAAGTATATCTCCACATATATACATTCACATTGGTATAAGTGAGTGTGTGTGAGTATGTGTTCATTGCCTGAAAGTCATAAAAGCAGCCATATCTATTATGTCTCGATATATGCAAACGCGCCTTGGTATCTCTGCTTTTGCCGTAGCGTACTGTGATTGATTGACGGCACTCATTGCCTGTGGGTTGTCGATTGTTTGTGCATGTGTGTGTTCAGCATATCCAATAGTTACTCCACAGTTTCTTCGTGTATATTTTATACAAATACTCTGTAAAATTCTTTACAAATTTGTTGCTAATTTGTGGTAATTATGAATTTTGATTTTATATCAAATAGAAAACTTAATTATACACAAGCCCCCAGAGTAGAGAATGTGGAGATTAGAGGTGGAGAGGGCGAAGGAGCGCAATGTCTTTTGTAGCGTATATAAATTTTATTGAATATTTTCTGTTTGGTGGTGGTCTTAATTTTCCAATAGTACTTATGCAAATTATAGCGGAGTTCGACAGACAGCTGCCATATGTTTAAATTTTAAACATTTAGAAATATACTATTATGACTGTTAGTTTTTGTTAAATTTAAAGAGAGCCTGTGGTAATACCGACCAAAATTTGAATATGCTAGCAATCGTCTAATATAGCAATTAAAATTTTGTATTCTATTTATTTTGAAATTCTTGGATTAATTTGAAAATTACACAAAAAATAGTTATCTATGTATCTTTATCTATAATTGTGTGTATGTGCATGTGGAATCGAATTTCTGGACCTCTGGATTTCTATATATCAACACTCTCCAACTAATGACTAATGAAATAGTTACATATTCTTCTCTTTCCCTATTCATAGGTCATCCAAAACAGGGAACTTCCTCTCTATGATTGTAGTCCGTAACTAGTTTTGGTGTAGTGGTTTTCGGTCCATTTTGATACCACATGGTTTGACCTAATTATAAAGAGATTAAGTTTCGGAATGCACCAAATCGGTTAAGAGGGTATGGCTCCTTCCACGAAAGTAATATTTTTATAAAAGTGATATCAAAGAAGGAAACATCGATACTCTAGTTGTGGTAGAGCACTAAAATTTCACCCGTGAGGTTGAGGTTCGACTCCCCTCTTATTTTAGTGGTTAATTCTCATAAAACTTCTTGTACTCTACCGATATAAAGTGAATGAGTATAAAGAGTACAAGTGCACCTCTTGGTAGGCAATGGCAAAACAACTAAATGATATCAAATTGCCAACAAACCTTTCGGAGCCGGTGTTAAACTGTAGGTCCAACCAGTTTACTCATATATGACCTTGTTGCCTACACTTACCCACTTCACTTTTCCTATCATATCCCTCTTTGGGCAAAGTATAATGGTCGAACGGACTGGGTGCTATGGAAGGTCTATGGCCTCGCTGTCTACATCCAAATCTAAAAAAATTTAAATATCAAAGGACAGATCAAAACAACTTTGGTCAACATTGGGCCAAGCCTTCCTCTCCATTAAATGAAATCTTTAATGGATAATATCAACGGATATCTTAATATGAGTATTACGAAATTCAGTACGGTTAATAATATAATAACACTGTACAACAGAAAAATAGCAACAAATAGTATAGTAAGTAGCTAGTAGTAATATTTATGGCCACTGATTACGAATCAGAAAAAAACATTTTTTCCTTTTCTAAACGAATTATGCAATTTTAGGAGAAAATGGTTTCTGCCTCTTCTTTATTATATGGTTTAATCCATCCTTGCGCACCAAAAATCATTTCGACGAATAAAGTTAATATTTAGATTTTATTAAAGAGAAGCGATAAAAAAAAAGCGTGTCACCGTGCCAGCAGTTGACCGAAGTGCTTTTTGAGAATATCATATATCAACTTACTCTCACCGTTTGATTTCACAAGACTCTCCGAAAGCTACGTTAAGAAATAAATAGAGAGAGAGAGAGCAGGTCGTTCCTAAGTACAGACTCACTATCACAAATTACATGGAAACTTCACTTGAGCATGATTTTAAAGAGCCAACCAGTTTCTAAAAAGGGCAAGACTCATGGTACTGGTACCATAGTGTCCATGGCTTCGCTGAGAGCACGGCGGTTGCTCTGGATATTTCAAAGGCTTTTGACAGAGTGTGGCATTAAGCACTGGTTTCAAAACTGATTACGCATGGGGTCGGAAGTTACTTTACACTTTCTATGCGGCCGCTCTATCCGTGTTGTGATAGCCGGCATTGTTTCGGAAGATCGTGCCATTAATGCTAGAGTGCCGCAGGGTTCGGTCCTCTCCCCTACACTTTTGTTATTCTTCATTAATGCCATTCTTTCGATAACGATCAAACACATTTTTGATGTGTCGAAAGAAGCAGCAGTCTCGGCTTTCTTAGGCGGTGTAAAAAATACTTCACTCCGACTGATATCCGCATTATTTACACCACCTATATACGTCATAAATTGGAGTTTAATTCACACCTATGGGCTGGAGCTTCACAAATGCTCCTGGACCGTATCCAACATCGAGCGATAAAACTAATAGGAGACAGTAGAATTTCCAGCTCTATTGACTGCTTGGAACATCATCGAAACGTGGCTTGTGTCTCCGTGTTTTACCGTTACTTTCACGGTAGATGTTCTGCTGAGATACGCAAGCTGATGCCGCCAGCAAGCAGAACTCACGCATTCCACGTAAATACGGTGTTCCACCGCACTATGCATTACAGATGAAGTTAGTTTATCTGTCGTACCGAGCGTATTTGGAATAAGCTCCCTACAAATATTTTCACTGATTATTATGACCCTTGCTAATTTAAAGCAAACACTCATATCTACTTCTCCCTCCTTCTTCCTCCCACCTATCAATCTCCCTGTATGTTTACTGTATCAAAAAAATTAAAAGCTTAATTGACTTTCCACTATCCATCATTATGTTTTCCTCATTGCAGTCATCCGCCGTGGCAACTTTATGGTCAAATGGTCAAAGGAACGTATTGTGTATTACACAAAATAGTCGGTATTTATTATTAAATTATATCATCCTGCTTAAGATATATGTACATACTCTAAAAGTACTTTACCGTGCCAGGCCTTACCCTTTCCTTATACATATTTATGTATTCTGTAATTCATTGTCCCTTCTCCCATATATCTTAAGCTTAAGGAAAGGCATACATAATACATATAACATAAATTCATAAAGTCTAATAAATTGTGAACTTATTACGGACGAAAAAGAATCATAAATTATTGTAAATACTTTCAGCTAGACAATTTAAGACAATTTTCATGTCACGTTTTCAATAACTTTCTTCTAACTCTAAGCTCTCAAACGTTGTCCCTTCTATCTCTCACACACACTCGCACTCCTCACACTCGCACTCCACACACTCGCACTCCTCACACTCCCACTCCACACACTCTCTTTCTTGTTCTTCTATTTTTATTTGACAATTTTTCTTCGTCATTACAGGTACAACAACAATAACAATAACAACAACCACAACAACTGAGCATCCTACCTCAAGAAAAAGAGCGAAGCCTTTTCCAATCCTACGTTTCAGGAAGGTTTAGAGAAGTTTTGTTGTTAGTATTGCCTCAACAAAGCTGCTTTAAGAAAGTATTCGGAAATTTTTGTCAAAATATTGTTGCCTTTCTGCCACTTTGCATTCTTGAGAAGATAAGTGGGAGTTTTTTATTTTCTCATTTTTCGAAAACTTCCATAGAGCTCTTTTAGGAGATATTAGGACGTTTTTTATTTGCTTTTAATATTTTCTCATTATTCGAAATTTACCGTTGATGCAATATTTGAGTTAATTTCAACATTTTTGGTTGGATTAATAGCATTGTACAACTTTTATTTCCTAGTAGTGTGAAATTAGTATATTTTTTGATGCTGAACACAAATCTGCCCATATTTTTCACGAAAACTGAGCAAAGCCGAAAAAAGCTCACGGAGTGCCTAGGCCGAGCTTTTCGCATCCACTCATGTTGTGCGTGTTATATTTCTACATAAATGGAAGGGACCTACAGTTTAATGCCGAATCCTAACGGCGAAGTGAAAAGCTTTTCATAGCAATTTTTACTCTTGTAGGTTTGCCATTGCCTGCCAAGAAGTGGTGCCGTGTAGAAAAATTATTTTTTCTAATTTCTTTTTTTTGATTTTGCTTGTGCCGAGATTCGAACCCCGGACACTCTGCGTAGGAGTCCAACGCATTACCACTACGCCACAGCGACCACATTTTAAGATTACTTTGTGGTATTTTTCCATAGTCAAAGAAGGCTTACGTAATCCCAATAAATCTTTAAAACAATAGCTTATGTGATTCTTAACATCTTCCATTTTATACCTTTCAGTGTTGCTACTTTGCGATCTATGTATACTCGTATATATTTGTAGACAGAATATTGTGAAAAATTCTATTTCAGAATAAAATAAGTTTTTGGAATGCCACTTCTCCGATTAAAACGTAGCTTTTATTTACCTTATTAAGGCAGCTCCGCGTACCTTCAAGTAAGCCTTCCTCGTAGCTGCCTGGCGTAGCGGTAAGTAAGCCTTACTCCCAATGACATCATATGCTAAAAAAGTTACGGAACGGAATACAGAGAAGTACATAAGTCTTCTGGTGCTGCTTTGGAAGCTTCCAATTTTCTTGAGGGCATAATGTTTGTCAATACTTAATTTTCCAACTCAGCTTATTCTTTGTTGTCTCCTCGTACACTCTCACTCTCTCTTGCTCTTCCATTTTTATTTGACCATTTTTCTTCGACCATTTTTCTTCGTCACTAGACACATACTCGTAAGTTACTAGCAACAACAAGAACTAAGTGCGCACTGTGTTTACCACTATAATACAACAACATGTTTGGCATACTATACAATTAGTGTTGCCAACTATATGTGTACAAATATACATGTACAATTCTTTTTCGTTTTTTCCATATTCATTGTTTGTTTTGTTGTTGTTATTGTAGTTGTTGTTATTGTAGTTGTTGCTGCTGCTGTCAGTTAAACGCATTTGCACATATTACAATTTTTACTACAAATTGGCAACAGGTTCTACTGTTGTTATTGTAGTTGTTGCTGCTGTCCGTTCTGTTGTCTGTTCTCAATGTATGTAAGTTATTATTATTATTATTATTATTGCATTTGTAGTAGCAGTTGAAGTCACTATTATTGTTGGCTACGAATGACAGCAAAATTGGATATTGTGGATAAACAAGAATAACAACAGCAGCAACACGACAAGCAACAAACAACGGCAACAACAATCTAACTAAAATAAAAAAAGCAAAAGTGAAAGGAACAAACAAGAAAAAAAAGGAGAGAAAAATACGCGGGTGCAGCACGCGTGTATAGTGTTACTTCCTTTTTGTCCTTTACAACTTGTTCAACAACGCTCTCCCTACCCCCAATCCAGCGAGGGTCGTGATACGACTCTACCACCAACATTGCCACCAATATTGTTGCCGCAACAATTTTTGGCCATTGTCCAATGTGCGGCGCGCTTGCATTGGTCAACATCATTATCATCATCATTACAGTCTTCATCATCGTCTCAACCACCATTACGATTATGACTCTTCAACGTCATCATCACGATCATGTACTTTGTGTGGCACATACCATAAATATGTATGAGCTTAACTTCCGCTGTTGACGTTGCTGTTTGGTTTTTGTTAATGTTGCAAATCTTTACCTCGAAATGGCATTATGCCAATTGTAGTAGTAACACAATTTCCACACACTAAAGTAAGTTGAATTTTTCTTCAGGTTTCTCGTTTTGAGAAAGAGACAGTTACTTACTTTAAAAGAGAGTTACATTTAGAATTTAGTATATCAACTACAAAATTTAGTATTTGTGCAGTTGCTTGTGATGTGATGTATGCATGAAATGATGCAATACATAAATTGAAAATTACTGGGTGTGGCGGTTTTCAAAAAAGGGAACCGCAAAAAAATATCTTGTGAGTACCTGATGAAAATGGTTCTTAATCCCTTTATAAGGGAAAATTTAAAGGGAATTCACAGTCGAAGAGGGATTGAGAGATTTTTACTCTCTTTGTGGGCGAAATTTAAAACCAACAAACCAACAGTCGATGAGACCTTTTGAACAAAATTTAAGGACAACACACCGCAACACAGAATTTTATTAGTGTATATAGTCTCTTCATAACCTTTTCAAACGTCATCGGCAATAGCATATGAGAATTTAAAAAAGGTTTACTCACGTTGTGAGCGAAAGTTAAAGGAAACAACCGATGAGAGGCTGAAAGGCTTTTACTTTGTTCGTGGGCGACATTTGTAGAAAAGCAACAGCCGATGGGAAGTTGTTTTTTATTTTCATTATGAGTGGCATTTGAAGAAAACCAACAGCCGATGAGTGGCTGAAAGGTTATTACTCTATAGCGAAATTAAAAGCAACCCACAAAAAAAACCCACGGAGAAAGCCAAAATCAATAGCCAATGAGAAACTAAAACGGATTTTAATCTCTTCCGAAGTGACGTCATTTGAAGGAAATCAACAGCTGATTAGAAACTCAAAGGTTGTTTTAATCTCTTAGAGAACGAAACATAACGGAAGCCAACAGCAGAAGAAAATTTATGTAATTTTTATTCTCTTCCTGTGCGAGATTTGAAGGGAACTAAGAGCCAGAGCGAGGTATTAAGTACTTTTACTCAATTTATGAGAGGAATTCAAGCGAAACTCACAAGAGAAGAGAAATTGTTTAGTTTTTCTCGTCAGTGAGATTTGTAGAAAAGAATTAGCCGATGGATAGTTGGAAGATTTTTACTCACTTTGTGAATGCAACATAAACGAACCCACAGAAGAAGAAAATCTGTATAGTTTTACTCTCATCGAAAGCGGCTGTTTAGGAAACTAAAAACCGATAAGTAGTTGACAGGTTTTTTACCCTCTTCCTCGCCCCCTTAGGTCAGAGCAGAAATGTATAAATGGATAGAGCAGTGATGGATAAAAACCTTTGGGGATCTCAAAAGATTAGCGGACTTGTGAGAAGAAACTCCCACCAGTGACATAAATGTTTCATTTCTTTGTAGACACTTCCGACACATGCAGCCCTTGTTCGTTCACAACGGCTACGGTAGTTGGGTATCTAATTACGATGAATGAAAATAGAATAAAAAAGAAGACCATCAACCCTTGAATTATTGGGAGCAGAAAGCGTGGAAGACCACCACAACAAATCTCTAGATTGTTTTTACTTAACTCAATGTGGGTTAAAGTTCCGAAATAGCAGGGATCTTTTCAGAATAGTAGGATGTCCTACATTTCCTTTATTCCTAGCTAACCTTTAAAACTATCAATTATGCTAAAGTCTAACCTTAGGGATGAAGCTTACCTTTAAAAGTGTGAGATTCTATCCCTGCGACTTATAAAGTTCCCACGACAAATAGTCTGACATATCATATTCATTTCTTTCTATATGTAAAGGCATCCAGAATTTGGCGATTCTGCTTACCAAGAATGTGTGATTTGATATGTGAAAATAATTGATATTTGTCCATTTTCATTCATCAGTATATCTTGAAATCTTAATATAGATCTAGTACAGTCAAAGTTTCCGGTGACGGCCCCATCCCATAATGCAGGTGCTTTCTGTGTGTAATTGTAATTGTTTGAAGATTTTCAAAGCGCCAAATGCGACAATTTAGCTTGATTACTGTTGTTGTAGCACCCATTGGAGGTATGTCCTGCGTTGTGAGTGGTCAGCTGGTTTCAATTGTTGCGTGAGCTGGACTTTATAAGGATGGGATTGTAAATGAAAAATACTCCATAATGAGCCGTAAAACACACGAAATAGTTGAGAATGTAGGGAAAGTAAGCTGGGTTCCCGGCCACACTTTCACTTACAGCAGCGATATTTTCCACAGAGCATACATTACGATGATTACTCTGTAGTTACCAAGATTTTTTCAATGTATATTTTTTATTTAAAAAAACAAAAATGAGATTCAATTCTCAGAAAATATTTAAAATAAATTAAATAATAATAATAACAATAAAATTTCACAAACATAGTGTGGATTTGTGCCCTACCCCTGCGAGTAAAAAAGTTGAATATCTCAGCACCTATTTTAAAAGATTACCGAGAGTATTTCGGTGCAAAAAGAATTTTACCTGGGGGTCTTGAAATCAGCTTTTCTGTTTTTGTTTCACCACAACTTTGATTTTTGATTTGATGTCCGATCGTCAAGTTGGTACTACTGTGGGCAAAAGTTAGTAAGACTTTGTTCATAATTTCAAATTTTTTTATTCATTCTTCCAAATCTATTTCGTCCCCTTCAAAGTAATCCCCCCCGGCCCCAATACACTTGTGCCAACGTTTTTTCCAATTCTCGAAACAGTTGTTAAAGTCAATTTCCGGAATAGCCTTCAATGCGCTTAGCGATTCATGTTTAATGTCTTCAATTGACTCAAAACGGTGTCCACGAAGCGGTTTTTTGAGTTTAGAAAATAGCCAAAAGTCACACGGTGCTAAGTCAGGCGTATAGGGTGGTTGCGGAACGATATCAGTCGAATTTTTGGCAAAATGGTCTCGTAAAACCAATGCAGTGATTTTGGAACCAATCGTGCATTCACTCTTCTTAGGCCCAAATGATGTTTTAAAATGGTTTTCACTGATCCTTCCGATATTCCAACGATGCCAGTAAGGTCTCTGACTGTTAATCGTCGATTCTCGAGCACCAATTCCTTGATTTTATTGACGTGTTGTGTTGATCATCAGTTGATGTTGATGGCCGTCCTGGACGTGGTTCGTCGTCAACGCGTTCTCGACCATCTTTGAACAATTTGTACCAATCAAAAACACTTCAATCATTGTGAAAATCGCCGAATGCACTTTTTGTACTTCAGAAAGACAAGCGTATACTAAACACTAATGATTATTTTGATGTGACATTTGGCACAGATGTCACCGACAGTCATACCAACCTTAAAAAAATAATATTTTGATGTTTGAGGTTTCCGCGCGAAATTTAAATTAAAAAGTCTTACTACTTTTTGCCCACAGGAGTATATCGTTAACTTTTAGAATTATCTATTTTATTTAAAATTATATTAGTGCTCTCAAAAAATCATTAAACTTTTGCTAAGAATTACTTTTCCATTCACTCCGAATTTAAAGGTACTTTTTTTGGGAAAATATTTCTTGAAGACGCTACAGTGGAAAAACTATAAAAATTATGGGGTTTTTGTAGAAACAACGCCTGTGTAAACAAATGGTCAGTGGTAAAAACTATATTGCAGATATAAATGTTATTTGAGAGAAAAATAGGTGGGGTCACTAAATAAAACTGCAAAATATCACATTTGCTTTAAACTCAGTTTCACTATCATTAAAAATTAAGAAAAAATTAACAAGTTACGAAGTAAAGAAAAAGTTACCAATTTTGGTAGAATTCTACCAAAAACGGCAACCGTGATTGTTTAGAGAGTATGTATGAATAGAGAATTCTATTTCGTTTCGCTCTTTTGCCACGCTCTTTTTGCATTCACCCTCTCCCCACCACGCTCCCCTCCCCGACAACATTAAGAAATTTCACTTCAAAAACTCAACAGCGCCAACATTAATGAGAAAACATTTCAATTATAAGTAAGTAAGTAAGCACGAAAGTAAAAATGCATACACATTTATGACAACAAATTAAAATTGCTTCACATATTAATTTCCATAATGAATTGTTGCTTCCTTTTGCAATTCGTTCTTTCTCAATTCGTATTAAGTTTTCTACACGCTGCTGCACTCCTCTCCTCTCCCCTCCCTTTTATTAAAAAATAAAAATTTCCTTTTCATATATTTTCTTGATTTGCAAAAATATTTCCATTTAACGAAGCAGAAAAAGAGTGCGAAAAAAGCACAAGTGTGAAATTTTTAATATTTTGTGCCGTTTGGTTTTTTTATAATGGATTTGCAAATAATATTTTTAGCAGTACTTTAGATTAGGCAAAGTGGAATTATGCGTATTTTTTCATGTGTTGTGTGGGTGTAGCACATGAGTAACATGTAACATTATGAGGAGTAGGAGTAGAACAAAATACGAGGGTAGATCAATAAGTATCCGTGTGTGAAGATAGGTGGCGTTGCTGAGGGAAGTTGGCATCACCGTCGTGTACTGCCATCTGTCACACGACACCACACCACATCAAATTGATTGATAGGTTAGTTTTTATTTGGCAGCCATTGGTATCACACGTGTTTGGTGTTTCGCGATAAAATGGAAAAAGAACAGTATCGATCTGTACGATAGATTTTATTTTTTGATGGAAAAAGAAGCGAAGTTGGATGCCGTCTATGAGGACCCTTCACCTACATCTGTACATCTGTTTTTGATGAGGAGCGCCCAGGCCGCCCGGCAGACGTGGTTACCGAGGAAATCGTTGAAAAGGTCCGCGACATGATTCTCACTGATCGCCGAACGAAAGTGCGCGAAGTAGCAGAGGCCGTAGGAGTGTCGTACGGAACGGTAATTAATATTTTACATGATAGGTTAAGCATGAGAAAGGTGTCGCCCCGATGGGTGCCGCGATTGCTTACGGTGGACAACAAGCGGATATGGAATTGTCGCGGCCAAATTGCATGAATTGAACTACGAATTGCTGCCGCACCCACCGTACTCGCCCGACTTGGCTCCCTGCGACTTCTTTCTGTTCCCCAACATGAAAACGTGGCTCGGGGGGAAAATTTCAGCTCAAAAGAGGAGGTTTATCGTCCAGATAGAATCGTATTTTGAAGAGATTGACAAATCGTATTTTTTGGAGGGGTTAAAGAAATGGCAGAAACGTTGGGAAAAGTGAATTGTACTAAAAAGAGATTACGTTGAAAAATAGAAAAAAAAAAAATTTGTTAAAAATAGGAAAACGGCATAACTTCATTGGATTGGACCTCACAGTCGCCAGATGCGAATCCAATCGAAAATGTTTGGGCTCTTATGATTACCTACAAATAATTAAGAACGCAAAACTTCACAATACTTGAAGTAACCTCAACAAATATCTAAAGAATTTAAATGTATAATTTCATGGAAATCTATTGAGAAATGTAGCAGCCTATTCTGGCCAAATATTTATCAAGGCTTGATTTTATTTGGTATATTAGATACAAACCATTTTTGAACTGAACAAGCAGTTGAAGGTGCAGCAGGTTTTTCAATCAAACCAGTGGTTGAGAGAATTTTATTAACGTTAACTCGAGTACAAAAGAATAGCAGGTACTATCTGAACTCGAATACCCAGATACCTGAGAAGTTCGAATAATACCCTGATCTATGATATCCGTGTACCCAAGAATTACGGGTAATACCCAGACGCCTGAGAATTATGAGAAATAGCAGAACTCGGTGTACCAAAAAATTGAGTGAGGAAGCGAAAACTACAAAGCAATACTCAGCTATTTTTAGGAATGTGAAATAAGCGGGTGACATACATATGCTGGCTAATGATGTTTTGAAGTTTCTTCACCAGCCTTGAACTTCGTGGATTCTTAAAAAGACCTGAAAAATTTCCTCTGGTGGAGTTAAAAAGACAATTAGTTTCCTTTCTAGTCTACATTTTCTCAAAATTTTCGTTCGCTCCATTTTCCCCCGTTTTCTGTCACCTTTACTTAGTTACTATTTTAACATTTTATTTCTTAGCCTATGCTGTATTCATACTTAGCCCTAAATGCTATTTAGAACATATAGCCCTTAATGCTATTAGCCATAAATGTGAATTTAGCCGTATAAAATGTTTAATCTAAATGCTACTTCATTTCTGCAACTATGCCAATGCAACTCTGTAATTTTCGAAAAATTTTCAGTATCGAATATATTTTATATCTCTTAGTTTATTTGAAATTTATGTAAGTAAATGTTTTTGTTATGTGTAGAGAAGCTTAAAAGAAAAAATGAAATCGACCAGGTTTCGTCGACTGCGGCAGAACTCCTTCTCTGACATTTGGTTGGAACCCGGAGATGGCGGCAGAAATACGGCTACGATGTCAGGTTACAGATTAGAGTTGCCACACTCAAAACAACCACTAGTTCAAATGCCAAATGTTAGACCCTATTCTTACCATAACTAATATTTACTATAAGTTGCATATGCCTAACCACAATGATGATGAGCCCAATGTTCCGCCGGTGCAAAAATCAAACCAAATAGTTACTCGTCGAAGGTGTATTGGCTTCTCAACAATCGCTCATGGATTTTCGGAGCCAAAGATTCGTAAATTTTCCTTATTAACGTGTCCACAGAGGTCAAAGGGAGCTTGGTCAGAGAAGTTGATTTTTCGGTAAAAATGGTCATCTTCTTCCAAGCGTTCCCAATTCTTCTTTTAATGGCACAACATCTCATGAAGGGCCCAGGCCGATGTTCTCGCATCCACAGTTTTATGCCGAATACGAACGTCGAAATGAAAAGTTTTTTCCAAGGCAAATGTTACTCTTGGAGATTTGCCATTACCTGTCAAGAGGTGTTGCCGTATAGAAATATTGTTTTTCTACTTTTTGACTTTGGCCTCTGCCGAAGATTCGAAACCCGACCACTCAGCGCACTACCAACTACGCCACGGCGAGCCGCAGAGCCCAGTTAGCGGACCGAAATCGTTGCGGTTGGACATGTAGCTTCAGCTGTTATACCAATTGAACTTTGAAAGAAAACAAATCCGCAAAAATACTATTGTTGAAATTTACATTGCCAACAGCCCAGTCGGTCACCAGTCAGCCACACACACACACACAAAAACACATATTCACAAACACACACTCACAAACACACACTCACACGCTTCTACTACACTATGTACACCAGATTACACTATGTAGATGCCAGTGCAAATGTTGAGTGGCAGCATTTTGATGATTGTCCACATTACCATACATCACTCAACATTATAATTCATATAACGAAAGCATTGTGCATAGGAATTTTTTAGCAACACACAATGTTGATGACGACGATGATTTGAAAATTGCATTTTTAATTTATTTTGAAATGGATTTTTACCTCAAGGGTGAAATGTCTAATTTACAGTTGCTGCAAATTGCTGCAATATCAGGCAACAATATAGAAACAATGAAATGGGCACATAATGGAACGAACCACCGACAACGAGCGATGTACCAAATGAAGCGTCGCACAAGCATCTAGGAAATGGAGCTGCCACCGCAGAACTTGCTATTTTGATGAGCAAACATTTTGTGAAACTAGAGAATGTTCTATATTGCTAAATGCTGTCTACTAACAATGAAGAAAAAGGAGAACTTAATACTTTCACCAAAAATAATTTGCTCGCATTCTATTTACACACAATATATCGATGCAGTTCAAGTTTGCAGTACACATCCATTGCTTCGACTCATTGCTATTTTTGTTTGCGTAGGAAAGGGGATTTCAATAGCGACATAACAATTTTGTATGTAAATTCAAATTTGTGGATTAGAAATTACTACCAAAATTCTGAGTCGATGGTCTCAACTTTAAGAGCCCTTACTCCATTTTTCGGGCCCAGCTGTGCGTGCTGTAAAATAAGATAAATTTGAGTCAACCTATTCACTGTTAAATGTTTCTGTGCCAGTGAGACAATAAATCCACAAGTGCTTTAAGAGAGGCCATTGCATCCACAAAAAATGACCGTGTGGTGTGGATGTATTTCATGGCGGAGGTGTTGGACTCAATTTTTACACCGATGCAAATGATCGCCACGTAGATCATGCGAGTTAACGCCGTTGGATTTCGTTGCCAACAAGCGAACAATGTTAGAGGAGCTTATGAACAATATCGAATGCGAAATTGCCAACGTTCCGGCCGATATGTGTAGAAGACTGGTGGAAATGTTGGCTACAAAGAATCGATCGCTGAAAAAGTGCTCACGGTGGTCATATAAGCGATATTGACATCCATACTTGAAGGTAACCTGGAATAACTAGTGATGTGCCTATTGAAAACCCCTTTATAAGAGTTACTCGTTGCAGCTACCATCTTCGTGGCTAATATAAGTCGAAAGGCATTTCGTAGTGTTGAAAAGTCAGCTGCAGGCACTGAATCTCCGTATGTCAAAAGCGCTCCATTTACGTTCCTCTTGCAGTTGCAGTGCTTTGAAAGTCCTCTCACGAAATCTTTATGTCAGCAGTTTGTCCTTTTTTTCTTCTTCACTTTAAACCATACTTCTTATTTATTTCTTTTTGGAAGTGCTTCAAAAGACCTCTTACCAGTGGTAAGATTATTTTTAATTTAAAAGGAAGTAGATACATAATACAGGAATTCATAAAGATACTTACTTTACTTTACTTTTAATGGCACAACAGCCCATGGAGGGCCTAGGCCGAGCTTTTCGCATCCACTCATGTTGTGCGTGTTATATTTGTACATGAATGGAAGAGACCTACAGTTTAATGCCGAATCCGAACGGCGAAGTGAAAAGCTTTTCATAGCAATTTTTATTCTTGTAGGTTTGCCATTGCCTGCCAAGAGGTGGTGCCGTGTAGAAAAATTAGTTTTTCAACTTTATTTTTTTTTTTTGATTTTGCTTGTGTCGAGATTCGAACCCCGGACACTCTGCGTAGCAGTCCAACGCATTACCACTACGCCACAGCGACCAAGATAAGTGAACTTAAATTAATACGTACTTAATTTAAGTCACAGAATAGTTAAAACCTCTACGAGTATGAGACCAATAAGGAACATTTTTATTTACAGCATGTTCTTCTTAAAGATCTTGGAAGACATTTGTTTAAATACAACTTTTTTTTTTTAAATGACTATTTAATTGCTGTTGTAGGAAATTGATGTACATATTTAAAGTACCAAATTTACATTGCGATATATGATGCTTCAAAAAAATATTTTAAAAATTTTGCATTTTTTTGCAGCAAATTCTGAAATAACATTCACGAAATCTAATTTGCTAGAAAATTCGTTTTCTATTGATAAAATGTCTAGGTCGTATATCCTAGATTGACACATAGTTGAGCGTAAATATGATATAATTAGATTTAACTTTTTTGCATTTATATTCAGTTCTTCATCCGTGCAAAACAGCAAGTCATTTCTTTTCACAATTTGAAAGATATCGGCTATATCATTGAATGCCATGGTTCGAGACTTTAATTCTGTCGAGAAACGATCGATGCATTCAAGCATCGTCCTCTTGTTTTCTTCTTTAGCAGTTAAACCAATATCTCGTTCCGTTTCACCCGGCATTCTTTTCTTGTACCTTGTGCGCCGGCTGATGCTTATTCCGAGCTTTGAGCAAATAATACTAGCCTTCTTAAATGCACCTTCCACTAAACATTCCCGCTTTTCTTGTAAAAAGAGAATTAGGGAATTCGATTTTGCTATTAGTTTATCGACAGTTAGTCCTGGAGTTTGCAAATATTTTTGTGTAGCATCCACTTCCTCCAACACATCGTGCAAAAAACAAATGAAAACAAATGAAAGTATATTTTTGGACATTTACACCTACTTAGGTAATTATAATATTTTTTCCGCTTTTTGGACATTGCAGGTGGTGTCACCCCAAAAATGGTAACACCCGGGGCGGACCGCCACCCCCCTCGCCCCCCCGGTGCTATCCGCCACCCTCGCTGAAAAAAAAGTACTGCCATTTTTTTACGTGATTTTCGGTAACGAGTGAATTTTCGTTAACAAACAAAAACAACAATTGCTCACCCTTTACTTCTTAGGCGAACTGCTGACAATCGTGCTGACAAATCCTCTCTCGCAAACAAGGTCTGAAAATTTAATTTCAATGAGCCTGGCCACACAAGAACAGTTACGCTCCGTAAAATAGAATTTCTCTGTCATGAGTACGATATTTTATGCCAGGCAGTGACCTAGTGCAAGGAAACTAAATTATGAGCAATTGTTCATTTGTGGCCGCCCAGGCTCAATAATTGCCAAATATGGTAAATATGTACTGAGAACTTATATTTAAATTTTCTTTCTATCTTCTCTTCTAAAAGCTTTTGCCGCTACTTTTGAATCATTTTATATTCTTGAGGGCTATGTATGTATGTAAAGCAGTGTCGGGCAACCCCAAACTTAAGCATGCATGCTCGTGTGTGTATGTGAGAGAGGACAGCGCTGCTTTTGTTATTTACACTGTAAATGAAATAAACTTTGTAATAAAAAAATAATTAATAGTAAAATTCTTATGCTCTGATAAAGTAAAATAAAAGCCGTGTTTTTTTGGCTTTAATGCATGACAAACAAAACACGAATGTTTGACGGTTAGAAATGTTACTTTATTGGTATATTTCGATAGCAAATTGCAAACTACCTACACATTGTCAATACTACTTTTTATCCGGAGTAGTGCCTTTTCAAATAAATCATAACAGAAAGACAAATAATGCGTTCATATTTTCATGAAGAATTATTTATTTTAAGAGAAGTCATACTCCCATTTATCATACCATAAAACATTTTTTTCAGTACTTGTGTTAAAAAATTGAGCAACGAGATCTTGCTTACACGAATGCTGGAAGTCAACTAACAAATTTCTCCCGAATTCCATTGTTTGTCAATAGTTCGAAGGCTACACGAAGAAGTTTATAGTGTACGTGTAACAGCATAGCGTCAGCAGAGAATGTCTGCCTATTGACATGTGCCCGACACTGATGTACGCCAACTCATTCATCATGTTTAAATAAAATGATGAAGTTGTTAACTCGTTGGTTTGTTGTGTTGTCATTCTCAATACATAAATCTACTCAATAGCAGCTAGCAGCTGAGTATGATTTTCCAGCACAGGAGCATATTCATTTTTCCCCCTTCGGTATTACATGGTTGACGAAAAACATTTTTAATTGCATTTGTATCGCTGCTAGAGTGGCGAATAAAATGCAGCTATAATAACATTTACCATAAGTTGTATATACAAAGCCCCATGCCCTTGATGATCGTACATCAAATAACAAATTTATATATTATATAACGGGTGTTTTTTTTTTAGAACTGTGGTTTTCAATCTGGCAATACTTTATTCGGGGTTGGTCTTTTTGGCAGCTGTCACTTGATTTATGCTCAGTTTGGTTTGACATTTCATAATGAATAGACTCACTCCTGAACAACGTTTGCAAATCGTGCAAATTTATTACCAAAACGAGATGGCCACCGATCCCGATTTTCACAAGAAAATTTTGTTCAGCGATGAAGCTGACTTTTGGTTGAATGGGTACGTTAATAAGCAAAATTGTGCATTTGGAGTGATCATAATCCACAAGCCATTGTTGAGACGCCGTTACATCCTCAAAAAGTCACTGTTTGGTGTGCTCTATGGGCAGAGGGAATCATTGGTCCATATATCTTCAAAGATGAAGCCGGTCATAATGTTACAGTCAATGAGGAATGCTATAGAGCCATGATTAATGACTTTTTCGTGCCTGAATTGGAGGAAGTTGATGTGGACAACCTTTGGTTCCAACAAGACGGCGCTACATGCCATACAGCCAACGAAACAATCAATTTATTGAAGGAAACTTTTGGTGAGCGCATTATCTCGCGTCGTGGGCTTGTGGCGTGGCCTCCAAGATCGTGCGATTTAACACCGCTGGACTATTTTTTGGGGGTTATGTGAAGTCGCTTGTCTACGCAGATAAGCCCAAGACGATTGACGCCTTGGAAGGGAATATTCGGCGCGTTATTACTAACATACGGCCCCAATTGTTGCAAAAAGTGATCGAAAATTGGGCCTCTCGGCTGGAAATTATACGAACCAGCCGTGGCGGCCACTTGCCCGAAATCGTTTTTAAAACATAATGGAAAAATCCTTATCTTTACAATAAAGCTAAATTCTTAGCCCTAACATTAAATTATATGCGTTTTATTTCTTCTTGAAAACCACACTTCTAAAAAAACACCCGTTATATATACTTGTAGAAAAACAAAAGATGGCAAATTTTGTTTTTCCATGAAATGCTCTCGGGGTAATATTTAAAATGACAGATACAGCTTTTCCCCCCATAGACGGTGACCCGGTCTACAGCTCATGTCATGTAATAACTGTGAAAGCTGCCAATGTGTTTTTGTTTATTTTTTCCCTTTGCTTCCCCGAATGTATTTTTGTGTTACAATTTTATGCCCATTTTGTTGCCAATAATAATCAACGATATTACAATGCAATACAAATGTAATCGCTTCTGTTACAATTGAGTGTCGTTCAAATTATGTACGTGTTGCTATAAATACGACAACAACGAACAAAAGATTACTTACGTAATCCGCTCATGTAACGTTACAAGTTAATAACGATTTGTAAAAGGGCACGGGCACGAGTTCGAGCACGAGATCAAACATAAATGCTTTTTTCATTTTAAGTAATATTAAAACGATGAAAAACGTTGGCGAGTTCCAAAATGCACCGATGCAAAGCATCAGTGGACTTTGCAGCTGAATGACTGCGACGTAAGTTTATTAGATTGCACAACTGTGTTGTAAATTTACACTACATCAGAGTTACGCAGTAAGATAAAATTGTTATCGAACGATTTATGTATGTAGTTGTAAAACAGTCTGATGTTTTGCATCGATGCATTTTGAAACTCAGCCTATCATCACATAGGAACTATTTCGCACATAGCAATGGCTCCCCACTTTCCTCAAGTCTGTCATTAAATCGCATGAATGGGGATCTGTGATTAGTCACCGATTAGTCTTGCATACCTTGTTGCGTAGTAGCTCTCTAATCGTCTACCGAGCCTGCGGTAAGTGGTCGGATCCGAGGTGAATGGCTCAGTCTCAGTAAGAGAAGGCAGGGCACCCTAGACAGCGCAAACTTAAGTAGCTCTAGGAGTTATAAACTGGACCTTTATCTTATCCCAAATAAATCAGTGCTCTGATGGTGGTTGAACTATCTAAATATACAATATTATAATATTACTTTATTAATTATGTTAAAATTCGTTCAAGGTTAAAAGATGGTCAGAGGGCGGCGCACAGTGTCACGGCTCTATACAAGCTTTGGAGAAAAATAGAAAACTGGCTTGCCATAAGAAAACAAATTAGAATTTTCACTAATTTTTTGTATATATCATTTAATGTTTTTCTTTAAAATTTTGATTTTTGTCCGTTCTCGCGTCACTATGAGTCGACTTTTGAATTTTCATACATTTCTGGATGGAACTCGAGTTGTAATCGACCAACCGTGTTAAGTTATAGAAACTTAATTAAAAGCTGTTAGATCCCGATCGGTTCAGTAAATGGAAGTATGATGTAAATGCTTCTAACTATTTCTCTTGAATGACTTAGACTTTTCTATTTTTCGATGACGTAAATTTGAGTGTCTCTAAAAACCCATTCTTTACATTCTCAGTTCTATTTTTCAACGAAGAATCGTTGAACCTCAGACTGAAGATAATATGAAATACAACATGGAGAAGTACTTCAAGGGTACCACAAGAAACCTTTAGATATTGTATGACAGAAAGTGAATCTAAAGTTTCATCTTCAAAAGCAATGTGCAATATGTGCAATAAAAATTAAATTCGCAGAAGACCGAACTCAGGGTTCTGACTATAAGTACTATGGTTTACGTAAAATTTGAAAATATGCTCCGGTCACTCCACTTGACCTAAAATCTACTACGTTTTTTAAGATTTCATAATTCTAACTTTTTTACCATAATTTTATTTTTACTACCTATGTTCTTTCTTATCATTTACTACGATATTACATTTCCAAGGTTGGAAACCTGATTAAAATTTGAAATTTCGACCAACAACATTTTTATGTTTTTTCTTAGGCGTTAATGTTCAAAATAGCCGATCTATTTTAATGGAACAGTTGTGCTATCTTCTTTCAAAAATACTTCTAATTTTCTTTTTTTCTCTTTTTTACATTATATTTTCTTATGGGTATTTTTGAAAAGAACGATTTTTTAACTGAAGATTCGCGATGAGGTGCCGTGGCGGGTTCCGAAACGATCTGCCTCTTCTATGAAAGTGATTATTCTTTGGCATCAATGTTCATTATAGCCGATCTACAAATTTTAATTAAATATATCTAAAATATTAACTACCAAATTTGACAACAAAAATTCAAGTTAAACATATTTTGAATGAAACTTTCGTTTTTCATCCATTTGTGCATAACTTTTTGTAAATGAAAAAAAAAGAAATCGAGGCAAAATAGCATCCAAAAATGCTGATAGTGAAAATTGTTTACATCGGCCAACAACCACGCCTATTTTCCATACGAGTGATATTTTTTGTGAAAAAACTGAAAGCAGAGAAAGTGGAGAAGCTAAGTCTAAATTCTCGGTGTACCTAGTTGAAATAGCCTGAAGAATAATTGTTGTCTAAAAGATCAATATCGGTCAATAAGCAGGCCTGCTTCGTATTCAAGTGAAACTTTCACAAAGAAGGATAAGAAAGGGAATAGTGATGAAAATTAACCCAAACTCGGTATCTTCTTTCTTTTAATGGCACCACAGTCCACATTTTCTCATATACTCATGTTGTGCGTGTTATATTTGTACATGAATGGAAAGGACCTATAGTTTAATGCCGAATCCGAAAGGCAAAGTGAAAATCTTTTTCTTAGACATTTTTACTCTTGTCATCGAGGCCATTGCCTGCCAAGATTAATTAATTGTTTATTGATATCGGCTAATACCCACGCCACGCCTACTTCCATATAAGTAAGATTAAACAAAATTATGCACAAAACTATGGTAATAAAATAATCAATACCCGGACACTATCCGGAAGTGAAATCTTGAAAGGACAATATCAGAGAAAATTTTGGTACAAATACTAAATACTTATATAATAAAATATTATTTCGATTTCACCCTCATTCATTTATTTTCTGACATTACCAACATTTGCCATAGAAGTAGTGCCTGCCTGCGCACCTAATTTTTTCTCGTTTTTTCGTATTGCGGAAAGCTTCAAGCAAAAATGAAAGTAAATCCTTAGCATACTTTTGGTATTTAATACGATACAATGAGCTACGAGCTGTGGACGGCACACAAAACATGCTCGTGCAGAGCAGACGCAAACCGCCAGCACCTGCACACACCACCCGGGCCTCTACCCGAGAGAAGCGTTGACAGTGAAAAAGGGTAAGTGGCTGTTAAATTTGCTAGTACATAGAAGTTCTTATGTATGGCAGTAAGTTGTAAGTAGGCAGAGCAACGGCAAAAGGCGTCAGTGGTATCCAGTCAATGTTGCCACACCATGCCATATGTTGCACATGCTACATGGTTTTCTTGTTTTAGGCTTTTAATTTTTCGTTCGTGCACAAATGATTTCGGTCGCTGCTGCTACTTATATTTTTTTTTAAAGGCGTGGACTAAATCCTCTTTTGTTTTTTTTTTGTTGTTTGCACTTGCAACAACACCCAAAGTATTAAATTTTAATTATATATTTTTTTTCGGCTACAATTTTTCTTGTACTTTAATAATTTTTATTTTTTTTTTTTTTTTTTTTTTTAAGAATATGTTACATTTTTTGTTATTTTTTATTTTTTTTCTTTAGCAACAATTATGCCTCTTGTTGTTGTTGTTGTTTTGTTCACCATTCATTGTTGCCTTTGGGCTAACATTTTGGTGCCTTGTTACTTATGTTAATTAATATTTATATATATATTTTTTTATATTTTTTTATTTTTCAGCGCTGTTGTTTTTGTTGTTGTTTTTTTTTTACTGATAAGCATCAACATAAACAAGATATTATTTTTCACGTGAAAAATTATTTCCAAGGAAAATATAAATGTGCTTTTTTGTATTTATATTTCTTCTTTATTTTGTCGTTATGGTTAATTAGAAAACATCCAGCATCCGGTTTTTTATTACACTGTTGTTGCTATTATAAATACTTAAATAAATTTTTGGATTGCAACTATTTACTTATACTTAAGTATAAGTATAGGGAGGGGCATACAAATTAGCTATGGGGTAATGTTATACGGAAATTAATAATAATAGGATTTGTATATGCTGGAACCCTTGATTTTATGAAGTTCGGGAAAGTGGGTAGTCGGGAATGGCCCCGAATCGTGGTTAAAGTTGAAAAAAACTGGAAGTCAAATCGACAAATTACCCCTGTTGGTGAGGAATCGCCATGTAAAGCCGACCTCCATTTATTTTCACTTTCCAACATTTTTCCACATTTATATGTACTTACTCTATGTCACTTTAAACAACGCTGATGCTCCAATTTAGGGTCCACAGTTAGCTTTTGATATTAAGTAGTTCGTACGAAAATTGATAGTTGACAAAATAGCGAACGAACAAACTCCAGGTGGCCAATGATTTCCACAGTTTTTGAAGGGAATAACAGAATAACAGGATAACTACTGAAACAGGAGACAAAGTTCTTGTTGGTCGGCGTGGCGTAGTTGATAGTGTGCCGGAGGGTTATAGGCAGAGTACTCAACTCAAATTCGAGACTTAGCACAGCCAAAAAGCAAAGAGTAAATGCCACACAGCATCACCTCTTGGCTGGCAATGGCAATTTAGATCCAAGGGTAAAAATTGCCAATTCTTCTTAAAACTGTAATTCTCTTCTATTCGGAAGTATCCTTAGACCCTCCATGGGCTGTTGTGCCATTACTTGAAGAACAAATAGGAGCATAACATAAATCCGCCTAAATCAATCAATATGTGAAAATTCATTTAACTATATGGTACTACTTAGAAATTCAAGGCTGCTTTCGACTTTCAATTAATTGCAATAACATTTCTTTAGAAAACTACTCCAAGTACACACATTTTTCAAACAAACAACAAAATACACATTCATTAGAAGAAGTACATTCGTGCTACTTAGTAACTTTTCAGAATGCTTTGCCTTCTTTTTGGCAAAGCATTTTTATTTGGATCGATAAATCAATTCCTGCCATTTACTTTTTAAAGATAATTTCACTCAAATGTTGCCTGCGGCTACGCTTCAAGTGGTCCATTCTGAAGGTCCAATTTTGGCACACTTTTTCACACATTTCGGCCGGAATCTCACGAATGACGCAATGATGCGTTCAATGTTGGCTTCCAAAACAGGAATCGCGTTTGGCTTGTTTCTATAAACAAGAGACTTAGAAACATTGCCCCACAAAAAATATTCTAACGGGGTCAAATCACACGATCTTGGTGACCAATTGACTGCACCAAAACGTGAGATTAACTGCTCACAAAATTAGCCTCTCAATTGATGCATGGTTTCACGAGCAGGGTAATATGTGTCAGCGTCCTTTTGTAACCACATGTCGGCCGAGTCCAATTCTTGCATTTTCGGCAAAACAAAGCGTGTTATCATCGAACGGTATCCTTCTCCATTGACAGTAACATTGCAGCCTTCATCATATTTGAAGAAGTACAGCCCAATGATGCCGCCTGCCCATAAACCGCACCAAATAGTGCATTTTTCGGAATGCATTGGTAGCTGCTGAATTGCCTCTGGCTAATCTTCACTTCAAATACGGCAATTCTGTTTATTCATTTTTTACTTGACACATGTCAAGAATCACGCGTAAACTGTCAGAAATATTAACATCAAAAACCAAAACAATTTTGCGATAAACACACATTTGTCACACAGCACGAATTTTGATAATAAATTTCAATAATTTGCAAACGTTGTTCAGGCGTAAGTCTATTCATGATGAAATGTCAAACCAAACTGAGCATTTTTTACTTGACACATGTCAAGAATCACGCGTAAACTGTCAGAAATATTAACGTCAAAAACCAAGTAGCAAAGAAACCACCCTTTAGTTGAAAGAAAACTTGTTTACGACAACCCGAAATAGGAAGATAGTAGGTGCACGTGTACAAATGGTTTGGAGTGGGCAAACAAGGATCTAGCACGAGTAGAGCCAGGTAACAGTGAATACGTTGTGGCCGTTATGAGATTTAAGTTGTAACCTGCAATCTTTTTGGAATTTTGACACGACTTTTCGAAAATGTTTTGTATATATTTGAAAATTGCTGTGACGTGAAACAAATATTCCTTTTATATATAATAAATGCGATGAGGCTTTTCTACTCTCAGTTATAATTTTTGGTTTGGAACTTTTTGAAATTTACTATATAAAAAATTACGCGTTCCGAGTTGAAAAAAATTGTTTTGCACATCATCTTCTACGTCGTCACCATTTCGAACTCTGATTGGTCGAAGTATTTTTATTTTATTCAATTTCAACACACTGTAAATACTTAAAACAAATGCTAATACAGCTAGTAGTACTTACTTAGAATAAATTCATTTGCTTTATAGTTTATCTTATGCTCCACCCGTGCCTATTTTCATTATTATTTTCATTATTATTTTTACAAATAGAAACAGCGCAATGCATTTTGAATTCTTTAACTAACACTTTTTAAAACTTTACCAACAAACACAAAAAAGATTTAACACTAAGAATTCGTTTCACTGTATGCATCATCGCCTACGTCATATTTTTCGGCGAATATGCGCAATGCATAATCTTGTATATGTAATTTGTGCGGCAATCGAAGACATTGATAGACGGGCGACCCAAGGCGCTCATGGTAACTCTGAGAACCGAGCACACAAGGGGTGCAAGTATCAACTCCACGAGACCGGTGTTCACAGACAGACTACCGTACGCTCCACCAATTATTGTTGAACACTAACCTTATTGAAATAAGCCCACTGTAGGCACTCCAGATACCCAGCAAATATTTTTGTAAGACCTCAGGTAAAGGTTCTCTAAATTATTAAATTATTGAATGCGAAAGGAAGAAGTAACAAAAAAATATTACATACACTAGTATAGTGTTGCCAAAAAACAACAATATTAACTTTTAGAGGTAAAATTTAAGATAAAATAACAATTTTAAAGAGTTGCCAATATATCAATATTTCTTAAAGTTTCGATATTTTGTGGCAAACGTTTAATATGTACATGTATGTATGTATATGTATGTATGAATATGTATGTATATATATGTATATTTATGTATATGTATGTATATATATGTATATGTATGTATATGTATGGATATGTATGTATATGTATGTATATGTATGTATATGTATGTATATCTATGTATATCTATGTATATGTATGTATATGTATGTATATGTATGTATATGTATGTATATGTATGTATATGTATGTATATGTATGTATATGTATGTATATGTATGTATATGTATGGATATGTATGGATATGTATGTACGAGGTATGATAAAAAAACAACCGTTATTTTAATTTTTTCAAAAAGTATTTATTTATTCATCAACAACTATCTTGTCCCCTTCAAAGTAATCCCCCTCAGATATAATATACCTCAGATATATATTATGCCAGCGTTTTTTCCAATCCTCGAAACACTTCTGAAACGCGCTTTTTGGTATCGCCAACAGCTCCTGTTTCGATTTTTCTTTTATCTCCTCAATCGTAGCAAAACACTATCCTTTCATCGGTGTCTTCAGTTTTGGGAAGAGGAAAAAGTCAGCGGGGGCCAAGTCCAATGAATACGGTGATAACAGTTTTGTTTTTGGCCAAAAACTTACGCACAAGCGACGTTGTTTTTGCTCAAAATTTAGCAATTTTGGAACAATCTTCGGTGCCGCACGTTTCATGCCTAAAACATTCTTAAAAATGCTTGGCATGAGCCGAACGATATGCCAACATCATCAGCAACCTCTCTGATAGTAATTCGACGATTATCCAAAATCATTTTCTTCACTGCGTCAATGTTTTCATCGGTTGTTGACGTACTCGGGCGACCAGGACGAGCATCGTCATTGACATCTTCTCGGCCTTCCTTAAACCGGTTATACCACAATTGAACTTGTGTTCTGCTCATAGTAGACTCGCCAAAGGCCACAGTCAACATTTCAAATGTCCTTGAGCATTTAATTTCATTTTTTACACAGAACTGAATACAGTTTCCATTTTTTTCCATTTTTTCGAATAGTAAAAAATCGAAGAGCACACCAAAACACGACTAACCTTTTTATCTGTCAAAAACAAACTGACAATCCAAAATGGTTGGTATTGCCAACATATATAACAGTCATGTGTACCAACATAACAGAAAAAAAATGCGAAAATTGAACATACGTAACTCACGAAATTTGAAAATAACGGTTATTTTTTTATCACACCTCGTATGTATGTGTATATATGTATTACAGAAGATATTGCGCGAAATGTGGAGAGTAAGAAAAATAGGAGCTTGGAGGTAAAACAACTTGGTAGCTAAATGAGAAAACAAAAGCTAAATCTACTACAAACTACTTAGCTAAAATGACAACACTACTGAGCATAAATGTACTTAAAAGTTTTAACATCGCATCGAAAA
Source organism: Palloptera scutellata (assembly GCA_958295655.1). Lineage (NCBI taxonomy): Eukaryota > Metazoa > Arthropoda > Insecta > Diptera > Pallopteridae > Palloptera > Palloptera scutellata. The sequence continues at coordinate 27,827,377 of OY282451.1, forward strand.
AAATAAATAGAAGAAAAGAAAAGAAAACCGGTCAAAGTAAATTAAAAGAAAAAACCTAAACAGAAATAATGTGAGAGGCAATGCATCTGAATCCAATTCCTTTTTTGTTGTTGTTAATCTCTTTCCACACATGATATAGAATAATTATTTTATTCGTTTTTTAGCTCCTAAGTAAAGTTAATACAAGAAATTCAGTTAAACTAGAATAAGTAATATTAAAAACATTTCCCTTTTTTATGTTTGTATAATTAAACTCAATCTTCAGTAGAACAGTTTAGTTTTTGTTATTCTCATTACATTTAAATATAATTTTACTAGTTATCTACAAAATAAATACTTTGTATAGTATAAATAGTGTTTGTGAATAAATTTTAGAACACTATTTATGAAAGCCACAGGTAGAATACTTGTAATTGATAAGTATTAAACCATTACAGACGTTTGCAGTAAATGCACATACAAGATACAAATTTCTTTGACTTTTTTAATTCCGAGTTACTCGTAAGCAACTTCGAAAAGGATATTTTTTTTTTAGAAAATTTATCAGAGAGCTTTTAGCTACAGTGACACCAACTGATTTGAATTGGAGTAAATTTTTCTTTATGATTTTATGTTAGCTTTTGACATCTCGATCATAAATAAAGTATTAACTTTCTATGGTATAACACCTTAAAGGGGGGAGTGTAAGCAGAGTGAGGTTCTATTGCTGCCGTTACGTTTCACTCGTGCTTCACAAATTCTGGTCATGGAAAGATACTAAACTAAAATTACATATCTTCTACCATCTTTTGATCTCACCTCACAAATTTCGCATCGGTCGCAACTCAGCAATTCACTATTCACTGGCAGTGATGACTGCTTTAATTAGGGTGGATCAGGAGTGAACAATCCGAACCATAGGGTATCACAATGGACTAATTGGCCTTCGTGCTTTCTTGTTGAATAGACTCAACTTCAAGTAATTTTGGCATAAGTACTGAAAGAAAGATGTGCAGGTAATACTTTTCTCCGACTAATCTCCGCAGTAAGAGTAAACACTCGTAAGTATGGTACATCATTTTTATTTGAATTAAAATCAGTCAAATTCTCATTTATGAGCATAAGTTTCAAGAACTCAACTGGTCTTGCTGGACCGTATTCAACTCCGAACAATAAGGAGACAGTGAAGATCTAGCTAGAATGTGGTTTATTTACTCTATGACATAAGTATTCGTTATAAATTTTTAGCAGAAATGAGTAATTTCATGTTTCTAGTTCTTGTTTCCCCTAGAAATGCATGAATTCAAATGGAACTCATCATTTCACACAAGCTAAATTAAATTGGCTACATATGCGAAATATTTTCATTTTATAAAAGTTTTGATTTATGACGTACGCAATATTAAATTATATATTATTTATATAATATTTTCTCTTCTTTGCTATTATCTCTACTTACATAATTGTCCTGAAGGGTATCGTAAAGGTTGGTGGTTTAGGTGCCATGCCCTATCGGCAGTACAGACAGCTAATGTTGGCGGACAGCCAAAGGCAAAATTTGGGGATCGTACTCATGACGGAACGGTAGTACGATTCATGGCTACCTAAACTACAGCCGGTCAGACCTTCTTTCTCTTCTCTGGCACAACGGAGAAGTTCCGAAAATCTGTGAGTGCGGCAAGATCCTTCCCATCCGACGAGCAGCCGATCACTATACAAAATAATATGTATGTACATATATCACAACATTTCAAAAAAATCATTTTTTTGTTTTGTTTTACAACGTTGTAGCATCGTAGACTATGTAGACGAGGTCTGTAAACACCTTAAGCAATATTGAAAATGGAATTTTTTTAGTTTTTTCAAAAAAAAAAACAAGTAGATTCCAATAGTTGTAAAGCAACGAGCAGGCAAATGTTAATTAAAATGCAAAAGTCAGAAGTTATCAAAGAGCAAAAGCACACCCACTCATGTAGCACTTTCTATCCGAAAAGGTAGCAACAACTACATACAAAAGAGTACCTAGTATTATAGTGGAAACAACCATAAAATATGCAATTGATATACTATGGTAAGTAAAATATACTAAGTTTGCACCACCGGTAGGCATATTGTCATTACTGCTTCGTATCTGCCACATCAAAATCAAAACAAACAAAAACAAAAAGAAAGATGGAACAAAAACCTAAAAATCATAGGCAGAAAACCTTCGTTTACTACACTACTTTTTTAAACACAAGGAGCAAAACTTTTTCTATCGCTCTTTGTCTTTTTTCTTCTTCTGGCTTTGCTGTTATTATATGAAGCGACAATGTTGCCAATGATGTAAAATCTACCATAACACACACGGCCGATGAAAGAAAGCTACTAAATTATAGACCCCTGTTAAATAGTATTCACGAGGGAAAAGGGCGTGTGCAAAGGTCATTAAGGAAACCTAAAATATTAAGTGAAAGAGGAAGGATTTCCATGCGTTACAATTCTACAGGAACTTTTTTCTACAATTGACGGCTCTGTACCAATCACTTCAATAGAGTCCAATGTTTATACCTAGAAAAAATTCTAAAGGTTACATTTATCTTAAAACGTAATGAGTGCTGGCAAGAAACATGTAGAAACATAACGATCTTCGTCTGCCGCGATACTTCTCAAAAACCCAGCATGTCTAATACCAGATTCTCCATAGTCGGCGGTTTTCTGAAGGCGCAACCTATGTACATACTTCATTTCTCTCCCGCTTGAAACGTAAACGTGATTCACATTTTTACCCACTTCCGCACCACTTCGGACATGCATTTACCGTACGACTCCAACATTCCCGTTTAGCAACTGCTTAGTGTATTAAGTAGTCCAGACTGTGTTTCCTGTTCAACCATTTGATGCATTCCAATTAAGTTGAAGGATTTACTTTTCTTTCTCGGACTGCTTTCATCTTTTTTGTCATTTTTGCAACTTGTGTTGGCGCTCTTCCGCCCGTCTTTCCTTGGTTAAATCTAAAGTAGTTCGTAATCATAAGCTAGCTTAATTACTGTAAACGTTTGGGTACAGCACGCCTCCCTAAGGTACACCTTCTTTGTATTAGCCCATATTAGCCCTACATACAACATCACCGAGTCGATAACCTTAGATATTAGTTGTTGTTTTCCCGAACTGTTGATCGGAAAAACCTCTGGGGTGACTACTTTTTAACACCTTCGTCACTTTCTCCAGCATGCTACGTGGGTGGTAGAATGTTGGGTGGTCTAGCGACTCCTCCAGTTTGAGTAATAAGACGAAACGCTGTCGTTTACAGAGTGTCAGAAAAATACCTGGTTAAAAGCCAACGTAGTAGATTGCACCAAAAATCGAAAGCTGAACGTTGCATTTGGCTCCCAACATTATAGGCCATTCCATTCTAGTTCTATTCGAGACATTGCCTGTTTTTGCCCCTCTTCTGTTATTTTCCAGCACGCCACTGTTTCATGTCAAATGCAAATGTAATTATACTACAATTGGCAAAATATACCAACATATGACGTTAAAAGTTCATCTTCAAGTCTAGTACTTATAATTTATCGTCAAAAGTTGTTTAAAAGAGGAAAGGCCAAGGTGGGTTGATATTGGTCTTAAAGTCACTTGCAACTGCTCTTTGAACTTGTGGAAATTAGCGAGTTGGAAATTCAGTTAAAGCTCGATAGGCTTGTTTCTTCGAACAAAGAATTTGTGTTAAATTTTGTATTGCAAATGGAATTTCGTGTGCCGAATCGCTGAAAATGTTACAGAAGGCTTACAGTAAACAGACTTTATCAAAAGCACGTCATATGGCGGAAAATTTGCCTCGCTCTGGTCAGCCATCAACGTTTTCAACTGAAGTTTACATCAATAAAGTGAAGGAAATGGTGATGTAAAATCGTCATTTCAGTTTGAGAAAGATAGCCGCTGAACTTTCTTTGTCTTACGAATCAATTCGTACCATTAAACACAATTGTTTGAGCATGATACGCATTGCCGCTCGATTAGTTCCGAAAGACCTGAATTTTCTTCAAAACAACTATTGAACCACTATTATGGGAATCGATGTAAGACGGCGTTCTTCTGCAGGCGCATTGCTGGTAGGAAGAGGCTGAACGATTATCAGCTAATCTAGTATGCAATGTCGCAACTGTAGAGTGTGACGATAGTTGAGAGTGACGCAATTAGAGTTGGCAGCAAAACGGAAGTCGTGCTCCTAAGAACCAGGAAGATACGACAACAGATAGAACAGATCATAATGCTTAAACCTCATCATCCCTAGTGCTCATCCGTAGTACTCATCGATACTATGATTTCATTCAAGGACCAGCTGGCGGCGGTCAGAAGCAAAGCGGTTAAAATAAAGGACACACACGCATAATGCTGAATATTAGAGACCAATGACGAATGCTTATGTCCACGGTTATCGAAAATATTTCTACATCGGTTCTTTACTTGAAATCATCAATCAAAATGAACAGCAACAACAGAACTGATCAAATTTAGGTAATATTTTTACAAATTCCGGCATGAGGATGACCTCCACTGACTGTTCACATGTTCCACCTGTTGGAATAAAAATGAAAATACCAGACACGTGCTATTTTATTGGCCACACTTTGAAGACAAGAAAGAAAGAAAGAAAAAAAAGAAAGAGAGTAGCTGACGCAGACCAGCAACACAAGAGAATCTTAAAACACAAATGAGCGAATACTTGGCAAAATGTTAGCCGACATGAGCAGTAGCTAATGTGTTACAAACGAATTACACTTCGATAAAATAGCGATTAGTAAATCAGATCGACTGGACCAGATCCAGAACTGAACTGTTCAATCTAACCCCCTGAAGAAATATACCTCGAGTAGTTCTAGAGCAGAGTGGTTGAAGATGAGGGAAGTGATTCTAATCGGTTCGAATCAGATATAACCGTTGAGCAGAAGTTCTGCGATAGCTTTGCAATATTTTCACCTTAAAGCTCATGCAAGATTTCTAAAGCCCCACAGAATTCGGCTACTCGCAGCTTTCAAGAGCTCGACTGCTTTTTGGATGGTGTACACTTAAGCTGTAAGCAAATGAAGAGTTCTCGGTAACTAGTCAATCACAATTTTGAGTAGATTCTTTAGCGCTATTCATCGAAAGACTGCCACTTCGGCACTCGCTTGCATTGTAAACACACATCCTCTTAAAAAAGAGTTCGTTTCCAATTTCCGCTTTAGAATTTTCAATTAATCATCTTAACAGCTCTTTCAAACAAAATTCTTGATAATTCCACAATGTACCGATGCTAATTATGTATGTGCATACATATGTACGTACGTATGTATGTATGTATGTATGTTAATTTTGTGTGTAATCAACAGAAATCACTGAAACATTTGGCCAATGTCTTGATGCGTGTCTCTCTCCCTCTCTAACAATGAGATAGCAAACAAATCACATACGCAATATCACTTGTCGATTAATGTATACGCTTGACCTATTTCAGTTTCAGCTTGAGACACAATCGCAATAAGCAACAACAACAAAACAACAAGAATTCCATGTATGTATGTACTTACTCACATTTAGAGCAAAATGTAATCGAGTGCAAATTACTGGCTGCAGTCCAGTCCTGGTCCGGGGAAGGTTGTGCAAACAACAACAACAACAAAAGCCAACAACGAACGCAATACACTTTGAATGTGTCGAATACGTTGACATGTTTCAGCAGTTGCTGCTGCTGCTGTTGCACTGGCGGACAAAAGCAGAGAGTTGAGTTAAATTGAAGAGGGAGGAAATGAAACAAGATACAAAAAACACCGACTACTATTTAACACGTTGAACAGTCAAGTGATGGACAGATACAAAAAGAAAGACAGACAGAGAACAGGCTAGCAGACAGATAGTAGGACAGAATATAAACCAAAACATGAAAAGATGGACAGATCAAAAGACATGAGGGCAGTATGCAGAAGGCCGGAGATAAAAATCGGGGCAAGACAAGGAGCGGCAGGCAAGGTGCAAGTGGGCAGTCGTCCATCGTCACTGAGTCACTGAGGCATATACTCAAAGAATATATGGGACTTTATATGTGCATACTATCACAGTGTGTAAAGTGCATTGCTGTTGCTGTTGTTATTGTTGTTGATTGTTGTTGCAATTGTCATCAATCTTGGGCATCGCGTTAAGTGGTTATCGCTGTTCAAAAATCTTGTTTTAGCGCTAAATTTCCGATGAAGCACACACAGTTTCCATTCGAATATGCAACATACTTTTTCATCTCTTTACGGTTCGCTCTTGGCGTGGCGACAAGTTAATGAGTGAAACTAAATTGCGCTGGTCGGCGGCGTTGGACAGCCAGACATCGGAAATCGGTGTGTGTGTAAATTTAGTTCAATCATTTAGTAAAATTGACAGTTAAATTACCAGGAAAACAAAATACGAGCAAAATACCAGCAAAAGACAATGAAAAAAGAAAAAGGTGTTAAATGTTTCCTGAAGGTGCATGTGAAATTTTCTCATGCTGAGCATGAGCAGACTTAAGTTGTTCATAGTTTGAAGTGCGACATTTTTGTCAAGAGACTTTATTTATTTCTTGAGTACAGTTACTTACCACAGAATTCCATTAAAATCATGGGCACTCCAAGAATATTCTACACGCTGAGCTGAGACTTCAAATTGTGGGAATTTGTTTGTGATCGATAAAACTATGTATTAATAGAAGAACCTTTCAATCTCATCTGCACTTGGTGGATTCTGTTCCACTAATGAAAATTTGACGAGCGAGTAGAGATCGGTATAACTTCCACTCCGTTAAGAGAACAATTCAGTACCCAATGTTTACTATCCATGTTAAAACTGGCTGATATGCTAAAGAAGACCCTCAGCATCTAGTGCCTATTCTCCATTCAGAGCCTGTTTCCCATATTGTTATGAACGGCTGCTATGCCAATTCGATGAGTAGAAAAAAACATAGACTACAGGTGCGACACGACAGCAGCCGTTTCAATATTTACACTGACACTCAAAACGACCTCGATAGTCTAGTGGGTAGAGCACTAGACTTTCACACGGGAGGTTGGGTATTCCCAACTTGTCTGGCAGTTAAGACTCATAAAATCTTCTTATATTTCTACCTATATTAAGTGAATGAAAACTATAAGAAAATGTAATAGTACAATTCTTGGAAGGCAATGGCAAAACCACCAAGTGATAACAAACTTCCATCCCACCATTCGGAAGCGTCGTTGAACTCTAGGTCCAACCACGTAGGGACATCATAATAGACCAATTGGACCCCGTGAACGCTTTGTTCTTTCTGAGCACAACCTTTCAATCTTAGCCTGCTAAAAATCATACAAGTTTCATATATAAAGGAATTGGTCGGTCTTCAGCTCGGGGACAAAATACTATAAAAACAGCAATGTCCAAGCATTATATGGTACATGATATCCGTGTTCAATAAATTGACTAGCCAGGACCGGTAAATCGACGAAACTTAGTAACTCGATTCCTTATCGACAGTTGAGTTATAAAAGTATGCAAAAAAAGTAAGGAAGTATCTACAAGTCTTTAATGCAAGAGCTTAGAGGCGATAATACAAAATTATACAAATAGGTAAGCCAATATTCGAATTTTGCTCCCCTTGTTCCCCGGATTGTTACCTGATTTCTGTCAGATAATGACTTCAAAAAGTATCAAAAATTTAGGCTAAGAATATTGCTTTCATACTAAATTCTCATGAGGTGTATGAGGCAGGCAGGCAAATCAGATAAAATTTCAAACAATATTGAGTTTTTGGTATCCAAGTTTGGTATCAAGCAGTCAATTTTATTTAAGAATTACCGCCACTGGCCGAACTGTAGCGGATTTTCCTTAATTTAATCAATGATTCCGATTCAGACTTATCACATATAAAATTCTTCCACCGAAATGCTTCACATCAAGCAGCGGAAAGGGAGATAAAAATCAGTTGTTGGGTTTCTGTTTGGTAAGAGAATATCCTAGCTCATCTCATGAATGGTAAAGTTATTTAATCAATTAATCGGATTATGGATTAAGGAAGCGATTATAAACGATTTTTACGATTAATTTCTTTCTGTGCGGAATATTCTTGAACTATTTATAATAATGATTTTCCATCAATGTCAAATCCGAACTAGAAACGATCGCCGAAGTTAACGGAGGAGCATTTTACCAGGTTTCTTCCAGTGTAATCAGTGTACATATATAACAGGGTGGTCTAAATACATTTACGAGCCTCTTCGATGTTGAAACTTGTTCTTATACAAATAATATTCGTGGGCCTTACACGAATATTATTTTTTCCAGCTACTATTTTCTTTTTCCATTTTAATGACACAACAACCAATGGAGGGCCTGTACCAAGCTTTTCGAAACCACTCATGTTCTGCGTGTTATATTTGTACAAGAAAGAAAGAAACCAACAGTTTTTTGTCGAAACTGAATATTTCAATCATCAGAGAAGGTTTTCTTAGACCATTTCTAGTCTTGCAAGGTTTCCATTATGTGAAAAGAGGTGGTGCCGTGTAGGATTTTTTGGTAAAATTCTAATTTTTTATTTGCCAGTGCCGAGTTTGGAACCCAAGCACGCTGCACAGCAGTCTAGCTCACTACCAATTGCACCCATTATTATTTTCTAAACAATATTCTTTTTTCGTTTTTAGTAAAATTCTCATTTTTGAGTTATGCCCCTTCCCTTGTAAAGTTAAAGTGTGATATGTACGGCAAACTTCAGCTGTTATCGTCATTTTCCGCGATTCTACCCTGTTACTAATGCCAAACACTCCTTAAAAACTATTTCTTTCAAAACTTTATAGCTCTGGGTAGCGAACTTTTTGTACCGAATCTTGATTCTAGTACAATTTACTTAGGCTATCCAGGAGAGAAAGTAAATTCCTATTACTTCTTTACACTACACTGATCACTAGTCACACAAAAGATGCCACATACCATTCAGATGTTCCGAATGCAAACGACAGTATGAGAAAATCGCACCATGAATGTAGAAGTTGCTATGGTTATTTACTATGTCTCCCAATCCATTCAAATAACACAGTACGACACAAATAAATTTTAAAGAAAACTCAAGTTTGTCCTTGTCCTTCTTAAGCCATTTCAACTCAATTGAATGAATTTGTAACCTACACACGCTACCCACATCTTCAAAATTCTTGACACTTCATGACTTCAGTTGTTACCCTTTTCACCATAAGCACACGTACGTAAGCACACTCACACGTAACAGCAGCAGCCATTTGGTTCTAATTCAAATTCCATTCTACTCACATCAGCGACAAGTGCATAAATTAAACGCTTTTCCGCATTGGTATTTTCTACTTCAAGCAGCAACAGCAGCAATAGAAACAGCAACATTATTTGGACGTGTACTGATTGCGGTTTGAGGCAACAACAAAAAAGCCAAGTAAATTTATTATCACGCAGATACACCGATAAACACATACAACTATTTATTTATACATACACATACACACACACACACACACACATAGATACATACATAAATCCGTCTGATACCTAATTTTGTTGCGGTGCACAATGAAGATTGATATAACGTGAAATGGGATTAGCGTGAATTGATGGGACACACATTCTGCCATTTAGCATTTGGTCTGGCTTCAAAAGTATTCACACATACATGCATACGATAAACATACATATGGTATATACCCACACATATGCATACTCGTATGTTTCCATATGCTTTGACACTCCCTTACTCTACTCGCACTTATTGTGGTGCGAATGATGATAATGATCATGATAGTCCGTGATCCGGCGCTTTAGCTTCTTCATTACGTAACTGATTAGCGAAATTACTTACCTTTCATTTTCGTTTGCAGTCTTTATACTGGCGGAGACAGGGGCAGGGTCAGGGGTAAGGGTAAGCAGTAAAATAAGTGTAAATCCTTGTTGGTTATATTCCACACATTTTTCCTAAAGCATCTAGCTTTGTTCTGTCGTGCGTTGTCTCTTGAAATTTATTTTACTTATGTAGTATGATGCACTCAGATGAATTTAGAAGGTGTTGGTTGTTAAAAAAGTGAGGTTACGATTTTTTACACAATAGCAACTAGTTGTGCAATAGTGTTCGACCGAATATTCGACTTTAGTTCCTCAGTTGTTCCGCCTAAAAATAAATTAACGAACGTAAGTAATTCCAAAGGAAGACTATGACATGAAAATAGCTTAATGCGACTAGTCCCAGCGTCACAATGCAGGATGTTGAACCGTCGTAGATTGTCAGAACCCTTCAGCCGAGGAAGCAGTCGGATAGTAAAGTCAAAGCGATTTATCTGATTAGAAGCCGCTGATCTTTTTCCTGCTCCCCTACGATCTAGTTCCGTACAACACACTGCAAAGGGGGAATAAATTAATTAAGTACAATGAAGCTTCTTCTTCTTTATCCTCTCAACTCTCTCATGGCTCGACTTTTCTTGTTACGAGTTTCCAAGATCTTCTGTCTTGTGTTCTCACAGCTGATACGCTGATACATTTGTTTACTTCATCTTGTAATGGTAGGTACTTATTTACGTTAGTTTAGACCTTGCACTTTCTCTGTGCCCTTATTCAATTCCCGTTACTGTTCTGACAATACCATATGTTCACCACTTCGAAGTTTGACATGAGCATGCCATTTAAAATTTGCTAAAGTTTATTACAAAAAGTTCGTTGTGCTGTTCGCCAAACTTAATGCGAACTACGATATAATTACGGTCATCCTCGAATATTTCTGCAGTTGTTGAAATCCTGCATGAAGATGAAAACCTTGATGAATTTTGCGAAAAGACTTGGGCCTGCATCCCTAAATATATAATTGATACAAGAACTTAAGCCTCAACACCACAAAGATCATCGTACGTTTGACGTACGATTGGGTTTTTGAGAAATGGCAAAAGGATTCAAATTTGTGCTAAAATTTTGAATAAAAGCCAAAAATTAGCCGCGGTTGGGCCTATAGTAATTGACAGACTCTCCATTACATCCAGACATCTCCGCGGTTTGATCTAGATTTTGGTAAGGAGGCATTATTGACCCTTACGTCTTTCGCAACGAGAGCAGCCAGACGGTGAATGATTGCACAATATGGACCTAGACATCGAATGGTTCCAATATCATGACGCAACGTGCCATACGTCGAGTGATACTTAAGATTCGTTGCAAGTAAAGTCGCCAAAACGCTAAGATTATGTGATTTAACGCCATTGGGCTTTTTTCTATGGGGGTTAAGTAAAGTCGCCGGTTTATGGCAACAAGCCAACAACAATTGAGCAATTGAAGAACAACATCTTTTAAACCATTGATGGGCTACAATCCGACATACTTAGGTAAGAGAGTCATACAAAATTAGACTTCTCGCATCAGGGCATGCAATGCTGTTTTCATATACAGGGTTTCCCATTTCGAGTTGATCACATTGATAGAGTAAGTAAAGGGACAACGAATAAGAACTAATCGTTTTATATTATTTCTTTCTTGTTAATCTTTCGGTTTAATGTTTCATCTATCTCACATATTCCTGTTCTTTATAGCCAAACATTTCATTCTATTTTTCTCATAATTTAGGACCTCTTGGGAACCTGTTCTCCTGTCCGAACATGTTCTGCTGTTCGAACCTGTCAATCATAGTTATTTAATATATGTATAAAAGAAAACCTAAGAAAATTAACTGAACTAAGGCATAACAAAATTGTTAGAAATATTTATCTAACATAAATAAAAACGAAAAATAATAAAATCACTTACAGCTGATATCTATTGAAAACACTAGCAAAAACACTAATTGACTGCACTCGGCTTTGTCAACTGGTTACCCCGAGTTCAATTGGTAAGCATTTTATATTTTGTTTACTCGTATATTATATTTTTTTTATTTCTCTCTGCAATATGTTTTTCATAAACCAAAAAAGAAAACAAAAAACTGAACGAAGAATGAATTAGAATTACACACAAAGAACAAAATCAAACCGACAGTAATCAAGTCTCTCCCAGAAATGAACAGTCTCTGACTAAGTCAAACAAACTCATGTTACGTGTTGACATTCAAAGTTCACAATTGCAATCAAACCTTTTCAAATAAGCACCAGCAATTGCAGAAATTGAATCAATATGATCCTTGAACTTAACAGTAGCTACACTTAAATTGCAAAACGTTCGCTGCTGGTTCGTTTCTCGTATCCAGTAAGAATGGGGACCCAACAACCGAAACCATTGATATACAAGCATATATTTTTTGTTTGTTGAACGACCGCCATCATTTTTGCCTTCTTAACACACACACACATACACACACACACACACACACACACACACACTCAAACACAAACACACTTGCTAATGCCCCTGATTTTGGTGGGGATGATGATATTTGGAAGTAGCAACAGCAAATGGCAATGGCAGTTGCAGCAGTAGGAACATGAAAGATTCCTGATGCAGCACATATTAATGCCATTCAAGCATTCATTCATTCAATCGTTCATTCAGTTTATGTCATAAACTTCAATATACTGCACGGTGTTCATTATTTAAGTTTTTCCTTGTTAAAAATTTTTGTGCTAATTTCAAAATTAATGTTCGATTCCGATTAGGTTTTCAGGAATTTGTACGGTCCTGGGCTAAGCACTGGAGTTTCTTGATTTTAAGCTGATGACCTTACAGCAGGATAAGTCGGAACCCATTATCAGGTGGCTATTTAGGACTTTGACAAGAAGCACGAGCACTTAGCAAGGTCAATTGGAAGAAAGGCTGAAGGGCTGAACCCAGTAGGGTCTTGACTTTAAGAATACTGAATTCTTGGACTTTGCGCTGACGGCTACATTAGTAGACAAAATGAAATCTTGCTAAAAGCTGCTAATATCAACGTTCTTGACAGTGCATGGGATACGCTCATAGCTCGCCTCATTCAGTTGGAGTTTCAGGTTCTGTTTAAATTTCACCGATTAGCACTGATTTGGCTTTGAACGTAGAACACCGACAGATCCTGCATCAATCTTTGCGTGGCTGCCTTGCTAACAAAGACAATCAGCAGATATTAAGGTGTCATTGGACCAAAAGGTTGGAACAATCATTTACTCTTGAATTAAAACAAAAATTATGTAATATAAAGGTATATATGCTAAGATATTCAATGTATTTAAGGGAAGATCACACATTGCACACTGCACCAGAACAGGTGTGATCAAACTTCCCGCCGTCCAGACTGGGACCGTCAGAGATAATTGTTCTGAAAAATTGCTTTGAGAAGATCGAGTGGAAAATGGAGGAAATGGTCGACATGATTAGCAAGAACTCTATAGACTTGTGGCTAACTGAAATGGAAAATACCCTGGTACCTCTTTAGCATACTGTCAGCATACTGAGAATAACAAACACCACCATAGTGAAACTAATAAAATCCGCACCATGTAAATAAGAACGATCGATATACTCAGTGGTATCTATCCCATATTTAGAAGTTAAAAATAAGCCATCATCCCAAAAAGAGTTACAGATAATCAGCAGAAAAAGGAAGGAACAAAGTAGGTAGTTAGCAGATTAAATCGAACAGGGAAGCTCCAGCAAAGAGCTGCAGTACTAATGCATAGACAACAATTTTTTCATTTCTAACAATATAGTAGCAGCCAATTCACATTATGAAAAATGCTAGAGAGTGTTGCAAAGTTCGTGAAATGCTACACACGGTCATTTAACTAAGCCCATATCAGAAATCTTAGACCCTGAACCGATTCATCAGGTTATCAGACAGTGTCCATCGTTGGCAATATTCAAATCTAACCTTAACTGTAACCTTGTAGCCTCCTCGGTGATCTGGTGAATTAGTGCTAAACAGTTTGGGTGTTTCCTCATCATACCTATATATACCATATGTATAAGTACAGCGAAAAAATCACTAAACCTACGAAATCCGCTTCGATTAAGGGAGTGCTGAAGTGCTGTCGCTGTGGTGGTCGCTGTAGCATAGTGGTAGTGCATTGGACTACTACGCAGAGTATCCGGGGTTCGAATCTCGGCACAGGCAAAATCAAAAAGTAGAAAAAATAATTTGCAGGCAATGGCAAACCTACAAGAGTAAAAATTGCATATGAAAACCTTTTCACTTCGCCGTTCGGATTCGGCATTAAACTGTAGGTCCCTTCCCTTTATGTAAAAATATAACACGCACAACATGAGAGCATGCGAAAGGCTCGGCCTAGGCCCTCCATGGGCTGTTGTGCCATTAAAAGTAAAGTAAGAAGTACTGTCTCATCAAATTCAATACCTCATTTACGACTAGACCGACTGAGTGTTAGTAAGTTATAAAATGTTCCGATGGGGAAGTCGATCTGCTCGAGAATTGCAAATCGATACAGCGAATGACTCACATCATCTCCGAAATTCGATCCGATTAAGGAAGTGCTGCTTCATCAAATACTATATCTGATAAAATTCTAGAGTAACTGCGAATTTGGAAGCACTAAATTTTTCAGGTGGCCGAAGTTTTTAAACATGAGAATTGCAAGTCGATACAATTAAAGACTCACTTCGTGATACGTAGTCATACGAATCCTGGCTTAGAGAAATCTAGCTTAATCATACTGTCTTGTCTAAAGGTACAAACACAATACAAACTCAGTCCGATAATCCCGAAAAATGATTGTTTCATTTGTTCGGCGTATTTTAATCACTCACACTGGCCGAATGAATGGAAATTCTTCCGTTCGTTCTGCCGGTCTACCATAAATGCAGCGTTGGCAGCCAACAAGTTAGGAAGAGTCTAACAGTATTCCTGCACCATTATTGGCAATTATTAGCAATGATATGAGTTTACAAGGTAATGATGACGATAAATTCAAATTATACCTTCACATACTATGTACTTACCTCCAATTTTCCATTAAAAATTATACGAAAAATTCCACTATGCGCTTGTGCTGCAGTAGCTTACTTACTTAAGAACAGCACATGGCAGTGCAGCAGCAGCAACAACAACAACAACACGAACAAAAGCAATCAATGTTGAAAGACTGCAGCAAATTTCTGCGCACACACACACAACAATTGGCAGTTGCCAGCCAACAGTTGCCATTCACCATCAAACCATCGTCGTTGTCGTTGTCGTTGTCGTCATCGTCATCGACTACTACCATCCATTATGTTGACCACGATGCATGTACGCGTACGTGACATTTTGTTAACTATCGAAAGGTGACATTGTCGCCACACAATCAAGCAACGGCAGCAAGCAGTAAAAGCAGCCGGAGCAGCAACAACAGCAACAACAGCAACGACAGCAACCAAAAATAACAACAAACGAACGAAACGTACTCGTACACTCAAATTGTGGAGTTATCGAGGAGGAGCAGGCCAGGCAGATCAGCTAAATGCTTAACTGTCTGCATGTGATTGAGTTAGTGCGTTGAGAGTGGTGATGGCTAGCTCCTATGCACTAGTATTACTTCTGCTGCTGATGTTCTTACTACAGTTGTTGTTGCTACTGCTGCTATTCACTTTGGACTAATATACACATCGGAATCGTTCCCAGTTCGTTAGTTAGCAGTATACAAGGGCACACCACCAAAACAACAGCAACAACAAAAGAATTCTGAAGAGGTGTTACGTTTGCTGCCGCGTGTGATTTTTGTGTGTGTGTGGTGTGCATGATGTCACCACGCACACACACATACAAAACACATTCATTCATCCACCCATCCTCTTTCATTCATCTGTCTATCCAACTGTCGATATATGAGTATTACACTTTCTTTCAAACTGCAGTCAGCTTCTCGTTGTTGGTGTTGTTGCTGCTGCTGCTGCTGTTGATTTTCGTTGGTATCAAACTGGGATTTCTTTCTTTTCGGGTGGTGGGTAGCGGTTCAACTGTTCAGAGAGATTCGAATTGCACATATGACTACGTGTAGTGAATAGTAATTGCAATTGCCAACAACAGCAGCAACAGCAGCAGCAGCAGCTACAACAACCACATATAGCAGATGACAATGATAATGAAAGAGAGATGATGTTGGTATAGGATATGCCAATGTGACTACTGCATTAGATTGAAAAATGCTTACAATTTGGTACCAAACTAGTATATTGTAGTAATGTTCTTCAAGTTAAGTTGGCAAAAGTTGGAACGTGCCGATTTCATTAAAACACAAAACGCAAAAAACAAGAGGCAACCTTATAGCCAAAAATCATCGTGTTGCAATAAGTGAGAGATTTCTACATCATGTTTGTCCTGCTGCTGCTGCTGCATAGTGCAGAGTAGTAGTGCAGAGTGCATATGTACCTATGTGTACTCGTATCGAGGTTTGGGTGCAGGTTTTCCCGAATGAAGCTGATTGAAAGGTAACTGTGAGGAAGTTATTCGCAACATGAGCAGCAACATTGACATCATCTCGACATCAACCACAACAACTGAGTCACTCATATTGCTAAGCGAGTAAGTAAGTAAGATTTGATGCAAGTAGAAAACATTTTGACCTAGTCATCCCAATGATAAACATACATTTGATTTTGCATCGAGTTCAATGCTAAAAAGAAAACTGTGCACAATTTTTTCGAGCAGTTGTACAAATTTTGAATACTCCTCAAAACAGGAATATAAGAAGTTTCGACTAACGCGTTCTCTCGTTTCGTTCTGAGAAACAACAATAATACTACTCAACAAATTGCGTATTTAATTCATATCTACTCGTATATAATTTGCGTGCTTTGATCACAATGGCGTACTTAATTTTACGCCATTACTTCAAGATTTTAGATATTTGCACTGGAAAGTTCTGATCACTTTTAAGAAAAACTATTTTTTGTTTAATTTACAGCAGGATTTAAACAAAATCACAAGTATTTTATGTTACTTAGCAGTTACTAAGCAAAATCAAAAAGTAGAACAAATAATTTTTCTACACGGCACCACCTCTTGGCAGGCAATGGCAAACCTACAAGAGTAAAAATTGCTATGAAAAGCTTTTCATTTCGCCGTTCGGATTCGGCATTAAACTGTAGGTGCCTTCCATTCATGTACAAATATAACACGCACAACATGAGTGGATGCGAAAAGCTCGTCCTAGGCCCTCCATGAGCTGTTGTGCCATTAAAAGTAATGTAAGTAAGTATTTACATTAAACCAGGTTAAATATTTCATGAAAATTAGGTACCGTAATTCAAAGCCAGATGCGATCGAGCCGTGGTTCGGACTTTATGACCCAATATCTCGTAAACAAGGCGAGATATCGTGATCATTTGGTGTATAACTTGAGAGGAATTCACAATTGATGACGTAACTTGTACTAAATTACATCTGGCAATACTGTAGCTATTTTCATTTTTTAGCTGCGTCATGTTACTTTTGTTTTGATTATGTATCAATTTGCCAAAGTGTAAACAAGACAATCTTTTTATTCTACAAACATGTAAGCATACGTGCCAAATAAACAGCATTTACGGTAAGTCCTGCTGTTGGAAGTTTCCAGTGAATATACTCCATCAATTAAAACGTGAAAATTCTGATTTCGACGCTGATTTCCAGGTTTTAACATGGAAAAAAAAGGAACGCTGGTCGCTGCGGCGTATGGGTAATGGCTTGAACTGCTACGCAGAGTGTCCGGGGTTTGAATCTCGGCACAAGCAAAATCAAAAACAAAACAAACAAAAAAATATTAGAAAAAATTATTTTTCTTGGCAGGCAATGGCAAACCTATGAGTAAAAATTGCCTATGAAAAGCTTTTCACTTCGCCGTTCGGATTCGGCATTAAACTGTAGGTCCTTCATGGGCTGTTGTGCCATTAAAAGTAAAGTAATACAAGGAACGACCTGGCCAAGTGAAAATTGAGAATTGACGAAGATTCATGCCAAACCCGTGAGAAACTTGCATTGACCATGGTTCGGCCTTTATCGTCCAATATCTCGTAAATATGGAGAGATATGGGCTTTTTTTATTACTTAATATAAAGTGTTTATTTTGCCTCAACCTACTTACCCTAGAATATAGCGCCAGGTTAGTCAACCACAAGCCCTAAAATCGTACCAAAATTTCACTTGTATGGAAGGTAGGCGTGGTTTTTGTCCGATTTTGACAATTTTTATAACAGATATTTTTAACGTTATATTATGGTAACTGTTTGTATAGAATTGCTCAATTTGCACAATGACAATTATAACATATTAAAAAATTTAAAAAAAAAATCGGAGATGTGGGTTTAGCTGTAAATAATTATCAACAATTTTTCTATACCCTCGACTACTTTTGAGAAGGCTGGAAGCCTTCTTTCAAATAGGTCACAGCGAAAGTAAAAATAGAGATTTTAACCACAATTTGAGACTTAAAACATGCTCTTACAGAAGCCCAATCAGGTTAAACTGAAAAAAAAACTTGGCAGCTCTGATAAATTTGCTGTTTTAAATTTACTTAAATTCCCCGTTAGTTTATATCACTTGCAATTTTAAAGAGTAACTTATGTCTGATGATTTCAAAAAAAAGCGGATTAGACAAAAAGGTAGCATAATTTACTTACATAAATACAAATATTTAAGAGTAGTTCCTGTAACTCAATTTTCGTATAGTATGTACGTCTGTCGACTAAAGAAACTGCCATGTTGCCATATGATATTTACAAGGAAATATATTTTTCACAAAACCCGTCAGTAACAATGAAAACAACAACAGAAACCCTCCAGAACAATCGTTAAAATAATAAATGATTGTTTCCAACGCGCTCTCACTCGCTCGTATTTGGAGCGCATAAGTCAAACAGTGCTGCCAAATTGTTACCAATTATTTATGCCAAAAGGGAAGAATAAATATCTTTTTATAGTTAACAATATTGCTGGATGACTGGCTGTGATGATTTTGTTGTTTTGTTGCCGGTTTTTATGTATTGTTATCAGACACAGTGTAAAATTTAATTCAATTTTTCATGTGAGATTTTCAATATAAAATTTATATGTACCTTATTTTTATTGGTATTGTTATTGCTCTTACTATTGTTGGAGCAATTTTCGTTGCCACAGGCAATTTTCAATAAAATACCAATGATGTACATGAGTACAGTGTTCTGCTGCAAGCGTTGTTGTTGCTGCTGGCTTGCTTTCTTGGTGTTGCTCGGTAGTAGCGATTAATTTACATTTATTTGTGTTTGTTGTTGTTGTTGTTGCTCATATTTAAAGAGAATTCCTGAACATATTCTCATTGATTCTTACTTTTCTGAAAATGTAAGTAGGTAAATATTATTTTTTGGTTTCACTTAAAGAAAAGAAGATAAACAATTTATTAATTACCTATAATTAATAATTGTGATTATGCCGATTTAAAATTTGCAAATATGCTTGGATAAAATTTATTGTTAATGTTAAGTTCTTACAGAAATTTTAGTTCGAGAGAGAGAGGACGCACTGAAATCGAAAAACACTCCTTCAGTGCTGCCAATATTTAGCGAGAATGGCTCATTTTTGAAGAATGCGTAATTTTCGTGACAAACATTTTTGGTTGTGCTGTATATACATACAGTGAGAGACTAAAGTTTAAATACACCCTATAAATTTGTAGTTTAAAGAGAATGAGACAGTTCTAAAAAATTTTTAATATGTTGTTTTGTTACATATGACAAATAAATAAAAACAAAAAACATTGACTTCATTCTGAGAATAACCGTAAATTCAACAAAAACAAAATAATGAAGGGACAAAAGTTTAAATACATCCTTGCTTTCATGTAATAGCACTAATGATTTTGCTATTTTAGGAGAATCGATGTATCGTTATTTTTTTTGCTGACTTATTTACGACATTTTTATTCACATTTAACAAGTATTTGAGATAGTGAGGATCGGAGCGAAGTTAAAAATGGGTAAAGGAAAGCAAATAGAAGAAAGCGTAAAAAAAATAATAATTGCACATTTTAAAGAAGGAAAATCCTATAGAGAAATAGGAAAAATTCTTAAGTTGTCATGTGCCAGTGTGCAAAATATCATAAGAAAATATAAAATATATAAAACAGTTGCAAACAAACCTAGAAGTGGGCGTCCAAAAAAGCTTTCTCGAAGGGATGTGAGCCTTATTGTTAAAGAGGTGCACAGAAACCCGAAAATAAGTGCCCCTAAGTTAGCAGCAGGTATTGCAGAATCTACCGGAAAACTTGTTCACCTTAAAACCATCCAAAGAGTGTTACATGACAATGGCTTTCGAAGCAGAGTTCCACGTAAGAAACCGCTTATATCGAAAAAAATATGCAACTGCGTCTGTAATTTGCAAAAAAATACAAGGATAAGGATGATAACTTTTGGAGAACAGTTTTGTTTACCGATGAGTCAAAATTTAATATTTTTGGCAGCGATGGTCGTGCAAAGGTTTGGCGAAAATCCGGCACAGCGTTCCAAACAACAAATTTAATACCAACAGTAAAACATGGTGGCGGAAGCGTTATGGTTTGGGGAGCGATTGGAGCAGCAGGTGTAGGACGACTAGCTTTTATCGATGGTATTATGGATCGATACCTGTATAAAAGCATTTTGGAAGAAAATTTGCAACCATCCGTGGAAAGCTTAGGTCTTGGAAAGTATTGGATTTTCCAACAGGACAATGATCCTAAGCACACCGCACATTCAGTAAAGGAATGGTTATTGTATTATGCTCCAAGTCAACTTTATAGTCCTCCCCAATCGCCGGATTTAAACCCAATTGAGCATGTTTGGGAATTATTGGCCAGGAAAATGGATTATGCAGCGCCAACCAGCAAGGATTCACTGAAAGAAGCGCTAAAAAAGGGTTGGTCTGAAATAACACCAGCAGAAACAGAAAATTTGGTTCTTTCCATGCCACGTCTTCTTCAGGCAGTCATTGAAGCTAAAGGAGGCCCAACCAAATATTGATATAATATTTATATTAGCTAATGCCATAATTTTGTTAGTACTGTATTTAAACTTTTGTCCCCTTCATTATTTTGTTTTTGTTGAATTTACCGTTACTCTCAGAATGAAGTCAATGTTTTTTGTTTTTATTTTTATTTATTTGTCATATGTAACAAAACAACATATTAAAAATTTTTTAGAACTGGCTCATTCTCATTAAACTACAAATTTATAGGGTGTATTTAAACTTTAGTCTCTCACTGTATGTCTCCAAATGTTGCAATAAGTAGTAGACATACATTTTTGTGCAACTCTGCACTTTAAGTACTTTACATCGTTTTATAAATAATAAATGAGTGATTTCAATTGAATTTAAAAACAATGTCAATGTAGTCGTGCAGCTGTTGCGTTGATTCTGTTCTTACTAATACATTCACCAGACCTTGCTCCGTCTGACTATCACTTACCATATTTCGCTCAATGCAGAATGCCTTTACTGGAATATGCATCGTAAAGTGAAATGGCGAATGGCAGATCAACGTCCACTGTAGTAAGTTTAAGTTTCCTCTCCGCCTTTAACATTTTGCAATAATTTTCTTCGGTCAGTGTATTCGTGCACAAATGTGTTATGTGCATACATAAAGGAGAGTCTCCGGTTGCAGGAAGGATTTTGTTTTCCGCTCATAATTTTTTTAAATAATTTCAAATAATTTTTCTCGGCAATTGTCAAGCGCTAGCTTTGTACATAGCAAAAATTTTTTTTTTCTTCAGATCGTTTACGTTTTTGGGTTTTCAGGTTAGGTTTAGTAATCTTGTAAAATCCACAGTCTATCGCAGACATAGCAGGCGTGGCCAAAGGAATTTTAGCCGAACATGTTTTGAAATTTGATACTCTGATCCCAGGTGTGTTACATCTGAATTAACTCAAATGCATGCACTGCCCTCTGCAAGATCCTTATCACCAATCCAATCACCATATCATATCCTTATCACCATATTCATACTCAAAGCATGCGAATGTATTTGCTACATCATTAAAATTATAATCTTATCATCATCATAATGACCATATTACTTATATTCATTATAATAATCACAATCATCATCAAAATATTCAGGATGTATGTTTTCAACACGTGGAAAATTTGCCACTTGCCGGTCTGAGAACTCACGAATGTTATGAGCTTGACTGGCAAATCTCGATTATGTTCTGTTGTGCTGATGCGGAGGAAAGATTTTCAGGCAAATTTTCAAGTAATTCTTTCTTTGAACAGCCGAGAATACGGTCACCTCAATGGCTGCCTGGTGCTGTATAATCTGAGGGCCCTCGTCGGGACTCAATGAGATGAGTGTTGATGCAATTATTGACTCTAATAAACATTCATGCTTTGCCAGTTGTTTTTTAATGAAATTCTTGCTAAGTCTAAACCCTCGCGATCTCTCGGCGGTGGTTTGGGTTTTTTCACGATAGCAGAATCTGAATTTTGTTGGACCTCCATATTTCGACGGAGTCTACATTCTCGCTGTCTCTCAGCGGCAGTTTTTGCTGGAGATTTTATCGCAGCATATCCGCCATTTGTTATTTTTTTTTCAGTCTATACACGCTCATTCTTTTAGCTCTAGAAATTTCTAACGATTTTTGTTTGTAATGTAAAATTTTTGGTGGAAATATCAAATTTTACTAGAAACTGATAGGGCATCGCTCTCTATCAATCAAGTTTGAATCATACGCGAATCAGCGCCGTCTATCAATCAAGTATTATTCATACTCGATTGACATATAGAGGGCGCATAGTGGATGCATGTGTGTAAATACATAATTTTTCATATGCTACTTTTGGCGTTTTTTTTTTTTCAGTTTATATTACGCTCATTGTTTCAGCTCTAGAAATTTCTATCGATTTTCGTTTGAAATGTACAGTTTTTGTCTATAATTAATATAATTGAATATATTGAAAAGCTTATCACTTTGCTTACCGCTTATTTATTTCGCTACATAACATTTCGTGTGTTTCTTTTCGGTTCATCTCATCTGTTCATCATGTTCGTTTATTCTTTCATCCCTTTCGCACATTTTAATCTTACGAGTATAAACAATTTTTAATATAGTAGAATAATTCCAGGAAATGTAATTGCAAAATTCCTCTCACTCTATTGCAAAATGTAAAATTCGCACAAAATGTTTACCTTTGTTGGCTGTTGGCTGTTAGATGGTAATATTACTGTTCTTCTTTTGCTAGGTGTGTTGTTGTTGCTATAACAACGCTACTGTCGTACGCTTTTGGAAAAATGTATACAGCATGCATTTCAATATTTTCGCAAGCACTTTTTAAAATGTTGCATGTATGTATGTACTGCAACAAAAGCAATAGCAGCACCAAACAACAAACAACAGGAGCATCAATCATCAGTCAGTTCTTTGTTGTGAAAGGATTTCAGTACCTTTTACAAATTTGTATGTGTGTGCAAGGGCAGATCCAGAATTACCCATAGGGAGTAGAGCACCTACAATCACACATGTTCCGATTTCAAAAGTTCAACAAATTACAAAGTTTAGGATATGATTTAATATATAGGTAAATAAAGTTTCCAGGACGCTTCTATTGAGGCCTTGGCAAAGAGTAGGGAAGTATAACACGTCACACATAACACATCAATACTGTCTGTATTTCTTTCTTTGTGAATATGGGCGAACGCCAGTGCATTCGCCCTTTCATCTGGGGCTAAGCGTAAATGTGTTTTTATTATTTTCATGGCATATTTTTATGTTAGGGGAAAAATGTAGCATTGCACTGTTCTAGCGACTCGATCGCATTCCCTAGACCTCCAACCACTGGCTTCCAGAGAGAGAAAGAGCGAGAGAGTTATCTCCGCTTTCAATGCGGAGGATTTGAGTTGTGTTGTGCCAAAAACGGGTAAAAATTATAATTTTAAACCATCAAGGGCGGGCCCGGCCTCTGTCCCACCGGATCCGCGTTTGTGAGTGTGTATGTGTGTTCATCTTGTTGCTTACCTAAGCTTATAGTTTTGAAAATGATGCTGCTACTCCCTTCGTTGTTGTTACTGCTCCTGTCGTTGCCACACAAAATACTCGTAATTGTTTGTATATTTGCCATTTCTATTCAATAGCTTTTACTGCACACGCTCTCACATTTCATATTGAAACACACAAACGAAATTCATAAATATGTACCTTCAGCGTTTTGTATACTGCTATTAATTTTGTTGTTGTTGTTACCCTTCTTGTTGTTGTTTCGCCTTCGCTGAATCCTTTTAATATTCTTGTTTATTGTAAAAAACAAATCCACTCTAGACTTGCTCGTTATAACTGTTGCGAGTTCTACATACTCGCTATGTCTCTCTTCTTGGTCTGGCTCTCTGTGCTTGCCAGAGTTGCCAGAGACCTTGCTTGAAAAATTCCATTCTCTTCCAGAAAACAAAAACTTAATTATATTAAGAATATAAAATACCAGAAAAACCCCATTCTAAAATATTAATTAAAACAATGTTTTTCAATAACGCAATTTTCACATTTTAGAACCTTTATTTCTCACGAAAATAAAAGTGTTGTAAATTGTTCACTAAGGAAAGATCTTTCATGCTATTTGTGCTGTAGTTTCCAAGATATTTGCAAAAATAATAGAATATTTACCCCAAAACATTGGGGAATGATTTTGAAAAGCTTCTATCAAAGTCTTTAATATGAAATAATAAGTTAGTTCGTGCGTAATATACGGTTTTAATTATTACAGGTAGAGCTACAGAGATTTCCGAATTTCTTCGTGAATCGTTTTGAAACCCGAAATGGGCACATGCAGAATTCGAATCCGAAACCAAAACTAAGCTAAACAGGATGTTATCTCTAACTTTTTAGCTTTACATAATTTTCCCCAATATTTTGGTAACTAAAGCTGATAGAAAGGAAATTAAGCCCTTACTTGGAAGAATGCTGATCGTAAAACATATCTTCTTAAAGCACTTGGAATTGGAATTTTGCTAATAAGAATTTAATTTGTTCGCAAAATTCTATTTTGATAAATAACTCTTGAACGTGATCAGAAATGAAAAACTAAAAATATTGGTTCCTTATAACTGGAAATGGCTTTCAAAGAAAAGAAAGGACTTCCAATTACAAACAAATTAATGATAATTCACAGTTAAAATGGGTAAAGATTGTCAAAAATCACGGAGTAATTTTTAATACGAAATTCTCTTTTGTAGATCAAGAAGTATTTAATACGTAAGCCCTATTCGTTATTAGCTTTTATTTGCCGAAATAGTTCAAATTCCTCCGATCCGTATACATTGAAGTGCTTACATATATCATTAGTTCGATCAAGATTGGAATATGGTGCCCTTATTTGGAATCCGTATTATAGCTCTCAAATTTTACGTCTGCAAAGAATCTAAAAATCTTTTTACGCTCAGCCTTGCGTTGTTTGAAATTTACGAATCCAATTCCCTCATATACTGCCCATTGTAAACTAATAGATTTGAAATCTTTAGAGGGTAGAAGAAGTATTTTACCTTTGCTATTTCTTTCTGATATTTTAATGGGTCGAGTTGATTGCCCTGATTTACTTCTATTAATTGCGCCTGCAAAAGTGCTTCGACACTTAGATGTATTTTATTTAGGCACTCGCCGTACAAATTATGCCCTAAACTCAGTGTCAGTACTCAGTCAGTCAGTATACAGTGTTAAGTGAATTCAATTCTTTATCATCAAAATATATACAGGGTGCTTTTTTAGAAGTGTGGTTTTCAAGAAGCAATAAAACACATATAATTTAATGTTATGGCCAAGATTTTAGCTTTATTATAAAAATAAGGATTTTTCCATTATGTTTTAAAAACGATTTTGGGCAAGTGGCCGCCGCGGCTGGTTCGAATAAATTCCAGCCGAGAGGCCCAATTTTCGATCACTTTTTGCACCAATTGGGGCCAGTATGTCAGTAATAACGCGCCGAATATTCTCTTCCAAGGCGTCAATCGTCTCTGGCTTAACACCAGCGGTGTTAAATCGCACGATCTTGGAGGCCATGCTACAGGCCCACTACGCGAGATAATGCGCTCACCAAAAGTTTCCTACAATAAATTGATTGTTTCGTTGGCTGTATGGCATGTAGCGCCGTCTTGTTGGAACCAAAGGTCGTCCACATCAACATCCTCCAATTCAGGCATGAAAAAGTTATTAATCATGGCTCTATAGCGTTCCCCATTGGCTGTAACATTATGACCGGCTTCATCTTTGAAGAAATATGGACCAATGATTCCCTCTGCCCATAGAGCACAAAAAACAGTGACTGTTTGAGGTTGTAACGGCTTCTCAACAATGGCTTGTGTATTATAATCACTCCAAATGCCCCAATTTTGCTTATTAACGTACCCATTCAACCAGAAGTGAGCTTCATCGCTAAACAAAATTTTCTTGTGGAAATCGGGATCGGCGGCCATCTTGTTTTGGGCCCATTCACCGAATAGTAAGTCTACTCATTATGAAATGGCAAACCAAACTGAGCATAAATCAAGTGACAGCTGTCAAAAAGACAAACTCCGAAAAAAGTATTGCCAGATTGAAAAACTTTTACTTTTAATGGCACAACAGCCCATGGAGGGCCTAGGCCGAGCAATTTTTACTCTTGTAGGTTTGCCATTGCCTGCCAAGAGGTGGTTGCAGTGTAGAAAATTTTTTTTTTCTACTTTTTGATTTTGCCTGTGCCGAGATTCGAACCCCGGACACTCTGCGTAGCAGTCCAACGCACTACCACTACACCACAGCGACCACCCAGATTGAAAACCACACTTCTAAAAAAAAACAACCTTTTTTACATTACGTTCCCTGTTGAATAGACTGTAAGAATTTTGTTTCATAGACTAAATGAATAAATAGAATTCTGACAACACTGGTGCTTCCACTGTCCTGTATAAATTGTGTGTGTGTGTGTTTATAAGAGCGCACTTTCTTGATCAAATTTGACTTTTTAGCTTGTTCCATTTGTTTTTCTTCTGGTCTGGTTCCCTTAATATTATATTTCTTCATTGTTTTTATAAGTATGTATTATTCTCGACGATTGGTTGTGCTGTTGTTGTTGTAATTCTAGAAGTGTTGGTTCTGGTTTACCACAAAATACAATCTAAGCTAAATTGTATAGTGCTTTTCTCATTCCAATGAGTTTTCGTTTGCTGTTCCTACTTTTTCTTCTTCTACATATTTGGCATTTTGGAAAATTTTAATCTTCTATTGCAATATTGCGGCTTTCGTGTCTGTTTCTTTTAGTAATTTTGTTGAATTTATTATTATTATTATTATTATTATTATTATTGTTTTTGTTGAAGTATGGTTTCATAATGTCATGTATTTTTTATTTTTTTTTATTATGTATTTGTGTTGTTTTGTATTTGTGTTTAGTTTTTTTATTATTGTTTTTTCTTTGTTTCTCTTGTTGTTTTTGGTTTTTGTTTTATGTAAATTTAATTTCCTTAATCAAATGAAGATATTGCATTGTCTTGCATTTTGCTGGTTAAAGCTAATTTTTAATAAAAGCAAGTATTTAATAAAATCAAATAGTCGTAATAAAATACTTTCGGTTGGTTCTCTAGTTTCAAATGAATAAAAGAGAGTCAAGTCATGATTATAGCTGCAGTAATTGAAACACATGAAATAAAGAGAAAGAGAAAGTGCATCTTAATTGAAGAACCTGAGAAGAGGAGACAGGCTATCATACAAAATGGCAGAAATGCCATGAAAAATGAAAGAGTCTTGAAACCCACTCTCCTATTTCCACACAAAAATAGGAGAGTGGGAAATAGTTGATGGTGAGAGTTGTGGAGAAGCGAGACTCGAAAGCAATTTAAGTGGCATTCGTACAAAATTCAGGATTTTGAAATTAAATTGAAAAACGAAATGTTCTAAAAATTATTTTAGTTTGCAATGAAATGCTGCTACATACATACGTATATGTATGTATATTTATGTATGGTATGTATGTACAGAAATATGTATTTGCTTACGTATTGTATATTGCTAGAATAGTTTCTAACATTTTGTGATAGACATTTTGATAGGCAGGCAAGCAGACAGCAAGACAGGCATAAGGGAATAAGTACGAGTAAATATAAAGTGAATTTTGCAAACTTGTGTTTCTTGTGTTTCTCACCATAAAAAAACAAAAAAAAAAACATTTTACATGATATGAAAACGGTAACAAAAACAACAATATTAATATTTTGCAATAATATTGCAGAAAATTCACACCTACACGCTCGCTCACACCCTCCAACATGGAAATACACTAACTCAAGCTTAAGTATAACACCGGAGCTATGCCATTCGTTCGTGCAATTATTTTTGAATAACATAACCTCAAATTATATTTGAAATTGAAATGGGTTACGCAAAAGTATGCAGAATTTTATTCCATTTTGTGTGTGTATGAATTGTGGAAATTTAGTATAATTATACATACATATTTATTCCCATTAGTATGGAAAGCTTTTCACTTTTTGCCGTTCGGATCGGCATTAAACTGTAGGTCCCTTCCATTCATATACAAATATAACACGCACAACATGAATGGATGCGAAAAGCTCGGCCTAGGCCATCCATGGGCTGTTGTGCCATTAAAAGAAGAAAAAGAAGAACAACATATATCAAGCTCTTGCATGCTCACGGAGAAATTATTTCACGTTCACGCGAGTCACGTACTTCATATTTGAAAGATATACAAAATACAAGAGCTCTAAAGCAATACAGAGTAATCTCTTACCCATATTTGAGCACTTTATGATTCGTCCAATGATGATCCTTGATACCACTGGGTTATTAAACAAACATCCACCTACCTGCTTGCATTTTATTTATCTGTGTGAGTAAACGAGGCGGCAATGTGTGGGAAAGTCCTGGTAAGTGTGTGTCTGTATTTCGTATTTTATTTATAGTTATTGTTTTTGCAGACAGTTTTTAAAGAACTGAATTAATCCATTTTGTTAATTTAACACATACTGCAATTCATTTTGGAAATTGCGTAGAAATTACTTACGTTAAGTTGGGAAAACAAATAATTAATTCCATTCTGAATAGTTAGTCCGAACGAAATTACCATATTTGGAAGTCACCGCCTAAATTTTACAAATACGAAAATAATTTCAGAAAGTGATGAAATTTATATAACTCATAAAAGGAGATTATTATAAAAATAAGTAAACTTGTAGTAGAAGGTGGGATAATTCACTTTTCGGGTTTGAATATTGCATGGAGAATACAGTGCCCGAAATAAGTATAGCATACAACATTTTAACGTGTCTCACCGAAATAAAACGATACGATCGAAACCACAAGTTTAAGAATGATGAGTGACCCGTGACTTATACTGATGAAAAGTAATTCAATTTAGATGGCCCCGATTTATATATTTAACTCGACATTGACCATTTAGACAACATTTACTTTTACTTTACTTTTAATGGCACAACAGCCCATGGAGGGCCTAGGCCGAGCTTTTTGCATCCACTCATGTTGTGCGTGTTATATTTGTACATCAATGGAAGGGACCAACAGTTTTTTTAATGCCGAATCCGAACGGCGAAGTGAAAAGCTTTTCATAGGCAATTTTTACTCCACCTGCCAAGAGGTGGTGCCGTGTAGAAAAATTAATTTTTCTACTTTTTGATTATGCCTGTGACGCGATTCGAACCCCGGAATCTCTGCGTAGCAGTCCAACGCACTACCACTACGCCACAGCGACCACACCATTTATACAACAACTTTCTGAAAATGTTGTCTTAAAGCTTAAAGCTATGCCAGTCGCTACAGGTATGCATACGCTG
The DNA here is from genome assembly GCA_958295655.1 of Palloptera scutellata. Classification (NCBI taxonomy): domain Eukaryota; kingdom Metazoa; phylum Arthropoda; class Insecta; order Diptera; family Pallopteridae; genus Palloptera; species Palloptera scutellata. The sequence continues at coordinate 27,857,020 of OY282451.1, forward strand.
GCGCAGGCCCTCTGTATCTTTTTTCTCCTACACATTTCTCTACCGTGGGTCGAATAGAAGACCTTGATAAGATGTTGCGATTATCGTTTTATTTATTCGCCTAACATAACCTAGCCAGCGAAACCGCTCAGCCATAATGGACGAAGCATATTTGGCATCTTAATTCTGAATTCCTTTAATTATTGGTAGTCATTGTCGAAGTCAAAGGGAATGATAAGTGACTTACAGAGTGTTGTTTATGTGTATGTACAGAGGGGGCTCTATCCATCAATTGTCTACTGAGCTTAGAGTAACACCTGTTGGGAAGAGTTATTCCTCCCTAGATCTCAAGGCGAGCATTATCCATGGCTTCATGGAGTTAATGATGGACCCTAGGGAACAAAGTTGTCAAAAGTAACATTTTGACCGAGATTTTTGTCAGTCTTTGTTTGCTGTCACCACTTGACTCGTACTTTGAGGCCAGTGATGTCTATGATATCAGAGTATGCTAGTAACACGAGATTCTTGTACAAGATAGCGTTACAGATATCGATGTTTGCAGCTTGAAATATTTCCACCAGCATATGATTGACCTCTTGCACGATGGAAAGTTACCACGTTTGATATCAAATGACGGGGGCTGCTTACAATTACAATTATCATTGTACTGATGGAATGGAATGAGCTTCGCAGGAATAAGTACCAAAGCCAGACATTTCGGCATACAAGTGATTCCTAATTGTGCTCTCGAAAATGGGTTCATAATTAGCGAATAGATGGTGGATGACAATCTGTCTTTCTCGAGTCACTTTCTAAAACTTGTCATAGTATGGTTATCTGGTCAATGGTGGGTTTACCAGGCCTAACGCCACCTTGTTCACGATAAGCTTCAACCACGCACACAATACGCTGCGATATTAAGATGGAAACTTATCTCGCGGAATTTGGCATAAGGTAAGGCATCACCTTTCTTGAAGATTGAGAAGAATACACTGAAGTTCTTGTCATCTGACTATATTCTGCATAAAAACTTCGCGGTAATGTTCTAGACGCGAATTGAAAGTATGGTATTAAATCAGTGATGGGCAAGAGTATAGCATATGGAAGCTTCCAAAAAACGGTTATGTTCGCGTGCATAAAATAGAAATGTTTGAAGCCACTTCAGAGTGCGTTTTAGACTTCACATATACCACGCTCATTTCCATAGAAAAAGAGTTCTACTGATCAACGGTGCACGTGTAGGTGGCCACCACTGGTTTAGAGCATAATTAGGAATTAAACGGAGTTAAGTATGTATGCATGTGCTTTGATTTAAAGTAAATGAGTAAGTTTAATTAACAGTATCACTAAAAACCTATGAGTAGGTATCAAAATACATATATACATAATGCAGACCATATTAAAGTGTGCCGGGACGAATTTAAAAATCAAAAAAAAAAATTTAAATAATGTTTAGGTCAAGTCACATTTACACTGTGTACTTAAAAACAAGATAATTTTAAGTCGGAAATCCAACATGATAGTTGGTGATCCAAGCTTTTGCCGAAAACATTTTTATGTTATGCTTGGACAGAGTCCTGTGAAGTAGGTTTTGAATCCCTTTCGAAAGTAGCGAAAGAGAAGAAAGAGGTGAATAAATTCGAGCTTCAAATCGAATGTTGGGTAGAAAATACGAAATTTCCAAAGAAACAGTTCGAAAAAATTTTATGAAAATTGTGTTAATTACTATAAAAGAGTAACTGTTCCACGATCCAGTCCAATACAACTTGAAGAAATCCCATAAAAGTGCAGAATTCTCCGCCGAAATTATTTTCACTACGAAGGCAAAATAATTCTTGACTATGATTCTTCACTTATGCTTGGAACAATGAAGAATACGGCTTTTTATACCGACAATATTGAGAAAACGGATCGCTGCCAAAGCCAAATTCGAGCCAAAATATTTAATTTCGGGCAGCAATATCGGCAAAAGAAGTAATTCAACTTTATGAGCAGGACTCAAAAGCTCCAGCCATAAAATGTGACACCTATATAAGCAAATGCCTTACTAAACTGGAAAAATTTATCAATACAACGCACGCTGGAGAGAATGCCATATTTTTTCTGGACTCAGCCAGTAGCCATTACATGGGAAAAAAAAATTTAGACTGGTAAAGGAAAAAAACATAAATTACTTATGTCCCGAAACATGCAAATCCACCAAACATCTTAAAGGTAGGACCAATTGAAGATTTTTGTAGTCTTTTATGCCAGGAAGCGTACAAGGAAGGTTGGGAAGGAAGGTTGGCTCCCGTTAATTAAAAGATTAGCTTAGATAAAGTTCAGTAAATTTATGCTTTAAGTTCAATGTTCAAGTAAAACTAATAAAAATAATAAAAACCATCACATCATACAAATTTGATTTTCAAGCACATTGCCGTATTTTTGTATGTTGAATTTTCATTTTACCTAAATGCTTGTTATTGTTCGGCTCATGCTGCCCTATTCAAATCACAGGTACAGCGCCTACAACAACTATGCTTGTGTATGTACAGTGTCGGACAATTCAATAAGAACACCTTGTTATGAAACCATAAACCTTGAAAAATTATTTCTCTAGGCTTATGATAAATTTAAAAGGTATTTACTTTCATTTAATCCATAAGTTTAATTTTTTCTTAAAACAAAAACAAAATCAATTCAGTGTAAAAAAAAATAATTTTAAAGTTATACATAAAATCACATTCAAAAGGACAAAACTTCAATCAAAAAAAAAAAAATTATAAAATATTGACTCAAATTGTTCACCAATGCTAATATTTTGTGGAACAGCCTTTGTTAATTAAAACCGCCTTACACCTTCTAGGCATTGATTCCACCAGAGACGCGCAAGTAGCCTGGGGTATGGAATACCACGCTCTTTGAATGCTTTGCCACAATTCGTCTTTGTTTTTAGCTCTGATACTGCCAATCTTCTCTTTGACAATATTCCACAAGTTCTCGATGTGGATTAAGGTCAGGAGATTGTGCAGGCCAGGTCATAACGGGAATTCCATTATGGGGAAACCAATCTCGCGCAAGGATTGAGGTGTGCTTTGGGTTGTTATCCTGTTGCATTTGCCATTTCAGGGGCATTTCCCATTCAGCATAAGGAAGCATCACCTCCTGAAGGATGTTTACGTAAAGAAATCTGCCCATCGTTTCTTTTATCCAATACAGAGGGCCCACACCATACCAAGAGAAGCATCCCCATAGCATGATGCTTCCACCTCCGTGCTTAAACGTCTTCCTAGTATATTTTGGGCTTAATTCTGCATTTTTCGGCCGTCTAACCCAACGTTTGCCATCACTTCCAACAAGATTCACCTTGCTTTCGTCTGTCCATAATACGTTAGGCCATTTTTTTTGCATTAATTGAACCATCTCACTCAATGTGCGTACTCTATGGGACACTTTTGATGTCTTTGTGTCCACATTGGTACTTTTCGTGCTGTTCTCCCATACATTTTTTTTTGTCCACCAAACGTCTCCTTACTGATCGAGCACAAATTTGAACCCCTGTTTCCTCTTTAATTGCGGCAGCTGCCTTAAATGGATCGCGTACCGCCAAAATTTCTATGCGATTGTCATCTGCACTTGTAGTTTTGCGGCGCCCACCTCCCTTGCAATGAAATTTTTGAGGTAATAAAGATTGGTAGACAAATATCGAGGATCTGCTAATAGTTTTAGCTATCCCTCATTTCGCAGTTTTTTCACCAAATCACGCTCCTCCTTGCTGCAGTGCTTTGCTCGACCCATTTTGCTGTGGCATTACGGAATAGTTTACATTTAATTTGTTGAATTACCCTCAATGCTACTATTTAAATGCTTATAAACAAATTTTAGTTTTCTTTTTAAAATACTTATAATTTTTTTCGTCTGCTGTTCTTATCCGCCTTCGAATGCTTCGCTTCAACTTTTTTGTTTGGGAATCCCCAAATAATATTTAAATGTAGTGTTGCCACCTAGAAATTTATAAAGTATATAAGTACCATACCATTTTCTAATCTATAAAAATTGTTTGCCATAAGCAGTCCGATAAAAAAAAAATCAATGGAAGTTTTATAGTGGCAAGGTGTTCTTATTTGATTGTCCGACACTGTATTTACTCATATGCACGCCGTTTGTAGTCTGTCGACATTATCCAAATTCCATCTCAATCGTTGCACTTTATTGCATGCCACCAATGATGGTCATAAATTTAAAAAACAAATAATTGGAACAAACCTACTTTACTACATACCATATGTACGAGCACATGCCAGCACCGAACATGCTTACATACATACAAAATGAGCGAACCTACAAACAAACGAACGAACGAAAGAACGAATGAACAAATTTACATGACATTTTTACAAGCAATGAACATGTGTAAATATGGAGCCCCCGCATATCTTTCCGAAACGATATATGAGTACAAATGTAGCTGCATACTGTAATACATGTTAACGCACACACATACACATTCATACAAATACATAGAAAATAGGATAATATAAATTGTACATAAGTACATACATATATGTCGGTTTGAACTGACGGACAGACAATGTGTGAGAGACTTACACTGGCTTCAATTTTCCAAATCAATAAATTAAACACATAAGCAAGTATATTGCAGTCAAGTTGGACGTAAGCAAGATCATAGTTATACAGATGCTAAATGAACTATTGAGTTTTCGATGTACCCAATCGGAAAGAATAGAAGACGATTACAAAGCCCACTTCCACACACGCCGGTTTTTTAATGGTTGGCGAGGGAGGGGAAAGTACAGTGAGCGACTCACAATCGTCTGCACCACCGATGTTAGCCTGGTTGTGATATCAGCCTGAACGAATGCTAGAAAAAGCTAACAGATATTCAAAATAGGTTGCCTATCCGAAATAGGCGTGTGTAAAGAGCATATGAAAAAACCGGTAAGAAAAATCTGGCAAAAATCGACTTCTCTAAAAGCAGACAAAGCAGTGAGACAATTTTCTTATTTTCCAAACCATTAATCAGTATTCTAGAGCAGTGAGAGTAGCTCTTTTTGCAACTGTCTTTGCTCTCTTTTTGGTTTAAATTTCCTGTTAATGATTATAAATGCCGCTCACGAGTGAAACGAAAAAATTTTTCTTGCAAAAGAAATTACAGAAAGGCCTGTGAAATTTAAATAACATATTTGGGTTTATAAATATTTAAATTAATAGGTAAAATTAAAAAACAGCGTATATCTTTTCCTCCATTTGATTAAATTTTTTTCGGATTCGGGATAAAACTGTAGTCGCCTTCCGTTCGTGTGCAAATATAACATAATCTCGCCCTAGAACCTTCATGGGCTTTTGTGCCATTAAAAGAAGAAAAGAAGAAGAAGAATTACAATTTAAGGAATGACCACACTCATAGCACAGGCAGATCATACGATCGTTTCGGAAGCCGCTACGATTCCTCATCAGTGGTAGATCCTTTCTTTCAAAAATCCTTATAAGCCAAAAATATTGTAAAGCAAATGAGAATTACAAGACAAATATGCTGTCGACAGATTATTTACGTAAAGGATGGCCTCCAATGCAATCACAGCTTCCGCTCTACTGTGTGCTTTTGTGCTGACCACCTACAACAAAATAAAAATTTTACCTTAAAACAGGAAAATATATGTAAATTAAAGATTAACGAAAACTTTAAATAAAATAAAACATTTAATCATTTTAACTTGAGTTGTTGCATCATTCAAATCGAGATGTGAGTTTTGAAATTTGAAATAGTTTTTAATTAATTAATCCGCCTGACTACATTTCACCACTATAAGGTAGAAGAAATAATGTTTTTTCTCATTTCATGTTTTGTTTGTATGAAACAGTTTTTGTAGATTTTTTAAGTTCGTTTGGTAGAAATATTTTTTGGTTGTGGCAACACTGCTAGTATGCAAGAAACGAGAGTACCTCTAGTTTATTCGGCACCTACCATAGGACTTGCGATATGAGAAACATAATCGTTATGGCAAAGCACATTAAAATTCTCTTTTTCCGATTGGGTATGTTATACACACATATTTAGTATTTAGTCGGCCACTTGGTGCATGTGTATGTGTATGTGTGTGTGTGTGTTATAAATTAAAGAACAATAATAAGAGTACAGTTTTTGCTGTTGTTTTCCCACTACTGTCCTCTCAGTCTCCGGTTATAGAGTGACCATAACATAATAGTTATACATAAATACATACATAATTTGTTTATTACTTTGAATTTTGAACAAAATATGTTCATCATACTTACTCACCCATAGACACTTTTCACCATTTTGTTAGCACACATGCCCTAGGGCAATAGTTACTTTGATAGTTACCACTCTACTGCGCATTCTTTTGTTTAATTCGATTCTGTTGGAAGCAGTTTTAATTCGTTATAAACGAGCCCATAAAATCAATGATTCTTGTTGAGACAAGCAACACAAAAACGGAATGAAGTGAGAAGTTTTTAGTGTATCCTAGATAATACCATGCCTTACTATCTCCTTTATTTTGCCTGATAAACAAAGCACCCACAGAGTAAAATAAGTAGTTAGCTCTGCTCCCACGCCAACACCGCTAGCCTGCGTATCAACTTTCTATCAGTTCAAACTATTTATAAAAGGCTGCACTTCAACGCTTCCACACTTGCGCTCCATGAATGCATTTTAGCGCCGTTGGGGAGTGTCGACCCATATAACGACATACTTAAAATGCATCCGAAAATCACAGTATTCTTGCCACTGCGACTGACATGCCATACCACATTGAGTTTGAGCTTATGCCAACCAGTAGTCAGTCCTTTTGGGGTTTTCAACACTTTAGTGATGCTCGTTGTTGTTGTTGTTGTTGTTGCTTGGTTCTTTGCCAAATTGAGTTTATTTTCCAAACTGATAACTTCATCGTTATAAGAAACATTTTATTCTTTTCGTTTTAGACGTAGGAGTAGGAGGAGTAGTAGGAGTTGGCAAATTGCAACGTTACGCAGTGAATCGTGGCGCTTTTCTTTTCTCGTGATAATATGAATTTTTGGCATTTGCTTAACGTTTTTATATTTCACAGAAATTACATTTGTGTGTATACTTATTCACTTGGATTTTATCAAGTTTTGAATGATTTGAATGATAATGTGGATAAATGTTTGTTTTTAGTTTTAAAATTTATGTTTATTATTGAATCTTTCCTATTCTAAAAATCTTATATCTAATATTAAAATGTGGATAAATAATGAAAATAATGAAAAGTGGTCGCTGTAGCGTAGTGGTAGTGCGTTGGGCTGCTACGCAGAATGTCCGGGGTTCGAATATCGGCACAAGCAAAAAAAACAAAAAGTAGAAAAAATAATTTTCTACACGGCACCACCTTTTGGCAGGCAATGGCAAGCCTACAAGAGTAAAAATTGCTATGAAAAGCTTTTCACTTTGCCGTTCGGATTCGGCATTAAACTGTAGGTCCCTTCCATTCATGTACAAATATAACACGCACAACATGAGTGGATGCGAAAAAAGCTCGGACTAGGCCCTCCATGGGCTGTTGTGCCATTAAAAGTAAAGTAAAAGTAAGTAAAGATAAATAATGATATTTTTTGATACCGGAAAATTTACTCCCATTAGAAAGGATAGAAAAGAATTTTGCAATTATACTGAGGTGGAAAACTAGATCATCACCACTTTTCATCTGAATTTGATTTTATTGATCTGTAATTAATTTATTGTTGTTGTTGCTTATTTTACAACACCACTATACAGGTAAAATGGAAATTCCAGAACCAGATATGTAGTGTCTTATGTGGAATTGCTGTTGAGGTTGATTTCATTGATTTCATCTGAAAAACATAATTAGTTTAAAGCACCGTTTTTATACCACCTTCCTCATTTGTTATTTGATTGTTTTCTGGTAAAAGATGAGGTCGTAATCAGTGTAAGTCTCTGCATCTGAACCATAACGAGTTATGCCCACTTTGTGAAGTTCAAGTATAGGAGTAGGCTTAGTGTTGGAGGAATGAAAAACTTGGCCAGGTACATAAATAGTGAAAGAATTGAATATTAAGTCTTGCTGCATGTTCTCCCACCTTCCAGTGGCCTATGAGAACAGCGGTAATGTGTTAGATATTGGGATATTGTTTTGTCCTGAGGTCATTATATTCTGGGCACGTTTTTCTAGACGTCATGCAGGTAGTCAGCCGTTTCCACTTCTGACCGGCTATGGTGAGGTAGTGAGCAGCAAGAGTGGCCTTAACATTAATTGCTACAGATTCCGCTGTAGCGATGTCAAGGGCCGAACCCAACGTAGATAGATCGTCTGCCATCACATAACTCTCGATGTTCCTAAGGCCCGTAGTAATTTCTAGCCTTTGACCAAGTAGAGCGAACTAATTTGGAATTTATGGTAGAATGGAAGAATTTAAGGCTTTAATAGCAGCTTGGCCTCATTTTTCCTGATGTCATAAAGTGATCTGCAGGTCTCCCTTATTGCAAGTAATTCTGCCTAGAATACACTGTCTTCATTGCGGATGCATATAAATGAGGATAGTTGGAGGGACTCTGAGCACACTCCTGCTCCTTCACATACCAATTTGAGCCCGTCGGTGTAGCTCCATGTCATAGCCCTCAACTACCCTATTTTTCCTACAATCCGCATTGTATGGAGAGAATACAGAAAAGTCTTTCCTGAAGTTTAGGGTAGGTGTAATGTAATCAGCGTTGATGTTATGTAGCAATGAACCCTGTAGGAGTATATTCCTTGTGTTCCACCTTCCTACTTCTTTGAGTTTGACTGCGCTACATGAGGCGATTGCTTTTATGTGTAACTCTATCGGTAATAAGTGAGTGAGTAAGTTAAGAGCCTCAACTGGACTGGTGCTAAGAATTAAAAGGGCAATTTGTCCAATTAATAGTAATCTAACAATTGCCTATGAAAGGGTAGGACCGGTATTTCCTAATAATGCTAATAATAGATGTCCAGCAATTATATTAGGTGCTAATAGAACAGCTAAAATTCCTGGTCGGATAATACTACTAATTGTTTCAATGCTCCTGTTACGAGTATTCTACTCAGTTTAGTTTAGTTATACTTCGTAGTTAAAGCCGGCCACAGACCAAAGCCGCGTATTTCTTGCACGTATAGAGTGCTGTACTTGCTTTCGTTACTATGGGCTCTATATTGAGTTTAGAGCTGAGTTGGGGGTCGAAAACAACACCGCGTACGCAACCACTTTAATGCTTTATCTATTGAAAGTAGCAAGAATATCATTAACTGCGAGTATCCAGAGCAGAGGAAACAGAACTCCCTCTGAGTGGCACCTCTATTGACAGACCGCGTTGCTGCACTACTGCCAACCTCGGCAATTATTTTCCTTGTATTAAGCAGGTTTTCGATCCATTCATTTAGACTCGCGTCTGAATCTAACTTGTTTAAAGCAGCTAAAATAGAATCTGTATTGACATTGTTGAAGGCCCCTTCAATGTCTAGGCAAGGCACTGAAGAGAATTGTTTGCGTTCAACTGATCTTTCAATAGTGCTGACTACCTCATGCAAGGCTGTTTCTACTGATTTTTTTACGTTGAGGTAGGCGTGTTGTGATTTCGAGATGAAAGTTTTTACCCATCTTATCTCGAAGTTAAACATCTAGAATGCGTTCAAAAGTTTTAACCAAGGAATCAGCGTTTCACGCAGCCTCCATAACATGGCCGGAAATATTCCTTCAGGGCCTGAAATTTCTGATCGCCAAAAGAATTCTCTCTTCAGATACGATGGAATTGATGATCTCGGGAGATATACCAGCTGTTCATTCCCCATTGTCCTTCCTTAGAAAGGATGTGCAAGAGTGGTTAGTTGCCTCGATTGAATTTCAGAAATCTACCCTTAGCTCTGATAGATTTCTTATATTCTTTGAGACAGTCTTTATATGATTGAAAGTATTTGTGTTTGTAGCAGCTGTTAAAGACTGTTCTTGGAACGAAGTTTTGGCCGGACATAATTCTCCAGTCGGTTTTTCCAGGATTTCTATAGGGAAATTTTAGGTCCTGAAGAAATATTTCCGGCCATGTTATGGAGGCTGCGTGAAACGCAGATTGCTTGGTTACAGCTTTCTCCAAGAACAGTCTGTTACTACGATTTCAGACTCATTAGCTTATCATCCTTTGTTCTGAAAACTTTTATAGGGAGCGGGCTTCTCCTTCTTGAGATTTAGGTCGAAGAGTATTCAACCGTAGTATGAAAATGACTTTTGGTTGGACACTCTCCAATTACTGACTTTTAGGAAGTTGTTGTCTGTACAAATTATAACGTATAAGACCTTCTTCACAAAGTTATCCGAAATCGGAAACGCCAAAGCGGGTGTTGTTCCCACGTTACATATGTTAAGTTTAGTATTAAGTATGTTCCCAAACTTCGTTTCTCCAATTGGCATCGCAGCCCAATAGCAGTATGTCTGAGTGATGATAGGAATCGTGCCAGGTGCACTTCGTCAGGTGCCGTCGGTTTGTCGTGCGGCATGAAAGTTGAAGCGGGGTACACTGTGGGATCTGAAGCCCTAAAGTTCGAGCACAGAAAGTTTTTAATATGCTTTTTAGCTTTGACGTTAAGATCTCTGACCCAAGACTCCTGTGTGAGTCCGATGTCGATGTTTCCTTCGCGTAGGAAAACATCTAAATTATCTGTAGCACATCTCGAGTTCTACAGATTTATTTGGATTACTTTCATCAACGGATGTCTTCGGCTAACTCCAGCTTTTCCAGCAGGATGTTAGCTTCGTCGACCTCTTCTAGGTAGTAGTCGTTATTGCCTGATTTGAAAATTTTTAATTTGGATTTCCTCAGCCCAAACCTTAATTCGTTGTCAACTTTTCCTAATATTGGTAAGCATTCTTCGTTAAACTGTAGCACGGAAGTCATGCTGTATTTTTGCGACTTTTCTGCCTTAATTACTGCCCAGTCGTCCGTCGGCACCGTAGGACTGTGCGAACTTAGGTATTTTAGCACTTTTGCTCCATTACCGACAATTAAATACGAGCACGAGGTGGGCAAGGAATGTCCTTTATTAATTTTTGTTTTTGATACGGTCATCACACAGGGTGTACCCCTATGAATGAGAGCATTGTGTTGATTGGAAGGAAGATTGATAAGTGGGAGGACGAAGAAGCGAAAAGTAGTTATGAGCGTTTGCTTTTAATTTGTAAGGATCACAATAATCGAGGAAAATATGAGCTCCGATTATGTGCTTGTCCAGCACGATTATGGAGAGTTTAGCCCCAATCTCTCTCCATCTCTCCAGAACTCCTGTGCCGCTGTTGATACCCTCCTCTATCAGTGCAAACAGTAGGTTGTTTTGATGATTATTCATTAGTGATGTTGGCACTCTTCGACAGCTTAGCTCTTTTTGGTGCCTGGTCGATCACATACTGCATCACTTTTCTGTATTTTATTTTGTCCTCAGCGCCTCGCTATTGCTCTTCAGCTTCCTTATTCTTAGCAATCGTGCTTAAAAGGAGGCGAGCCTTCGAGTACTGCGATTTCAAAATACCACTTTCGCATTTTTTCTTTATTTTTGTCAGCTTGCCTGCACTGTGGTGGTACCTTTTGCTTTTGCTACCACCACAGCTTTTTTGAAACTTTTACAGCATGGTTGAACCTTGACTGCTATAGCTTCCCGGATCACTGAGGTTGACGTCAAGGTACGTCAACGGGAGGAGTAGGTGGAGTAATTATTGACAACAATTTTAAATCGTTGCCATTAAACTTCAAACTTCTCTCTTGGTAGGCAATGGCAAATCTACAAGAGTAAAAATTGCCTATGAAAAGCTTGTCACTCTCCGTTCGAATTCGGCATACAACTGTAGGCCCTTCCATTCATGTGCAAATCTAACACGCACAACATGAATGGATGTGAAAAGCTCGGCCTAGGCCCTCAATGGGCTGGTGTCCATTAAAAGAAGAAGAAGCCATCAAACTCAAAACTTTATTTAATTTGCTGCACAGCAACTCAAGTTAAAATGATAAAACGTCAAATTTTTTTTAATTTTTGTGGCTTCAAAATGCGGAATTTTTGAAATATTTTTTAGCTTAGTATCAAATAATTATATTCTCGATTTTTAGGAAGTTATTTTTATCATAAAGACAAATTTACTTAGATAAGCAATTTATTTATTCTACAAGTTGTTTCTTCATGAAATGAGTTCGCTAAGGCAGTCCAATTCCAATTCCACCATCCGCGGCAAGGCCGATTCATGTTTTATGATAAAACTTTTATTAGCTAGAAAAATTGTTGTTGCATCGCATTTATGGTATCTGATCCGATCGCGATTCCACTCAAAAAGTTATAGCAGCATTAATGCAGCCTTGCCAGACTTTTGTCTCTTGCTTGAGAATTTTCTCAAATAAAAGAGTAAAAATGAATTTGAAGTGTTCAATCTACCAAACCGCCGAAAATTCTACCAAAAATTAAACACAATGTTCTGCATTCATATGGGTACACCCTACCCTAACCCTAAGTACCCTAACCTTTTAAAAAATGTCGCGGCAGATAGAGGAAAATCGTTTGGAAAATCGTTTTGGTCTGCGGTGTGGTTTACCATAATATTTTGGCACTGTTGAGCTGCATTCTCCTTCGTCGAAAATGATCATTAATTCCTGCAAAATGATATTGGAGAAAGCTTACCCTAAATTTGCAGACTTGTTTAGTTCAATACCTTGGATGTACCAGCTAGATCATCAATAGATGGATATCTGAGCAAAATGTAAGCCCAGTGTACTCGACCTTTCCTTCCATAAAGTTGGACATTCGTAGAGGAAACGAACTGCCGTTTCTTTTTTCTCTGGTTATTTGCAGCTAAGGCAAAAAGTAATGTGAGGAATGCCCCTGACATGATGATGAGATGTTCTGCTCTTCTCCAAGGTTAACATACCTTGCTTAAAGGTATGTTATGACGATTTCGATCTTGACAGTACTAAGTGATAATAATACTATTTAATTCAACCTGGGACTCGTTCAGTGAAGACCCCTTTCGCTCCAGCTCGGCAGCCATTTCGTTGCCCTTGATATTCCGATGTCACGGGACCCGAATTATAGTAACACTATGATAACTTTTGACTGATAGGGGAAACATACTTAAGCCAATCTAAAAGCCGTCTTCGAATAAGTGCATATTCTTGGTTATCTAATAGTAAGTTAGTCAATAAGCTTTATACTAAGATAAGTCGTTCAGAAAGACATAATGCACAACTTATGGGTCTCCGAGGAAACTCTCTCTCTCTCTCTCGTTGCTAACCCAAACTAATTGTCTTCGTACTTAGCATAGCAATGAACAAGCAAAGCAAAAAGTAATGCACGCTAACAATTCACTCCAAAATAATTCGGTATAAAGTGAATTTCTCACAACACATTCAAATCACAACAACATTTAACAACACCAGCCGGTGTTCATCAAAGTAAATGCATGTAATTAAATGGTAATCGATATGTAATTAGAAACTCTAAGTCAATTGAAAACGAAACGAAATTATACATCATAAAGATAAAACTTTATGAACATTTCATAACTGGTAATACAGCAAATAAACAACAGCAGCAACAAAAACAACATCTAACAACAATAATAAACCAAACCGAAAAAACAATAAACCACAACCTAGGACTCAACTTGAGCACAAAAACTTTATCATCACGCTGACCAACGCAATACTGACAGTTTAAAATTTATTATAACAAAATTGAGTGTAAAAGTTATTGCCTTAAAGTTGGCGGCGGCGATGGTGATGGCGACGATGGCGGCATCAACGAACGGTAACGGCGACCGCGCGGTAACTCTGTGTGTGCTTGCAGGGTGCAAATTTGCAAACGCCGTTTCTTTTTATTTCTTCCACCAGCTACACCGTTATATTCTTGTATAGTTTATGGCAAGTTTTTATTTACACTTACACACGTCTTCTACACACATACTACGCTTTGGTGCAGCACTGCGGTGTTGCGTCCACATCGCTAGCCATAGTTTATTTAGCATATCCATTCATTTTTCGAGTTGGCAACATTTTTATGACTTGCAAATCGGCATAAATTTTACAACGTTTAGGTTTTTTGGGAATATCCCAAGATGGTGAAAACTAAAGGATCAGAAGAAATGGGACGGGGGACGGGGAAGGGAAGCGGGGGAAAAGTAAGTAGTGGGAAAAGAAATTCAACTTAGGTTTTTCTCCTTCAACGTTGCCAATTGTGATGGTCAAATGTAATAAATCAAATGGAAATGTTGCAAATGCGTGGAAGAGAAAAAAATAAACAAGGAAGCAATGAATGTAGAGAGAGACAGAGAGAAAGTAGCACCTCACACACACATAAAGGCTAAATACTGGTCACAAGTATTGGCCATATTCACTATCTGCGTGCTGTTTTATTTGTCTTATTTTTTTAGTTTCGCAAAATCATTTTAGTTATTTTTTGCCAAAAGAGTGATAGTGTGAATGAAATAAATGACTTAGTCTTCGATGCAGCGCCACAATGAATATGCAAACGAAGGCAATTTTAAGCGCGTATGCATCGTCAAGTCGAAGTAGAAGAACGAAACGATGTGTCTCGCAAAAACTATGAGCGGCTGAGAACGAACGTAGAAGAAAAGTGCAGCAGAAAGAATCGACTAGATGTCTGTGTCTATGAAACGATGAGACTCCACATTGCCTAAAGCGATGTTTTCATGCGCCAGTCGCATCGCCGGAAAATACGCCAGCCAACCAACAAAATGCACAAAATGCAGTTATGATAAATTTATGTGTTTCTAGGACAATTCCAGGAAATCTGTGAAACAGTGAAACGTATCAGCAACGAGAAAATAAGCAGCCAGCACCACGATTATGTGCCACAAAGTGTGGATATAAATTGTTGGTATCCGCACTTTTTCATTTTCTTCATTTAAATTTTTTTTTTTAAGTTTTAATTTCATTTTAGTAAATATGGCGTCAGCAATGACGTCGAATGGTGGCTTTGATGGCGTTAATATTGTGTAACTGACGCCACAGTTTTTACACTATCGCTACCCAACTACCCACGCACGCACCCATCTACTCACCCATACAACTTACCTCACTGTGTCTGTGTCTATTCACAGAAGGTGTTTATTTGGCCAACAGCAATTTATGCAGTTTGAAGCGATAAAGTTTGCCTGCTGACTGACAGACAGATAGACTCACGAGCGGCCGACCAGTTAGCCACCAACAAACATGTTGAAGACATTTTAAGATTGACTTATGTATGTAGTACAATATATTTTTTCAGCTTCTTCTTTTTACATTGCATGAATTGCAATTGCATAGTGTAATGTATAAGGAAAAGAAGCAGTTAAAACTTATGCGTTATACTTGATGGAGGAAGACCACTAGTTAGCAAAACATTAAGAGATTTTAATTAAATTGCGAAAAATTTCTCTTGCAACATTGCGGTATTGTTGACTTAAGAAGTTTTTCTGTGCATATTTTAATCTTAGTTCTACGATGTATATGCATGTACCAAAAGTTTTCAACAACAAGAAGCAACACGCTTAATATCAATTTAATTACCATGTAATTACAAGAAATTAAGTACCATACTTTCTTTGGCTTTAATTTTCTACTGGGTGTTTTCTCTAGAGGAGAACTTTAAATTGAAATAAAACAAGGAAAAATGTTTTTAATATCCATGAAATTGGCTTACATATGTTGTGCGTGTTAGATTTGAACATGAATGGAAAGGGACCTACTGTTTTATGCCGAATCCGAACATCGAAGTGAAAAGCTGTTCATAGGTTCATAGGCATATATGTATGTAGCTGTTATAGGTTTGCCATTGCCTGCCAAGAGGTGGTATCGTGTAGAAAAACAGTTTTTTCTACTTTATGATTTTGCCTGTGCCGAGATTTGAACTCCGAACACTCTACGTAGCAGGCCAGCGCACTACCAACTACGCCACGGCGACCACATGGCGTAATCTGGAGATACAATTTTCGCTCAAATTGTATCTTGTAAGCACTTAAACCAAGATCTTTATGCAAGATTTTCCATAAAATTAATGGACACAATCTTAATTATTGAGCACAAGCCATTTTCGAAACACCATTATATTCAGAAAAAGTCACCATATGGACCGGTGGAATCATCGTTTTAATTTGGCACATTGTCAGATAAAATTAATAACTTGTTATAAAATTCAAAATAAATATTTACACATGTAATTAATCTTTCTCTATAATTCTCTTTATTGTGATTGTCGAGTGTTCGCCAGCTATCAATTGGCATCACTGCTGACGAGTATCGAGACTCGATTAAGTGATCTATAGCAAACCGGTATTTGGAGAATCAACTCGTATGTCGAGTCTCGAAAAAATTAACAACTTTTTGTGTAAAACATTGAATACCTACAGCAATAATGAAAAAATTTAAATAACAAACTTTACGGTTATGTTGCATGTACAGAAAAATGTTCCTTCCACTGGGTAGAAACTTTAACTAGGACTTAGCATAAGTTGATATGAAGTGAACCTTCAACGGTACTAAGTTAAAACTCTATAGTCGAGTAGTTCGATGCTCGACAACCATAACAAGGATGAATATATACCCAATGAAGCATCCTGCGGATTCGGATGGTCCATAGACTATTGTTAGCATTGTTAGTGAAGAAAAGGTCTTTTGCATAGTGATTGCATATGCAGTTTGCATAGCCGATAAATTTCCAATATGTTAGACAATCTACCCTAAATATTCTCACCAACTGTAGGGTGAATGTGAAAGCCCAGAAACCGGTACTGGTCGTCTTTACTAGAAGGTAAAAAATGCATATGCTATTCTGCCTTCACTCAGTGGTATTGAAGAAGCAAGATATTTAGATCTAATTTTTAGGTAAAAAAAAATAAACTAAGTAAGCTAAAATCCTAATACACGATAGCGAGTAAATAAATCAATAATAGTATTAATTTCGTATCTAGAAATCTTCAGTAGGAGTTTCTAATTTTTACTGGGATTTCCAACATTATCACAGAAGAGCGACCTACCACCCTCTTCCCCTCGCTTTTAAATTGCAAAATAGAGATCAGCTCCGCACAAAAAAAAAATAGGAAAAAATTTCCTTTTTTAAAAATCTCAATAGGGAGATGTTTGAAGTCCCCACAGTTCCCCCTGAACCCACTATTGAACAGGGCTAAACTCATGTAAACGAGCAATAGGAAAAAGGAAAAGAATTAGGCATTTACTCATTCATGGTTCATTGGCTATATGGTACACTTCCATAGTCATGCGCCTTTTGGTGTTTGGTGGGTGGCTGATCAAATTTTGATTAGTAAAGCCTAATAGTTCTTGAAACTCTGAAAATCTCGCAGATTCACGATTATCTATCGGGTGTCTGTTTGTCAGCTGAATGCTGGAGTTTTACTATGTGTCATCTCAAAAGGATAACCGCTTTACAGTCACTTTATTATATTTCTTTAGACATACATACTTAAACTGTCTGAAGTTTCTTGTGAACATTTACACGGTCCGATAATTGCCTTTGTAATTGTATAGCAACAAGAAAAAGTACTAAGCGCATTACTATTCTATGCATTTCTGTCTCATTTTTCAAATTAGTAAATTATGTACGAAATATATTAAGACGATTTTTTCCTGCTACAAAAACTTTTAACTGCTTCTGCATTTCCTTTATTGCTGTCTCGCTTCTCTTTCTTCCTTGGCAAACTAATGAAGAAATTATATTGCTTGTCGTTGTTAATTGATTGCTAAAAATTTTTTTTTGTTCTGCCTCATAAGCTTCTTTTAATGTGGATTCCCAACGGGAATGTGTAGAAGAATCAGCAATTCTTACTCAACAATGACTTGAAGGAAATAATTAAATAAATTTAAAAACCTTTAAAATGATAGGTAGCCAATTAAGCAATAAGTAATATTTACAGAAATTTTTTCCTTTCTTTTTTTCTAAAAATTCAGTTTTGATTTTATTCACTTATAAATGGATATGGTTAGAGTTCTTCGCTATTTGCTTTAAATTTACATTTGTTTGGAGAAACACATGAAAAATGTTAAAAATTTTATTAAGGAATTTATTTGTGTATCGTTTTCCCACTGGGTAGGCATGGGTGTATCTGTGTGTATCCGAAGCCGCAGCGCTTTTTTGCGCTCGCTCACTCGCTATCAAATTAGTATTCAACTTGTGCTAAAAATTTAACTTTTTCTTTCGCTTGCTCGACGTCGTTCATCAATTAAACATCGTTTAGCAACACTGGAATTACTTGCAGCTTGTTGCATTCACTTCTTTCTGTTGCTATTTTCGTTGGCTTCTTGTGTTTGGTTTTATTGAAAATCAGTTTTTCTAGTTCATTTTCCTGTTCACCATCTTGTTGTTTATTTTTCCTCATTGCTGCTGATTGACATTAATTGGAAAAGTAGTTTAATTGTTGCATTTATGTATATGGAAAATTATAAGTAAACAACAACGATAAAAAGTTGCAGTGAAAAAAAGTAGTAGGTAAGAGAGAAGAAAAAAAATCGGTATTTATTTTTGCAATCACATAACCAGAGTATGAAAGCGCCTATACCTAAACCGCTGAAAAGTCCGGTAGTATGTTGAAAGTGTTCCATTTTCTCCGCCTGACTACACTCAATATGACAAAACATCAAAAATAGAATGCAGAATTAATCTACCTCTCAATACCTATTCAACTTTACCTAGAAGATGTCTGGTATAATGTTGAAAGTGCCCCATCTGACCACCAGCCTCGTTACAAAAAATATTTAAAAATAATCCAGAATTAATGTTAGATATTCTGAGAATGTTAGAAATTAATCCACTCATCAATACCAATCCAATGATACCTATGAAAATTCTGGTACTAAATAGAAAGTGCAAGTTCCACTTGACCATCAAATGACTGCATCTAATATGAAAAAACTGCACACATAAAATTCACAATAATTCCGAATTAATATTTGATTTTCTGAAAATATTATTAATTTGTTTGCTAAATACCTATTGAATTACACTTAGGAGATGCTTAATATTACGTTGCAAGTGTTCCAAATGACCTTCAACTCCCTCCACCTAACTGCCACCTAACAATAGGAGAAAATTTAAAAAAGATTTTTATATTATTCAGAATTAGTATTAAAACTTTGAACTTTGAACTCAGGATTAATCTTATTTTCAATTTCTATCCAATGATATCTGTAAGATGCCTAGTATTACGTTTGAAGTGTTCCAACTGACCACCAACCACTTAACTGCATTCAAGAAATAATTAAAATATCTCCCAAATCATTGCTAGAAATTATTTAAATGCAGAATTAATCTACTCCTCAATACCTATATATATATAAATATATCTATGGTACACATGAAATGCCTGGTATTATGTTCGAAGTGTATCACCTGGCAACCAACCCTATAACCTGCGCTGTATTTTTATCAGAGTGAGCTTTAGCCCTGCGCCAAGTAATACGATCTTTAGGGTTTTTGCGTTTGCTTGATAACTATTTCGACATATGACCTATTTATGGTCCTAAAACTCGATTTGGCGGTGCAGCATTGGATATTGAAGTTAGAGCAGAAGTTGTACTTCATACATGTGCTTCTGATGTAATCCAGGACCATATCTCCATATATTAATAAGCTAAGCAACAACCAGCTACCTCCTTTTGTACCTACTTGTAAAGGGAGGTTTTTTTTAGAACTGTGGTTTTCATTCTGGCAAAACTTTTTTCGGAGTTGGTATTTTTGACAGCTGTCGCTTGATTTATGCTCAGTTTGGTTTGCCATTTAATAATGAATAGACTTACTCCTGAACAACGTTTGCAAATCGTGAAAATTTATTACCAAAATAATGGTTCGGTTTCAAAAGAAAATTTTGTTCAACGATGAAGCTCACTTTGGTTGAATGCAAAATTATCGCATTTGGAGTGATCATAATCCACAAACCATTGTTGAGACGCCGTTACATCCTCAAAAAGTCACTGTTTGGTGTGCTCTATGGGCAGAGGGAATCATTGGTCCATGTTTCTTCAAAGATAAAGCCGGTCATAATGTTACAGTCAATGGGGAACGCTATAGAGCCATGACTAATGACTTTTTCGTGCCTTAATTGGTAGTTATTGATGTGGACGACCTTTGGTTCCAACAAGACGGAGCTACATGCCATACAGTCAACGGAACAATCAATTTATTGAAGGAAACTTTTGGTGAGCGCATTATCTTGCGTCATGGGCCTGTGGCATGGCCTCCAAGATCGTGCGATTTAACGCCGCTGGACTATTTTTTATGGGGTTATGTGAAGTCGCTTGTCTACGCAGATAAGCCCGAGACAATTGTCGCCTTGGAAGAGAATATTCGGCGCGTTATTACTAACGTATTGGCCATAATTGGTGCAAAAAGTGGTCGAAAATTGGGCCTCTCGGCTGGAATTTATTCGAACCAGCCGCGACGGCCACTTGCCTGAAATCGTTTTTAAAACATAATGGCAAATCCTTATCTTTATAATAAAGCTATATTCTTGGCTATAACATTAAATTATATGCGTTTTATTTCTTCTTGAAAACCACACTTCTAAAAAAAACACCCGTTATTAACGTCAACATATTCGCATGAAACTTGTATCGTTGGAAAAGTAAAGTGGTAAAGCATCCTGCAATATAAATTTTATGCGGATATCTTGACTTAACATTACATGAAGATTTTTTTTCATTTGAACATTAGTGCAGTACAGAATCACCGAATAAGCGGGAAGAGTAGAATGTTGTGACCATACCAAGAAAGTGTTTTATTTTTCTTTTCGTTTCACCCATTTGACGCTCACTCATTTCGTTCATCGTCCACGAATGATTCTGTACTGTGTATGGCTGTTCTGCTGTTAGAATATAAGCTACCAATGCATTCAAATCAACTACCAGTGTTTCGAGTGTTGTCTTCATTAGAGAGTGCGCATTTTGAATTTATTTAACCCTAGAGTGTGAGCGAAGTTCGATAGTATTCAAAAATAAGCGTAAGCGATAAAATGACCTAGTACGGAGCAATTACACATTAACCAGTTCCTCTACGAATAATCACAAAGTCACATTTTTTTTTGGACATCAAATTATTTAGTATCTCTCCATTTTTTACCTAAATTGATTCTGGAAAATTCAGATCTTTCCAAAAAGTACAAATTCGATGCTGCTGTGACGGCAGTTGGACAGTTGAAGCTACTATGCCGACATTTGACGGTGCTAATGTCAACATTTAGCGTTACATTTAATGACGCTATGTCTATAAACAATACAGAAGCTTATCCACTACCAATTTCGCAGCAATAAGTACATATTTGACCTAAGCGTTCCGTTATATCTCAGCGAAATGAGTAACTACATATACCTATAGAAAATTCACAGTTGGTATCGGTAAAACAAATATTTACTAATTACGGCTAATTACGTATCCCTACATATCTGAATAGGAACTTACTTACTTACTTTTAATGGCAGAACAGCCCATGGAGGGCCTAGGCCGCATCCACTCATGTTGTGCGTGTTATATTTGTACATGAATGGAAGGTACCTACAGTTTAAAGCCGAATCCGAACGGTGAAGTGAAAAGCTTTTCATAGGCAATTTTTACTCTTGTAGGCAGGCCATTGCCTGCCAAGAGGTGGTGCCGTGTAGAAAATTTATTATGAATAGAAACAGGTACTTTATATTTTTGCCAGTTAGTGATAACAATAAATCACCTTTATGTACTAATTTTTTTAGCAATATTTTAGCTACTAAAATATTTTAGTACTTTACTTTACTTCATATTCGTCAAAATTACTTTCCGGATTACACTCGTGCTTTCGCTTTCGAATATGATATAATTTCCTTTTCTTTGCTACTAAAATTTTTTGCAACTTGAACCAGAAATTCCAAAAACATAAATAAAAAGTAAAAAGTTAACTTTTCAAATGTGCTACCAAAACAAATAAACAAAAATGGAATAAAAGCGAGAAAATAAAAAGCTGACAGTCATCACCACCCAAATTGCGTAAATGTCATAAACTCACCGTTCGGCCTCCCTGAAGGTCATTCATTAAAAACAAAGCAGCAAAAAAATAAATCACCAGAATAAAATAAAAGCATAATAATGATGCCGAACATAATGCAACAATCGCTAAGTAAAACGTAAGTAAAACAAAAAGTAATGTGTGCAACGAAGCTGAAGCTGAACCTGAACCAGAACCAAAAGCAAAACCAGCCCCACCTTGTTCGTCCACCTGACGTTAACGCCAAGTTGCATGATTGATTGAAACATTTTCGTTTGCACTGCAAAAAAAGAAACCAATTGTGGAATTTCATGGTGTTCCACTAAATTTTAAAGTTAAATTTTTATGGAATTCTGTTGCATTCTTTTGAGTACACTGCAAAAAAGTCGGTGTATGTTTTTTGTTTTACATTACATTTTTGTGAGCTTATGTTATATTATGCTTGGGGCTGTGTACCTGCTTGTCTGAATGTTGGTCAGAGAACAGTCACATCATCGGCATCGTTTTCATTTATTTATTTGTACGTTGCCCATAGGGAAGTAGGAGGAAGGAGGCTTAACCGACGCATACTGTAGATTAAGTGTACCTGTTTTTTATGTTATCGTTGCTGTTGTGTGCGGCAACGCTTAACCATTTCATTTGCAATTCCGTTTATTTCGTCTACCTTTTTCTGTGCCCGTGCTCTGCTGTGTTTTTCTTTTCATTTATATTTTATCATCATGCCATTTCGATGACAACAAAATTGATTTAATGTCTTTGTTGTTGTTATTTTTCTTTCTCCTTGGATCACAGGTGGGGCTGTATATCTCTTAATTGGTGTTGTGGACGGAATAAAAAGGCCGGCGTCCAGCTGAAGACGAAGCGCATCATGCAATGAGAGTATGATGATGCATTCATGTGTGATTCCGTGTTTGAGTTATTTATGGCATAAGCATGAATAAGTTGTAATGTTAAGAAATGTTAGCAAAAAGTTCAAGACAATTATTGCTGTTATTTTAATTGTACGCATACACAAACTCGTGCATATTTATGTTATGCAAGTATGTGTGTGTGTGTGTGTGTGTGTGTGTGTGTGTGTGTGTGAGGTAGTTTAGGGCACAAACTGTTTAGATTTGTAGACATTTAAATATTTTAACCGAAGATACTCGTAAAGTGGAGGCTTCTATGTACTTGGAAATGAAAATATCATTCTTCAATAAAAGATGTAGAAGATGTGGCGCGATTTTCACAAGAAAATTTTGTTCAGTGATGAAGCTCACTTTTGGTTGAATAGGTACGTTAATAAGTCACTGTGTGGTGTGCTCTATGGGCAGAGGGAATCATTGGTCCATGTTTCTTCAAAGATGAAGCCGGTCATAATGTTACAGTCAATAGGGAACGCTATAGAGCCATAATTAATGACTTTTTCGTGCCTGGATTGGAGGATGTTGATGTGGACGACCTTTGGTTCCAACAAGACGGCGCTACATGCCATACAGCCAAAAAAACAATCAGTTTATTGAAGGAAACTTTTGCTGAGCGCATTATCTCGAGTCATGAGCCTGTGGGGTGGCCTCCAAGATCGTGCGATTTAACACCGCTGGACTCTTTTTTGTGGGGTTATGTGAAGTCGCTTGTCTATGCAGATAAGCCCGAAACGATTGACGCCTTGGAAGAGAATATTCGGCGCGTTATTACTGGCATACGGCTCCAATTGCTGCAAAAAGTGGTCGAAAATTGGACCTCTCGGCCGAAATTTATTCGAACCAACCGCGGCGGCCACTTGCCCGAAATCGTTGCAAATCCTTATCTTTATAATAAAGTTAAATTCTTGGCCATAATATTAAATTATATGCGTTTTATTTCTTCTTGAAAACCACACTTCTAAAAAAAAACTGCCTGTATAAACAGGCCTGAATTAGTTCCCGGTTCTCGGAAAAACGATTAATTTCGTAATTGAGAACATCTAGAAATTTCGAATTTGAGAAAGACTTTTAATTTCTTCGAAAAAATCTTATAATTCAAACGCAACGAGAACATAAAAACATAGAAGGCATTCTTTCAGAATGAACTCGGCGGGAGCGGTAGTTTACACATTGGCGCAATGATGCAGTGTCGCAGCCATTACGTTCGTCTTCATAAGAAAATGTAATGCCAGATCTGTGTATACTAGTGCGAGTTATAGGTGGGCCTTGTCATCTTTCAAAAGGTTTTACTCAACCCAAACGAAAAACCATGTTTGAATACGACAGGGGGACGGTTGAACGTGCTGGTTTGTTTGGTTCGGGGGATATGGGGCAGGACTGCAGACCAATATCACAATACACTCAGTTCATATTAACACGTTGAGTGCCATGCGAGACCAGGTTGGTCGCACAGCGCGAAGGAGTTTTCAGGCCTCATGGTGCCACGTGGTGTCGCAAGAGAATATTTCAGATTTCGCTTTGTGCTGCTGCAATCGGCTCATAGATGGCATATGAAATAGTGTATTCATGATATACTAGATCTATTACATCGTTCATACTGCTTGACCTGTCGGTATGAGAC
Source organism: Palloptera scutellata (assembly GCA_958295655.1). Lineage (NCBI taxonomy): Eukaryota > Metazoa > Arthropoda > Insecta > Diptera > Pallopteridae > Palloptera > Palloptera scutellata. Next base: position 27,881,524 of record OY282451.1, read on the forward strand.
AATTGTGGCACTTATTGATTTCGTTTTTAATAAAAACAATAATACTTTTTTGTCAAATTCAAAGTCAAATTCACGTAAAATAAAATTTTTTAGTTCACATCAAGTACATATGCATACATTTCAAAACGAAAAAATACTTTATAGTTACAGTTACATTCAAATACATAAATATTTTTATATCAAATCATTTAAAAGAAAATTCAAATCAAAGTTTTTTGTTCACTTCAAGGACAATTCATTGGATTTTAAGTTATTTTATGACAGTCAAAGAAACATTGAAGGCAATAGTATTTTTCACACGCTACGCATTTCAGTGTAGTTTGCGGTGTTTTTCTGGAAGCTTGTTCTCTACCCGATTCTACGGCTAATCTTTTGTAGCATATTATACAGCGACAGCGCTTTGATCAGCCAAGATCATCCAATCTATGATTTTTTGATTCTGGCAGGACCGATTCATCGTGTTTATTTTCAAATTTGAATAAACTTTCAACAATTCTTTCCTTGAATTCCTTGATTGTCAGTTTTTTATTTGTTATTTCTTTATAAGCGACAAAAGCATTCACTAAGGCTTTTCCTGTTATCAGTTCAATGGCAAGTTTCCTGTACCATTTCAGAGGACGGCGAAGACAGGTATTATAAGATTTCATTTAGTCAGATATATCTATGTATGATTTATATTTGTTATATTCGATGACGTTTTTCGGCTTCAATACTTCCCGTTGTCTTTGCTTTACCTTTACCATTTCTTCCCCATGCTTGGTACTTAGAACTAGAACGTCTCCTTTGTCTTTCCACTTTTGAACTACAATACCCTCTTTACATTTCATGGATATATATTCTTCCAACTTCAGTTTTTTTTGAATGACTTCTCTTGGGTTAAATTTTCGGTTGGATCGTAGAGTTCCAATCAAATGAGTTTTTCCTATTTCAAGAAGTGCCAACCAGGTGGAACAGTACTTTTTTAATGAAACAAAGAATTCTGCAAAGTAAGGATGTAATATCAAAGGTACTATTGTCAAACCTTAAAACACCTACAACGCTAACTGCTGAAGAAATAAATGTTCTAAGTACTTGAGATAGAAAAGTTACTTTAAATTTTTAAAGATGCTACCGAGCAAACATCTGCAAGTAAATATGTTACCATTTCTTTAATTATACCAATAGTAAATGGTCTTCATCGCAAAATTCTGGACGTTCAACAACAAGTTTTTACTACCGAGGGGCAAAAACTATGTGAGATTCTGAAAGAGTCTGTTGAGAAAAGATTGTTTGAATATGAGTTGCAGAAAGAAACCGGAATTGGAACTATATTAGATCCTCGATTTAAAAAAGAAGGTTTTCGAATGGAGAATAATGCTGAATTGGCTTCAAGTCGTCTTAAAAACGAGCTTCAAATACTTACTACATCGATCAATTTAAACAATAGTGTAGAAGATGAAAGTTTTCCACCAGCTGTTTGTAGCACCAAAACATCTTAATTTTTCAGTTTTTTGGAGAGTCGAGTGAACGAAAAATATCGGTCAACGAAGATTGACTTGCAAATATTGAAAAACAAATATTTTGAAAGGCCGAACTCATCACAAGACGCTGACCCTTTGCTATTTTGGAAGGTAAGGATTTTTTTAATTCATGACATTGTAATTTTTTAATCGTAGTAAATACTTCTTAACGAAGTATGGCAACGTATTTTTTTTTCTCAAGGAGTGCGCGCTTAAATTTTTATGTATTCCTGCCGCATCCGTTGAATCGGAGAGGATTTTCAGTAAAACCGGACAAATTATTTCAAAGCACAGGTCGCAATTAAAAGAAAAAAATGTTGACATGCTTACATTTTCAAATAAAAATCAATGGCTTCTTTGAAAATAAAAAAATTATTTACATATTGTTGAAAAATTTTGGTTGTCAGTTTTTTTTATAGCTTGTTATATTTTTACACATATCGCTGTTTTATCGTGGCAGGCATTTTTTATCAAAATCACCGTTTGTTGATTGCACCAGAAGTTTTCCATTATATAAAGAAGATTAATAGTTTAAGTTGCGATATTAAGGTGAAAAAACAAAAACTAAATAAAGGGTGTTCTGCCGGAATTGATGTGAAGCAGGAATATATTTCATGCACAATTTTTAAGACTCGGAAAACAATCGATAGTTTTTTTCGATACTATCGATGGTTGTCCACTTTCGATAGTGCAACTATCGATAGTTCTGACTATCGATAGTTTTCCACCACTATTTTGCACTACACTCTCTCGGCTATTTGCATTCAATTGTGTTTTGTTTGTATGTTAGTCAATTGCTTGAAAATACATGCTCCCATACACACACACATAGTATGTAATTTTCAATTCGTTTATTGTTATTATAAATTATGGCAACGAATTACATATTTTTGTTTATTTAATGAGGAAGATTAGATGTGTTTGTCTGCTTTTCATTCTTTGTTCGCATCAATATTTATTATGGTGTTTGTGAATTTGTAAATAAATATTTTAAATATTTAAAACAATATTACAAATGTTTATGAAAAATACTTAGAATATTTTGGATTAGTTACGAGTATAAAACCGCAATGTGCAGCAAAAATAAAATGGTTTAAGCTGTATGTAAATACTTGTTCTACTTATTTCGTTTATGTTTGTCAACAAAATTCTTATGTATTTGTACCATAAGTCTAAAAGTATATTTTTTATACTGTTAGCCTATTAAACAATGTTCAAGAAATGAAATCTAGTTTTGTTTCAATTATCGGAAGCAGACGCACATAAATTGTCCAGCTCTGTCTCGTCGGAAGAGGAGGTATAGATAAGCTATAAAGGAAACAATCACAAAGGAAAAATAGGAAAGGTGGACATAAAAAAAAACAAGTAGTACTAGCTTCATATCATATGTAATTACTTACTTAACTGGTACTACAACCGATGATCGGTTTTGGCCGCCTCTATAAAGCTTCGCCAGTCGCCTCTGCTATGCGCGCGCTGGCACCAGTTGATAAGGCCAAGTGCAGTCAGGTTGCCCTGCACCTGGTCTTTCCAACGGAGATTAGGACGCCCTCGTCTGCGTGTTCCTCCACCGTGGTTCGAATAAAACACCCTTCTAGCCGGAGCGCTTTCTTCCATTCGCTCAACATGACCCAGCCAGCGAAGCCGCTGAATTTTTATACGCTTGACTATATCAGTGTCGGCGTACAGCTCATCGTTCCATCTTATTCGATACACGTCGTCCACGCATATTTAACCGTAGATCTTACGGAGTATCTTCCTCTCGAACGCTCCTAACCTGTTGGCAAGAGTTAATCTCCGCTTGATCTCAAGGCTGACATTATTGTAGGTATTGATGCTGGATACTAAGTAAACGAAATCCGTGACGACTTTAAAAGTATAAATGTCAACAGTGATATTTTGTCCAAGACGCCGTGACTCTTTGTTTGTTGACACAAAGTATTTCGTTTTGTCCTCGTTCACCTAGACCCACTCGACGAGACTCCCTTTCCAGGTTGGAGAATACTGCACTGACTGCTCGAGCGTTTTTGCCAATGATGTCATTATCATCAGCGAATGCTAGCAGCATGACACTCTTGTAGAAGATAGTGCCAGAGATGTCGATGTTCGCAGCTCGAATTATTTTCTCCAGCATAAGGTTAAAGAAGTCGCACGATAGGGAGTCACCTTGTCTGAAACCTCTTTTGGTATCAAATGGGGCGGAGAGGTCTGTCCCAATTTTCACTGCGCTGGTGGTGATGGTCAGTGTCATTTTGCAAAGACAAATGAGATTTGCAGGGATACCAAAATCAGACATTGCGACGTACAAGTGATCCCTAATCGTGCTGTCGAAGGCGACTTTATAATCAACGAATAGATGATGGGCGCTGATCTGTTTTTCTCGGGTCTTTTCCAGGATTTGGCATAATGTGAATATCTGGTGGATGGTGGATTTACCTGCCTGAAGCCACACTGATAAGGTCCAATCAGTTTATTGACAATGGGCGTCAGTCTTTCGCACAGTACGCTCGATAGAACCTTACATTAAGAAGGCTTATCCCACGGTACTTGACGCAGATCCTGGAATCACCTTTCTTATGGATTGGGCAGAGTACGCTGAGGTTTCAATCAGTTGGCATGCTTTAATCCGACCATATTCTGTATAAAAGCTCATGCATGCCAGTAAAAGCTCTTCGCTTCCAGTCTTAATCAACTCAGCAGGCAGGCCAGCCATCTGCACCTGCAGCCTTATTGATTTTCAGATGAGCGATGGCTGTAAAGACCTCCTCATAGTCAGGGCGGTGATCGTAATCAAGCAACTGCGGAAAGTGCTCCCTCTATAATCTCATTATACCCTGAACATCTGTTACCCGATTTCCGTCTTCATCCTTGAAGGAAGAGGCCCCGGTCTTCAAACCATCAGTCACGCGTTTTATTCTTTCAAAGAATTTTCGGACCTCATTGAACTCGCGGCTTTCTTCATTTCTTTCCTAGGACCTAAAACGACGTTTTTCCTCCCTCCTCAACTCTCTGTATCGCTCCTTAGCAGCTCGCGTTGCAACTGACTACACATTTTTCTCCGTCGACGGTTGTAGCCTAGCACCTCTTCGGCAGCCGTACGCATAGAGCGGGAAATGTGCGTCCACTGCGCGCATAGTTCATCAAGTTGAGGGGTGTTTTGCGAAAGGAGGAGTGCGAGTTGGTTGGCGAAGACTTCGGCTGTCTGTTGTGATCGGAGCTTTTCGACATCCAGTTTTCTCTTTGTACCTATCCGTACGCGATTTGCTACACATATACGTGTGCAGACCTTGGCTGCAACCAAGTAGTGGTCTGAGTCTATGTTTGCACCACGTATTGTGAGTACGTCTAGTACGCACACCTTCTGTCGATCACAACATGATCAATATGTATGCATTTAAATATAGCAGAGCTTCAAGTTGCAATACTTATGTCTTATTACAACATTCGAGTCCTCATCAGCAAATATATTATTACATACCGCAGTCACACGATATGGAATCACCTTGTCTGAAAACTCTTATAGTATCAAATGATGCGGAGAGAACTGTGACAATTTTCACTGCAATGCATCAGTTTGGCGACAGTCTTTCAAACAGTACGCTCGATAGAACCTTATATGCGATATTTAGAAGTTTTATGAAACGATGGCAGATCGAGGAATCATCTTACTCCCGTAACATCTCGATATCATTGAACTCGCGTCTTTCTGCTTCTCTTTTCTTACACAATAATTCAAAATATTTAAAATTCTTCATGCTTATAAAATAATAAGTGGTCGCTGTGGCGTAGTGGTAGTTCGTTGGACTGCTGCGCAGAGTGTCCGGGGTTCGAATCTCGGCACAGGCAAAATCAAAAACTAGTAGAAATAATTTTTCTACACGGCAACAACCTCTTGGCAGGAAAATGGCAAACCTACAAGAGTAAAAATTGCTATGAAAAGCTTTTCACTTCGCCGTTCGGATTCGGCATTAAACTGTAGGTCCCTTCCATTCATGCACAAATATAACACGCACAACATGAGTGGATGCGAAAAGCTCGTCCTAGGCCCTCCATGGGCTGGTGTGCCATTAAAAGTAAAGTAAGTATAAAATAACAAAAGCAAAATAAATAAAATTTAAAAATCATATTCAGTATCGTATCCTCTATCAATTGTCGTAAATTATCTCATCTTTCATACGAAATTTTATATCTTTATGACAATACGACACTTTGTGAATCACTTAATTGATTTTTGTATATCATGCGATAAATTGCATCCAACATATTGTACATATTAACGATTTCGCACATGAGCTTAGTTGTATTTTAAATAGAAAAAAATATATGTTTAATTATAATATTACCTAAATAAGTTAGTGAAAAACATAAATAAAGAAAATCTAAGACCTAAAGAACGTCACTAGTCGCCACCTCCGTCACCCCCACAGTCGCGGTCGTCTTACGATGAACGTATCTTATATACATAGTATGTATATTTGTATTTAAATTTTGAATTACTAAAGAATTATAGGGTTAATGTAAAATACCACTCTGGTATTTAGTTTAACCACTATGGTATCTCTTTTAGGCTGTGGTTATATTCAAATTTTGCTCGGCGGACGTGCCCGAACACGAAAAAAAGAGCTTTTACTCACTCTCACAGCGAACAATATATGCTGGGCAAAATGTACACCGAGCAAAAAGAACAAAAATGTATGTAAAATTGAAGGAAAACATGCAAACCTGTATATCATTATTTTCATATGCAGAAAAGCGAAGTAACGAATTTTTTAGTTTTTAAAAGTTAATATTAAATATATTATTCATAAAACTATTGATGAAAAATCATATTATTTTCATAATTTCTTAATTATGTTATTAATTGCACTCTCCATATTGATAAAATCGTTTAAAGTTTTTTAATATACCATTTAGCGTTGCCGTTGCGAACAATATAGTATTGCAAAAAAAACTGAATTTCGACAAAAAGCAACTCTGTAACGAACACCAATGTAATCAATACACCGAGCACGAGAATAAAATATGATGTGTTCGTCGAACAGCGAACACCAGTATAACCAGAACCTTACAGCTTAGCTTATGCATATATGTATGTCGCCATTATAATAGATTATCTCTTCCATGGGAATTTATACCAGTTGCCAGAGTGTATAAATTCCCATGTCCGGAGATAACTCTAAGTTAAGGTACGAATACAATGACTGCGACGGCATCATTGCATCACGACAACAAGATGGTGTCCGCAGCAAATTTCGAAATTTTGTCCGCTACTGCAGCAAAATGAACGCGGCGGCAACAACAAAAATTACTTTAATTCTAATATTCACAATTTCCACAGATTAGTTATTTTATACCTATAAAAAACAATAATATTTAATAGAACACTTCATTAATTTATTTATTTTTAAAGAAAATTTCCGAAGAGATACTGCTTGCCATTTATTTTTGATAGATCAGATTGGTTACAATTTCAACTATGGTGGATTATTGAAACACAAAGAACTACCATTTGATGAGGAGCCGTGATTGGTGCCGAAACGATCGTCTGATCTGCCTGTTCTACCTATGTACATTGTTGATATTCTCTCTGGCATTAAGCCTTTTGAAATACATTAGATATATTGAATGATTTACAAAATTTAATAGACAAATTTTAAGAATTTATTACTCTTTTCAGTGACGTGAAGTCAGTTGAGGTCAATTGCAGTCACTCGGAGTCACTTGAATATAATTGGTGCCACTTGAGTACACTTGCACTCACGAAGTTACACAAAGTCATTTCCAATGAATTGGACTAACTTGAAGTTACTTGGGAGTCAATTGTTTCCAACTTAAAGTGTTAAATAATTAATTTACTAATCAGAGACAAACTGAAGTTAGGCTGATAGCCAAGTCTGCTGCAATATGTTTCCCAAAGAGGTCTACATGAGGTAGAAAGAGAATGAATGGAAATGGAGGGACATTCTTCTTAAGGGACATGTGATCAACAATGATGCCGTTCTTTGAACATTGCCTAATATCGTCTTGTGAACTTGGCTGCGTTCCGAGCATCCGAGTGTTTTACTATGTACTAATTCATTGAATCATTGATTTATGTATTTTAATGCGCAACTGTGATGTGGTGGAAATTTACAACATAGTTGTCCAAACCAATAAATTTACTTCGCAATCAACAGTAAAATACACTGATGCTTGCCATCGATACATTTTGGAACTCAGCCCTTCTTTTTGAAGAGCCTTAAAATCAATGCACCATTGCATAGAATTCGTTCAGCGAATGCGATATAAAGCTTGTGAAAAACTAGTTGTTCCATAATATTTTGCCTACTGCAAAGAGGATGCTTGAATCGAAAGAAATTGGATATTATTGAGATAGCAAACTGAAAATGTTAGTTGAAGGAAAAATAAGATTTTCACAGCCTGAATTCTCAGGAGAGTTACAAGTCAATAACTTTTTTGGCAAACTAGTATCCCTGATACTTGATAGCCACATTTCAGTGTATCCATGCCATACAGTGGCTGCTGAGCATACCGTGAAGTTGGATACCAAAGTAGCAGTTGAGATGTGCTGAGCCGAAGCCCCCGTTTCATTATTCAGTTTATAAACACAGCACATAAAGTGTAATTAAATTAAGTTAAAAGCTTGGCATTTCTCATAAATGCACACAGCTTTCAAGAACCTCACTGCTCTCTTTTGAATATAACTTTCAGTTCTTCAACATAATGAAAGTAGATTCCAATGACCAAGAAATTCCGTTTTTCATTTAATTAGCTAGGTGGTAAATCGTGGGTGGATCTCGAAGTGCTGCCACCTCCACGTGATGGGCTCTGGACCAACCTCGAAGCTACATAGTTGCTGACATTACTGCCTTGCAAAGGAAGCCTTAAGATGGCAAAAGAAAACCATATACTAAGACAAGCCACTCGGAAGGCGATTTCAACAATTTTTCCGCCTTTTTCCTGTTTTGTTTTACTCTCCCTATAGAAGTGTACTTGTGTGAATCTATGTATCGAGAGGCTTTTAGTATTCGATGATGTGCATAAAGGAGATAGAGAGAAGTGGAGTTATAAAATAAACAAAGACGTTTCGCTTCTTTAGTCTGTAGCGGCTACACGTTTCATTATCCAGTTTATGAACTCAGCACATAAACTGTAATTAAATTAAGTTAAAAGCTTGACATTTCCCATGAATTCCCCGTCTAATTCATTGGACATATTTTTAATACACTAATAGTTATTTAAAGTAACAACATTACCCACTAACATAAAATTCAGCGAAAAGTAATCTGTTTCTTCTTCGTCTTCCTAAAGAAAATAAAGATTTGCAAAATTACATTTATAAATCATTGTAAAGAAATATTCAACCACGAAAAAAAATGTATTCAACATAATAATTACAGACTATTATGTTGTTTGCATAACAACATTACGAGCGACATTACGTAAAGGTGAATAAAGAAAAAAAATCAAATAAAAGACCCAACAAAAAATGACTTTAAACTCATATGTACATACATAGTTAATTGAATGAACAGTGAACGAAGTGTAAAAAAATTGCACCCCTTGCAGAAGCAAGCAAGAAAAGGTTATACGTAAAAAACTTAAACATGGACGAAAAAGTAAAAAAACATTGCACTGTGATAACAATTTTTAAACTAAAAACATGCACAAAATGTGAAGCAAATATATACGAAATAATAATAATATAAATAATGTTGCCTTCATGCTGCGCTTTAAAGGAACAACTCTCTTTACCTTATCTACACCTTTATACACTTGCACTTAACCCTTCCTTCGCCATGCGCCATGCGCGCTCGTTTGTTTTTTACTCTAAACATTTCACACTTTAACATTTTTGTTTCACACAAAATTATTTCTTCAGCAATTTTTGAAAACCGCACGTTACCAGCGGCTCGTTGTGGCTCTCAATCATTTCATTATAAATTTTCTACCATTTTTGTTTGTTTTCTTATTCATTTAATTCTTTCCCTTTAGGTTATTATTATTACTGGTTGGAAATTGCCAACAACTGGTTGCTGGTTGCTGTTGGTTGTTGGTTGGCTGCATTTTTTTAACGTGCGCCTAAATCCAAAACGTTGTTCTCGTTTCAATTTGAAGGCCCTCCAAATACAAAGCACGCAAGAAGCCTCTAATATAAGTCTGGCTTTCCTTTACAAAAGTATGTATGTATGTATGTATGTATGTATGTATGTATGTATGTATGTATGTATGTATGTATGTATGTATGTATGTATGTATGTATGTATGTATGTATGCATGTATGTATGCATGTATGTATGTATGTATGTATGCATGTATGTATGTATGTATGTATGTATGTATGTATGTATGTATTTATGTATGTACGTATGTATGTATGTATGTATGTATGTATGTATGTATGTATGTATGTATGTATGTATGTATGTATGTATGTATGTATGTATGTATGTATGTATGTATGTATGTATGTATGTATGTATGTATGTATGTATGTATGTATGTATGTATGTATGTACATTTTGGCTTTTTGCCCATTCCTGCCAGTATGTATGCATTATATGTGCTAAGTAAGTACTACCACAATTTTGCGCATTTTTGATACACTCGCCGCGCGTGGAATCGATAATTTATTAAAAGCGATTATTATTCGCCTGTGTTCGATGTGTGTGTGTGTGTGTGTGCCTTTCTGTGTGCGTGCTGCGGTAATTTAGTGCTTGTACTTCATTGCATTATACAATGCACTCTTCGTATTTACATATGCATTTGAGTTACCATAAAGCAGCTCTTATTTTCGGCTTTTGTTAAAATGCAATACAACAGAATTATTGCAAATGACCCTATTTTATAAGAGATATAGTTCAAATATTAAAATTTCTTATGTAAATTGTATCGCAGTTGTTTAGGCCTGAAGTTCTCATTAGTTTCAAGTTGATTTTGTGTAATTCTGGCAACCCTGGCCAACTAGATTTTCCTATTGATAATTTTGGAAAAAAGCGGTGATATTTTTGTCATCTTTAGACAATTTATCCAAATTTGTTAGAAAAAGAACTCTATTATTCCAGAAGCCTAGAAGAAGGGACGTCCTAAGTACCAGAAGATAAGCCGATAAGCCAGCAGAGGAAAGACAAGGTACCCCATATTGAATTTTATTTCTATTAAATTTTTACTAGAATTGTAACTGCTGCTTTTTATTTCTTTCATTATTTCTCGATTATTTAATTTTTCCTCGAAATCGCCCCTGCCACGGAGACGTAACGCCCTCACAATGTTTGATCGAAGTAATACATAGTTCTGATGAATTTTCCACCAGCCTGACAGGTGTAAGCACTACAATCAATCAAAAGAAAGCAGGGTTCTTCTTTCTCTTAACGGCACAACAGCCCATGAAGGACCTAGGCAGAGCTTTCCAGTTTTATACCGAATCCGAACGGAAAAGTGAAGGCAGGATTTAGAACCGGCGAAATATTGGGTTCGGTTTCAACTGGGCTTGGTTTCGGATTCAAAAAATACTCAAGTCAAATACAAACGATTTCTCAGTTAAGAAAAAAGTGGGTTCGAGTTTTAGGTTTAGGTTCGGTATTGGTTTGAAAACATAAATAAGGGGTTTGATAAGATAAGGAAGCTATTAAGCCTAAGCTACTCTCAATTTCTGACGAAACTATCCAGTATGGGCATTGACAATTTGTGGCACCTCTCGCCCGATAGGCAAATTAAATAACTCAAATTAAGGGGAGAAAATAATCGATATAGGATGTAGATTGAGTCTAATTCAAATGCTATGTCTATGGATTCTATGGAAAGAACACGTAGTGTAACCATGTACTACCCTCTGGCCCCTATCGGCAAACAGGTGAAGGTGGGTAAATGAGAAAAAGACGATGTAGAAGTAAGTGAGTCTAACTATATTCTCTGAGCCTATGGAGAAACCATGCACTATGAGCTTTAGCTAGTCTATGTCCCATCTTGGGGTAAGCATGTTTTGATGGGATAGGTGGAAATTTAAGTGAGGAGAGAACTAATGGAAAAAAGTGCTCCTAAAACAAATACTAAAAAAGTACTCAGGAAGAAATTAGAAATTCTGAAATGATTTAGAAAGATAGATATCGTAGTAATAAGTTAAATGTACTGCGACCATTTTTACTTGAACCTATTGAACTCTCAGCAAGAAGAATTTTGTATACTGGCAGAAAGGCTGATCTCACTGAGGAATACGCTTCAGTATAGGTTTTGTCTCTAATTCTTTCTGGCCAGTTATGCAACAGATAATTTTTTGGCCTGTGCTTGAATGCCTCATAGTACAGCAGGATGTACTTAAGCGCTCATTCCCTTTGTAATAAAAACGACAGGTGCTGGCCTGCCCTATGCCAAAACTTGTTTCCGTTCTCTCACTTTGCAGTGCCCTGAAAGGAATCCCGTGATGACGCAGCTCGCTTTGAGCTAAAATATAAATTTGGTCAGCAGATTTGAAATACATACTTAGGCTATGTATGTCGAATAATAACCACGACCAAGTATCCTTGAACGAAATTCAGCTTATTATTGTAGAGCTTGTGTAGGATACATAAAGTTTTGCTGGTTTTATTATTTTTACACGACACGATTCTAGGGAGAATAGAGAATTGTGCAACTCTTCCAATTAAATACAAGTTTTCTATTTGAGCATCTATTTATGAAGTGAAAAATTACAATTTTATATTATAATTTACAATAATTTATTTTTTTAAATTATAACTGTAGCATAGAACTAGTTTATTTCTTGAGATCGCTACAAATTCAAAAGATCGATCCTACAAATCAGTTACTTTCTATTTACTACATATTTTTTTCTAAAAATTCAGCGGCTTTGCTGGCTGGGTCATGTTAAGCGAATGGAATATGGCGCTCCGGCTGGAAGGGTTTTATTCGAGCCACGGTAGAGAACATTCAGAAAAGGACGTCCTAATCTCCGTTGGAAAGACCAGGTACAGGGATACCTGTCTACACTTGGCCTTGCCAACTAGTGCCAAAGTTCTATCAAGGCGGCCAAGACCGATTATCGGATGTAGTGCCAACTAAGTAAGTAAGTAAGTACATATTTTTTCTAATATTAAATATTGAAAGCTCTGCAAAAATAAGACTTTAGAGTAATCACACTACGGTATCAACGTAGTCGATGACCTTGCGAAACTCTAATTAGTTCGGAGACAGCTTTGTTTGATGCTCAAAGCATATCAGCATCATTCCCTCGCCACCTTTAAATCGTTCTTGAATACAGTTTTAAGTAGTGGGAAAACATTTAGGTCAAATCCGTTGACAATCGCTTGAATCGAATTAAATTTGTAGGCAAGAAAACCAGCAAGTTTTAATTTGTGCTGTTCATTCTTTGAATTTGTAAGACAAAGTATATCAGAATTGATTAAGATATCTTGCTGTGTGGAAAGTGGCAAGACCAAAAGCGAATTGGAAACTTACGCTGTGGAAAAGGCGACTAAGCTAATGCTTAAAAAGTGTCCGCCCAAAAAGTGAAGTTTGTTTTGAAGTTTGAGAAAGCCAAGTATTTGGTAATTCTTAAAACGAACGCAAATCTCACCTTAAGAAATGAAATGCGTTAAGATCCGTGGAGAAAGCAGGGTCTTTCAATTTAAATCTATTTAATTTTTTATAGAACAGAAAGACACGGCTGTATGAAATAGTGCCACACTCACATAACGTTTGTGCAATTGAGAAGTATGAAATACTCGTATTTCGTTTTTCAAGTTTATCGCAGCCAACTTAACGTTTATAAACTTGATAAAGTTACTAGAAAAATCATACCTACGTAATACCTTATATATACATTTGTATATAAGTATTTACATATACACTGAAAACAACAAAAAATCTATATATGTTATGTAAATATTAGCTACCTGACGTTCTTGCGTGTTCTACGCGGATAAGGATTCAACTCAATTTTACTTTATCCTCCCCCTCTCAACAACAAGTCATATCCTGCACTCAGTTGCCAGTACATCCTGGCAAAGTATTAGCCAACATCGCCACCTCGTGTTAAAAATTTTGTATAAATTTAAACACGAAATTGCTACATCACAAGGGAACTGAATGTGAGAGGGGAAAGTAAATTTAAAAGCTGAATCCTTTTTCGCGTTAAAAACGCGAATGTACAGAGAAAACAAACACACATACACACACACACACACACACACACACACACACACACTCACACATAGCTTTGAATGTCTAAATGACCAGCGTTGCGCTAATGCAACGGAAAAAGTGTTAAATTCCCACGGAGTGAGAGTAATTGAAGTTGAAATAGCATTCGTAAACGGAATTCTGATATACCTCCAACGTATGTAATTTGAAAACAGAAATCCAGTAAATAAATAGCAACAAAAAGAAGAACTGTGAAAACAAGCGAATGAACAAAGTAGTCGAATGGCAGTGAGGGGAAGAGGGGGCCGGGGGGGCGGAGTAAGAAGGTGACTTAAGTGGAGGGCCAGATGGGCGTGTTTCCCCATAACAAATTTATTTTTTTGGATAATGAAGCAAATTGCAAAGTTGTTCAAATACGCAGTACTAGTGTCCGACCGAATATTCGGCTTTGGTTTCGGTTCTTCCGCCAATCGACCCAAAAAAGTATATTCGGCTTCGGCGAATTGTGGCTGAATTTTTGGTCGAAGAATTGACCGAAGCCAAAGGTTATGATAAATTTTACTGCAGTGCACAAATTTAAAAACATTTTATTTAGAATTATTTAATACTTACAAAAAAAATCAAAGTTCAAATTTGCTTGGGGAAAATGATTAAAAACTTCTTACAACATAAAGTTATTTAACTCGCGAAACATTAATCTTATATTATGTACCATATTTGAAATATTTACGTTTTTCATGCCCAGCAAACATATGTAGTTTCAAATGTTTGAGAATTTGGATTTCTCAATTTGATATTACATAAATGAAATGTTAAATCATTCTCCAATCGCTAAGAAATAGAATTCCATAATTAATGTTTCTTTGAAAACAATGATTTTTCTTTAAACAATACTAAATGTTAGTACAGAATGACAGCTAAAGTCGAATTAAGAAAAATAAAAACTTATTTTCTTATTTTTCGTTATACTTAAATAGCAAAATATTGAAAGTTCTTAAAAAATTATTGGAGTGTAATTAATAAAAAATATAAGAATCGCTAAATTGGATAAATTTTTCAAGAACTCTCGACATTTTGGTTGTACTATATAATGAAAGATATGCAGTAAGTTTTAATATTTCCTAATTCGACTTTAGCTGTTATTCCTTGTGGCCGTAGAATTGTTAGCATTTTGGAAAACTGCTTGGATTCTAGCAAAGAAGGCTGCTGGACGCATGTGCTGGCAAGAGGAACAACCGAGACAAAGATTGCAGTGATAGAAGAGAAAGTTTCTTAATATTTTTTTTTAATAATATTCCTTTAAGTTTCCAAGCTTCTTCCAACATTCCAAAACTCGATTTTTGAAGAAAAAAATAAAAACGTGTAACAAAATACATGCATTAAATTTTCGTTCCGCATGTTTAATTTGAAATCCACATTTGAAGTTAATTTGATAATTCACGTTTGAAATCACTTTTAGATTGAATAATTTTTTCAAATCGGGAATAAACTCTCATTTCTGTTGAAAATCAAATAGATTTCAAACTTTTGACATTTTGAGAAAATGTTAGATACCAAATCATTTTCAAAAGTATATTAAACCTAAATGTTTGCTGGGTGTTTGCGGTATTTTTTTCTAAGAAAAATATATGTTTTATTTCCTTTTGTTATATTTTCAAAATCTTCGACTTCGGTTTCGGCAGCAGATTGAAAGAAATACAAAATTTCACAAAATTTTTATTGAAAGTTAAATTGCGATGATGAAAAGCAGAAAAGCAAAAATCGTGCTAACATGCAAACTAATTACAGCTACCACGATTTTGTTCGTTGTTTGTTTGCTGTTGTAACATTTGTTTGCATTTAATACTAATTTTTTCTTGCCGAACGCAATTGAATGAATATGAAAAAGTAAGTAGTAGCGAGCGGATTAGGATTTGGGTTTGTGCAATTCTGAAAACTCTGACCAAAAGCTAATCCAATAGCAGATCGAAAGTCATTCAAAATTCAAACAAACGGAATTCAAACCAACAAAAACAAATAGCAACAAAGTCCAAACCAAAAATCATACCGATATTCAGATTGAAGAGCCAAATTTTAGTTAAAAACTGAGCCAATTTAAGAATAAAAATAAAATACAACTTAATATAGGCCAATAATCAGACCAAAAGTCAGCACTAAACTCAAACCAAAACCTTTACCGAATACAGGCTTAAATTCAAACTAAAACCCGGACAATAAGTAGGCCAAAGTTCAGACCACAAATCAGGCCAAAAGTCGGATGAAATCCAGATCAAAATCCACACCAAAAATAACACCCAATACAAAATAAAAATCAGACCAAAATTAAAATCTAAATTCAGACCAAAAATAAGACCCCAAAGTCATTCCAAAACAAAAAAAATCAATCCTAAAATAAGATCGGAAGTGCGACCAAATTCAGATTAAAAATCGGTCCAAAAGAGATCCGGAAAATGGACGAAAAATCGTAACAAATTTAGACCAAAATTCGGCCAAAACTCTGAACAAAATCAGAGAAAAAGCACCAATTTAAGAAAAAAATTACGCAAAACTCCAAACCAGAATTCATGCCACAATCCAGGCAAAAAGTATCATCAAAAATCACAACGCACTCTAAATCAAAAACCATATCACATTCAGATAAAAATTTAGATAAAATTCAGATTAAAATTGAAATAAAAAATTCGAACCATAAAATCAAAACGCAAACTAATAAACAGATCAGACCGAAACTCAGAAAAAATATTTATTTAAATCCGACCTAAAAATCAATCATTGGATGAAAATTCAGAACAATTCTCGGACTAACTGCGAAAGTAAGAGAAATTTTAAAATTTACGGAGACACTAAAAACCAACCAAATACACTAAAACCAAGACACTAAAAATCACTCAAAAAAATCACAAAAATCAAAAAAAATTGATTCAAATACTATTAGCGGTTGCAAAATTGTTTAACATTTTTCTTAACGTTCTTAGTTAGAGACTGAACGGTACGTTCGGTGACTACTGCATAGGCTTGATTCCATTGATTTTGGAATTCTACATCATTTTTGCAAACTTTCTTTCTTTTTCTTGAGGTTTGCTTCATTATAGCGCAATATCTTTCAATAGTCCGAAGTTCCGGGCAGTTGGGAGGATTTGGCACTTTTGGGACCACTGTGACATTATTTTCCTTATACCATTCCATAGTTGACCTGGAGTAATGACTTGTGGCTAGGTCTGGCTATCCAGTAAATGGTAGAAAGTGTTTTTGCAGGCAATATTCTATATAAATTCTGGAGTTAATTGTTCCTGTCGTATTGAACGTCTTGCTCCGTAGACTTTACTTTTACTTTTAATGGCACATCAGCCCATGGAGGGCCTAGGCCCGCATCCACTCATGTTGTGCGTGTTACATTTGTACATGAATGGAAGGCACCTACAGTTTTATGCCGAATCCGAAGTTAAAAGTTTTTCATAGCAATTTTTACTCTTGTAAGTTTGCCATTGCCTGCCAAGAAGTGGTGTCGTGTCGAAAAACTATTTTTTCTACATTTTGATTTTGCCTGTGCCGAGATTCGAACCCCGGGAACTCTGCGTAGCAGTCCAACGCACTACCACTACGCCACAGCGACCACTCCGTAGACCGCAGTAGCAAATAGCTTGCCAAACCATGAAGCGTTTTGGCAATTTGATATATTTTACTTCAGAGTATTTTCTGGGTGTTGCATCCATATTCTTTGTTGTGAAGTAGGCATTCCCAGGCAACTGGTTGGAGTATTTGGACACTTTTTTCTATCTGACCCTTCGGTTCTGCAGATGGAGTTTCCCGCGTTGTAGTTGCTTATGACGTTATAAACCGTCGCTAAACTCGCTGTGCTTACCCTTGCAATGCTTAGTCTAGACTTCGTCTTTTCAGTCAAGTAAATGTCCAGCATTAATTTGCGGTGCTGTTCTTGTTGGCTCGACATGTTGACTTAAGTAGCTCCAAAATGAAAATGGCTAAAATAAAAAAACACTGCACTATTTATGGATACTTTCACTTGAATATAACGGAGTCCTAACTCTTGACAATTGCGTATAATAGATACGTAAAAATTATAAAATTTTTTAGTTCACCTGTTTGATTAAAATCCAGACCACGAATCATAACAAATAAGGACCTAAAATCAGACGAAGTATCAGATCAATAACAAATTTCAGATAAATTCAGATCAAAAGTCAAAACGAATTAAAACTACAATTCAAACCAAAATTAGCACGGAAAGTCAAAACAAAATTTAAACAAAAACACATACTAATATTCAGATTAAAATGGATATCTAATACAGACTAAGAACACGGTCCGAACTCAGACTTAAATTCAAGTTACAACTCAAACCAAATATCATTCCACATTCAGAACAAATTTAAACTAAAAGTTGGACCGAAAGTCAAACGAAATTTGAAAACAAAACTCAATCGTGACACCAGACTCAAATTAAAAATCAAAATGGAGCCAGACCACAAACCAGTCTAGACTTCAAACTAAAATTCAGTTTGAAAGTAAGACCAGAATTCGGCATAAAACTTTTATCAAAAATCTGACCAAAACTCGGACTGATATTCAAAACGAAAATCGAAGTTGATATGAGAAACACTTACACTGTACTCGTAGAGACAAATGTTTTATTTTAATTTAATTTACATTAAAGGGATCCGCCACTGTGAACGAGTAAGCCAGAAATAGAATGTGTGTAATATAAGTAGTTAGTAGTTTTCAATACATACAATATGTATGTGTGTGTTTTTATGGTAAGTACCTTGTTTTTTCATCAACTTTTCTTTCATTTGTTTCAGGTGCTTATTTACTTAATTGAAAAATGCACACATATCACAATCTTTTTAATGCAATGAGAGCAGGTGTCACGAGTTTCCCTTTTCCTTATCAGCATGCATCATTTCTCTCGCTATTTTTATTCATATTTTTACAAGAGATTGTAAAGAATGTAACCCACTACATACTTACTACTATTTTGCCACTATTTCTCTCTCGTTTGATAGCTTTTAGATTTAGCCAAGGTTTTAAGATACAGTTACAAAGCAGGTACTTTTAAGCTTTTTTGGCTTTGCTGTTACTACCTTTTTAATACTACTCATAACAAGACATTAGCTTTAATTGCCTTTTCCATTAGTTTGCTGAATGCTCGTTCTGGATTCTATGAATTTTGACTTTTCTTTTGTACTTTTCTTGCACTCTCATTCCTTCGCCCTTTCTCCTGGGCTTCTCTTGTACACTTTCCTCCGCCAATTTTGTGTTTCCGGTTAGTGTGCCTCTCTAGATCTTCTTATGAAAAATTCCTTAATGTATTTTTTAATACTTTTATGCATTTTTTATTTTAATATTTTTTATAGTTTTATGTGCTTTAATGCAAAAATTGCAAATTCTTTTCAGTAGCATCGAATCAAAAAAAAGAAAAGTTTTTCTTTACATATTTTTTTATTGTATAAGTACATATCTACAATTCCATTTCTTTGCCTTGTATGCGAAACGTGTGTATGTATCAGTGATAGCCTGTATCACTTTAAAATTTCTTTAAATGTAAAAATACTTAGTATTGTATTGTTGTATGTAAAAAAAACAAGTAAGATAAACATTTCTACCCTAAATTGAATGCACTCTTCCCGTTTCCGCTTTCCTTTTTGCTTTGCTACCCTATTATACTTTTCTCACGCTACCCTGCTGCTACTGACCTTCTGGCCAACTTAACAAATGAATTCCGTTGGGAGTTCAAGCGTTTTTCTGTTTCGCTATTGTTGTTGTATACTTTTTATTCTGGCCCAGTGTGTGCCATCTGAATTGACGACGTCGTTGAGGAGCATAGGTATAGCGCAAAAAGGGGAATTCTTTAATGAGATCGCAATGCGCAAAATATTCGCTCCACACAATTCCTTCCTTCATCTATCTTAGCAACCGGTCGTTCGTCTCCGCGTTCCCCTATCCTTGTTTCATTCATTTTTTCGTTGCACTCCCCATCAGCCAACCAAACAGGCAGCCACCAGCCAGTGTTGCTCCTTGTTCTACCTCTTTTGTGTTTCCGTTAACAAGCAAAAGGAAAAGTTGAATAAATAAAGAAAAACCAAAAATAAATACAAATGAAAGCAAAAAGAAAAAGAATGAAAACGCAAATTAAATGAAAAATATACTGAAAATTGTTTGCTCAACTGGCATTGAACAATTTAAAGATTAACAACAACAATAGAAGATGACGTTGAACAATAATGAAAACTAGATATAAACATTTTTTAAGTACATATGATAGTTCGGGTGCTTATGCTGCAACCTCTACACTTTTGTGCTTACAGAGGACGTCCAACTTGACAGTTGGATTCTACAGTTTAATTCATTATTGACCTGCCAGAACCAGATAAGATAGAGTTGTGCAATTAAGTACAATGGCACCAAAATCAATATGTTAAAAAAAAATTGTGTGCGTCAGTGGGACGCTCTACAGAAGTTTACTTCTTCAGAACGTTTGCGTTTTGGGTTCTCAGCTTAGGTGTAGTAATCTTGTCGGCGTGGCCGAAGGAGATTTTAACGAACATGTTTTGAAATTGTTTATGTGCTGATTTATGCAAACGATATGCCTTGTATACATATGTAGTTCAGTTTGATCATTCTCTGATCCCAAGTGTGTTACATCTGGATTAACTTCATTTTGATCGTGTGCATTTCTTCAAAGTAATGTAACTAAAAGTATGCGAATTTATTTGCTACATCATTACAATTATTATCTTACCATCATCATCATTATATTAATCATCATCATCATCAAAATATTCAGGTTGTCTGATCTCAACAGGTGGAAAATTTGCCAATTGCCAGTCTGAGAACTCGCGAATATTATGAGGTTGACTAGAAACTTGTCAAACCTCGTCTATGTTTTGTTCTGCTGATGCGAGGTTGTTTTCTTTCCACGGAGAAAAGATTTTCAGGTAAATCTTCTGCCCATCTCTTTCGTTGAGAAGCTATGAATTCGGCCACCTCAATGACTGCCTGGTGCTGTACAATCTGAGGACCTTCATCGGGACTCAATGACATGAGTGTTGATGCAATTATTGGCTCTAATGAACTCATTTGCCATTCATGCTGTCCTCCGCATTAGTCTTTACGAGTTGTTTTTCAATGAAATTCGAATTCTGTTGTACCTCAAGTTGCTTGCGAAGTCTAAACTCTCACGATAGCAGAATCTAAATTTTGTTGGACCTCCATTTTTCGACAAAGTCTACATTCTCGCTGTCTCTCAGCGGCAGTTTTTGCTGGAGATTTTATCATAGCACAATCGCTATTTGTTTGTGCCTCGCAGTTGTTATTTCAGTCTATACAACTAAACTGGGGCGTAGGACACAAGGTAAAGTTCGTGACAGTCGCAGGTGCGTCCATGGTCGATCCTTGCGCTTCTACGTTTCAAGTCGACACACAGCCTCCTCGTGGCGTCCCCTGGATAGCGATCTGACAACCGTCAGTGAGTTAACTAATGTGTGCGGCGGGCTTCTCCATGGCCTTGAATGAATGGTTGTGCGTCGGGCTTGGAACCCACCACGTTAAAATACCCTCCAATTAAACCTCCAAACAAGCCTCGGATAATGAACCCCTCTAATATTGACGACTCCCGCAAACGCCCAAAGGACAACGATTTACGGATATGCACCTGGAATGTCCGAACCCTCTACAGGGAAGGTGCCTCTATCCAGCTGGTGGATGTCCTCCAAAAATATAGAGCTGACATCACCGCTGTACAGGAAATGCGATGGACGGGACAGGGTTGCTCCAAAAGAGCATCCTGTGATATCTACTACAGCTGTCATGCGTCGAGACACGAATTTGGTGTTGGATTTGTGGTTGGGAAGAGACTGCGTCATCTAGTCTCGAGGTTCACGGCGGTGAACGAGCGCCTAGCCACTATCCGCATCAAGGCAAAATTCTTCAACATCAGCCTAATTTGTGTCCATGCCCCGACGGATGAGAAGGATGAAACGACCAAAGATGACTTCTACGAGCTCCTCGACAAAGCTTATGAGCATTGCCCCCGCCACGATGTTAAAATCGTGTTAGGCGACTTTAATGCCAAGGTGGGCAAGGAGAGTCTCTTTGGTCCGACGATCGGAAAATTCAGTCTCCACGACGAAGCCACCGATAACGGTATGAGACTGATCGACTTCGCCGCGGCACGAAACATGACAGTTAGTAGCACCAGATTCCAACATAAGGATATCCATAAGGCCACTTGGCTGTCCCCTGATCAAAACACACGAAACCAAATTGATCACGTTGTGATCGACGGAAGGCACGCTTCCAATGTACTAGACGTACGCACAATACGTGGTGCAAACATCGACTCAGACCACTACTTGGTTGCAGCCAAGGTCTGCACACGTATATGTGTAGCAAATCGCGTACGGATAGGTACAAAGAGAAAGCTGGATGTCGAAAAGCTGTCACAACAGACAGCCAAAGTCTTTGCCAACCAACTTGCACTTCTCCTTTCGCAAAACACCCCTCAACTTGATGATATATGCGCACAGTGGACGCACATTTCCCGCTCTATGCGTACGGCTGCCGAAGAGGTGCTAGGCTACCACCGTCGACGGAGAAATATGTGGTACGACCAAGAGTGTCGCGATGCTACTGAAGCAAAAAACGCAGTCTATAGAGCCACCCTGCAGTCAGTTGCAACGCGAGCTGCTAAGGAGCGATACAGAAAGTTGAGGAGGGAGGAGAAACGTCTTTTCAGGCGCAAGAAAAGAGATGAAGAAAGACGCGAGTTCAATGATATCGAAATGATGCGGGACAGGAACGAGGTCCGAAAATTCTTTGAAAGAATAAGACGCCTGACTCTTGGTTTGAAGACCGGGGCCTCTTCCTGCAAGGATGAAGATGGAAATCTGGTGACAGATATCCAGGGCATAATGAGATTATGGAGGGAGCACTTTTCGCAGCTGCTTAATGGCGAAGACGGCAATAATCCCGCCACTGCGGAACCCACTCCGGAAACCCCAATCACTGACGGCGTTGAAGTACCGCCGCCTGACTATGAGGAGGTCTTAACAGCCATTGCTCGGCTGAAAAACAATAAGGCTGCAGGTGCAGATGGCCTGCCTGCTGAGTTGTTTAAGACCGGAGGCGAAGAGCTCAAGAAACGCATGCATGAGCTTCTATGCAGAATATGGTCAGATGAAAGCATGCCAAGTGATTGGAATCTCAGCGTACTCTGCCCAATCCATAAGAAGGGTGATTCCACGATCTGCGCCAACTACCGTGGGATCAGCCTTCTTAATATTGCATATAAGGTTCTATCGAGCGTACTGTGCGAAAGACTGAAGCCCATCGTCAACAAACTGATTGGACCTTATCAGTGTGGCTTCAGGCCTGGTAAATCCACCATCGACCAGATATTCACACTACGCCAAATCCTGGAAAAGACCCGAGAAAAACAGATCGACACCCATCATCTATTTGTCGATTATAAAGCCGCCTTCGACAGCACGATTAGGGATCACTTGTACGCCGCAATGTCTGATTTTGGTATCCCTGCAAAGCTCATTCGTCTTTGCAAAATGACACTGACCAACACCACCAGCGCAGTGAAAATTGGGACAGACCTCTCCGCACCATTTGATACCAAAAGAGGTTTCAGACAAGGTGACTCCCTATCGTGCGACTTCTTTAACCTAATGCTGGAGAAAATAATTCGAGCTGCGAACATCGACATCTCTGGCACTATCTTCTACAAGAGTGTCATGCTGCTAGCATACGCTGATGATATTGACATCATTGGCAAAAACGCTCGAGCAGTCAGTGCAGCATTCTCCAACCTGGAAAGGGAGTCTCGTCGTGTGGGTCTAGTGGTGAACGAGGACAAAACGAAATACCTTGTGTCAACAAACAAAGAGTCACGGCGTCTTGGACAAAATGTCACTGTTGACAACTACACTTTTGAAGTCGTCAAGGATTTCGTTTATCTAGGATCCAGCATAAACACCAACAATAATGTCAGCCTTGAGATCAAGCGGAGACTAACTCTTGCCAACAGGTGTTACTACGGGCTCAGTAGGCAATTGAGAAGTAGAGCCCTCTCTCGACCGACGAAAATAACGCTCTAACGCAGAGACGTGGACATTGACCATCAATGATGAGAGACTGTTAGGAGCGTTCGAGAGGAAGATACTCCGTAAGATCTACGGTCCAGTATGCGTGGACGACGTGTATCGAATAAGATGGAACGATGAGCTGTATGAGCTGTACGCCGACACTGACATAGTCAAGCGTATAAAACTCCAGCGGCTTCGCTGGCTGGGTCATGTTGAGCGAATGGAAGAAAGCGCTCCGGCTAGAAAGGTGTTTTATTCGAACCACGGTGGAGGATCACGCAGAAGGGGACGTCCTAATCTCCGTTGGAAAGACCAGGTGCAGGGCAACCTGACTGCACTTGGCCTTATCAACTGGCGTCAGCGCGCGCATAGCAGAAGTGACTGGCGAAGCTTTGTGGAGGCGGCCAAGACCGATCATCGGTTGTAGCGCCAGCTAAACAAACAAACAAACAACTAAACTCCAGAAATTTCTAACGATTCTTGTTTGAAATGTAAAATTTTTGTTTGTACTGTTTGTACTGATCAATCAAGTATGATTCATAATCCGCGCCCTCTACCATTCAAGTTTGATTCATACTCGTGGATACATGTGGATGCATTTATGTGTATATTAATATGTATCCTCATTTTTTTCATACTTGATTGATAGAGGGCGCTGCCTATCATTTCCGCGACGATCATCTTTTACCCTTCTTTTCTTTTAATGGCACAACAGCCCATGGAGGGCCTAGGCCGAGCTTTTCGCATACACTGGTGTCGTTCGTGTTATTTTTGTACATGAATGGAAGGGACCTAGAGAAATTATCATCGTTGCTAATGGGAACGTTCGAGAGGGAGATACTCCGTAAGATCTACGGTCCAGTATGTGTGGACGACGTGTATCGAATAAGACGGAACGATGAGCTGTATGAGCTGTACGCCGACACTGACCTAGTCAGGAGTATAAAAATCCAGCGGCTTCGCTGGCTGTGTCATGTTGAGCGAGGGTGTTTTATTCGAGCGGTGGAGGAACACACAGAAGAGGACGTCCTAATCTCCGTTGGAAAGACAGATACAGATCAACTGGCACCAGCGCGCGCATATCTTGGGCGACTGCCGAATCTTTATAGAGGCGGCCAAGACCGATCACCGGCTAATTAAGTAGTAAGTAAGTAAGTTCGCCGAACAGCGAACACCAACATAACCATGGCCTTGCCGAACTCAAAGGCTTTTCAATCCGATAATTCTTCGTTTTAAAAATATTCTTGAAAAAGCTTCGAAGCAAAAGTTAGTAACACCAGAGAAACTTGAATTATTTCTTGTACTCCAGCCCAAACTATGAACCACCTGATTTTGTTGAAATTCTGTGCACCAAGATTTTTTAGCCTGAGAACCCTTATTTGGTCTTCATTTGGATCTTAAATTATTTGTTCTAGAGAAAAGTATAATTTTTGCTTGTAAGTATTTAAGCATCATGGAATTTCTTGTACTAGAGAACCATCTATGGACCGGCAATTTCTGAAGAAATTCTATGTAGCAGTGTTTCTGGCCCAAGTAACCCGGATTTGGTCTTCATTCTGAACTTAGGCAAATTTATTAAAATCAAGGAAACTGGCTACATAGAATGCCAGTGCGAATGGACCAACCGATTTGGTCGAAATTTATTATTTTATGGCCAAGAAACCTACGGTTGGCCTTCCACTTTTGATTTTTTTTTTTATAATTATAAGTTTGCTGAAATGTAACAAAACTTAGCACTTGGCCAATATTAAAATTTTAACTCATACCATATCAGCCGCACAACATGCATTTGCAAATTCTAGCCATTTGCGGAATATTTTAAAAATGTATCTACTAAAGTTCTTTATTCTTCCTTTCAAATCCACGCATATATCACATTCTCATCATGCTCTTCATCATTGTGCAGCAACCAGCGTCTTCGGCATAGCTCGCCATCATCATCATGGTGGTGGGTTGGATGGCTGGTTGCTTTATTGAATGGTTCGCTGACTGGTTACTTATCCTGGTACCATACTGCATGTGAGCTGAGAGTCTGTGTTGAAACAAGTTAATTGAATTTGCACTCAATCAAGCATTCTTCATGCGATTTCATTTTTCTGCTGCTGCTTCTATTTTATTGTCTTCTACTTCCTTTTCCCTTCTCAATTTCTTCACTTCCTCTAACGCTGCACAGAGAAAATCTCTGTACACACTCTGTACTATGTACCAAACATCTATTCTATTCATTTCCAACAATTTCATCCAATTTCAATCCATTTAACAGATTTTTCTACAATACATACTACATATGTACATAAACTAGTCATGGTATGTAAGTAGGCTATAATACCATTTTACTTTTGGAGAAGAAGAAACAGAAGCTACTGAATATTGTATAAAAAAGTAGATAATTCACATGCGAGTAGTTGAGGTTGCTACTTCCTTCTTTCTTGTTCGCTATTTGCTTTGATTTTAATGAAAAATACACATGGATAACATATTGAAAGGGAGTTGCGTAAGAATACTTGCAACATGCTAAATGCAAAACATCACAAGCAGCAACAATAGCAGTAGTAGTAGTAGCAACAATATTGTCCTTGTTGACAAACAATAATGCATAGTGTCGCAGCAACATTGTTCAACTTTAACTATAGAAATGGATGACGATTGATAATACATAGATGCGACAGCGGCAATAGCAGCAGCACAGCAACAACTGAAAATGTTGCATACATGCTCGAATATAGTGTATGATGCTTTTTAGAAAATTAATTCATTATCATGCAAAACTTTAATCACATAATACCGGCAGGCAGCAGAATTTAGTAGCTGAATAGGACTGCCTGTTAGGGTTGCCAGCTGCCCAGGTGTGCATACCTGCATACATTCAAATGTATGCAGATGAGATACTAAGTGTTAATGTTGCTAAATCAGAACTTGAAACGAAAAACACCTTGTTGACACTGCTAAATTGATGTTTGTTTTTGCTTGTGGGGTAGTTAAATTTATGTGTAGTTACTTTAGAAATTATGACTTTTATTATTACATCGATTGAAGCAGTAGTAGAAGAATCATGTTAGAAGCGTTTACCTAAGTTTTATAATACAAAAAAAAAGGCAAAAACTGAAACATGCTGGACATAGAGTTCTCTCCAATGAAATGATGATGGTTAGTGACTAACCATTGAAGCTTAAGAAATAGATAGCTCCAATAGGTTAAGAAAGCTCAATATCTTTCTACACGGAAAATCTGGGGAAATTGAATATATTCTCATAAATAACTCAAAATTAAACCTGAGATGAATAAACCTCATAGTTACACGTGTTGTGCGTCAAGTTAAAACTAAAAGTCGAGAATTATTAAAAATTCAGTCAACAGCCAAGTCAAATTAGGTGTGTTTTTACGAGTAATAGTGGAAATGCCACATTAAACACTTGAGTTTCATAAAGGCAGTATACAGAAATGAAGAAAGAAACTAAAAAATGGCATACTTCATTGCATGTGACATGAGACAGCCACAAAAACTGTGTTGATGGTGAAAACAAGTTCTAAACTTTTGTTTTGTTTTTCGCGAAAAAAGAGAAATTCCGTGCCGTTTTTTATGGGCTGAAAACTGATAGAAATTAGCATTTTTTTTGTTTCTGTTCAATTTTATCGATGGTACGAGTACATACATATTATGCATACCATTTCTACTGTCGCAGACCCTATTTCTATAGTAAAAATCCCGTTCTATTCTAATTTCACTGTCGCAAAGCCAATTTCTATAGTACATACATATGCATGTATATACCATACAGAACACGTTCTATACTGTGTATCGGTGATTGCTTTCCCTCTCTCATTCTCCCTCCTTCATTCCCCACCTATCAATCATCATTCCAATCAACGTAATGCTCTGCATTCATAGGGATACACCCAGAGTGTTCCATTTATTTTAATTGTTGCAGACCACATTTCTAAGCCCAATTATAAAAACCGGAAAAATGTCGGTGGAAGTGCATCTCAAAACTCCTATAACATCCACGTTGAATCTTTTAACCCAAGGGCTTTCAACCAGACTACTACTCTATAAAATATGATTGGTCTTGGTACGATTATTTAAAGCAAGTAAATACAAATGTGTGGCCTTTTGACAAAACAACCTCTTCTACATATGAGGTTTCATCTTCTTCAGGCCCGTTCGCAGAATTATTACATGTGGGGGGATGGGGGGAGGAGATCATGATTCAAAAGAAAGAAGTGTAAATTTTGTTTATAAATTTGTATTTAAAGAAAAGTCAGGTATATCAGATTACTCTAGTTTAAAAATTTTTTCGGTCATCGCTAGTATAGCGAAAATGATTATCGATCATTCCTTTATTTGGTATATACTAAGTTATACAACAATATAATAACATGCTTTATTAATACAACTCTGTATTGTAATTTAGCTTTAAAGATAACTGAATTTTAGACAATACAGACAATCAAATCAATTCAAACATAAAAGATGGCGTCAAATGTGAAAAATATTCAAATAAAATCAAGTCAAGCATATAAAGGAAAAGTTACAAAGGTCAAATAAAAGTCAAGTCAACGACAAAGTAAAGTCAAGTCAAGCAGATAAAACACCATAAATTCACATTGAACATTACACTTAGCCCAAGAAGAACAAGGGCTAAGTGTAAATGTCAAGAAACCGATAACAAATGTTGCGCGAACGATGGCAATCTCGACATCAACATGAAATGTCGAGATTACGAAAGCATCAAACCTAGCCCTTAAATGGAAAAACTGGAACAGAAATTACAAAATTTATATGCGGGCATCAGTTTTGGAAACTCAACCCGAGCCGCCTAAAGTCGGTTTGCTATTGCAACACTTCGTGTGTTCGACCCTAGAAGTTGTAAATTCTTTTAACATCATTATGATATGGGGAAATTTGTAATCGCATTTTGTACCAAAAGTGAACATATGGTATATATTTCACAAAGAAGAAGTCACATGGTGACTCGATGACGCAATATGCTACGGAAGTACAAAATTTCAAGAGGAGCCACTTCGTATTGCAAAAACATGGAAGCTGCTGGAGATAATGCAACAGCCATTGAGCAAGGGTCGCACAGCAACAACGTAAATGTTGGTGCATTGAGAAAGTTCAAAAAGACATCAAACGATAGTACTTAGCAGCAACAACAGCAACAACCAAAAATGTAAATCTAATTTTCTACAACAATCACAAATCAAATGTGGTAAATGTGGCCAAAATCATCGCACTAGATGGCCAGCTGCAGGAGCAAAATGTCATATATGCGGTAATCTAAACCATTTTGCTAAAAATCAGAAGAACAACAACAAATACGTGAAAGCCGTAGAAAGCAAAGCAGATAACCTCTTTATTGGGACGATTCTTAAAAAAAGAAGAAAGAGTAGCTCAAGAATGGAACATCGAGGATACAATAAACTGGTCATGTTTCAAGTTGTGAAAATTGTAAAAAGTATAAATATGTAAATTCAAAAGAGGAACTCCATGAGATTGTTATCGTTCCATGGTACAAAATTGGGTGTGACTTATTGCATTCAAAAAATGTTAACTTAAAAATTAGTTTTCTACAATAATTTTGGAACGCTGAAAACAAAACGTGTTTTTTCGCACTTTTTCCAGTTATAGGCCGAAATCTCGAAATCGAAATAACATGAACTGTATATCGTTAGACTTTCCGAAGATATACCAACTTTGATAAAGAAAAAATGTGGACAATATGGTATAAAGCTTTGATCGAAGACAGATAAATTCGATCTTCTCATATTCATTTTAATCCATTTTTTTTATCTCAGTGGAATAATTGTAGTGATTTTCAAAAAATCACCCTGAGCACGGGCCTCTTTAGTTGAACAAAACTTAAAGTTTCTTTCAGTCTTGGCACATAATAATCGCATGACCAAAATCAATTGTGTAGTTAACACAATGATTGATCATCCCAGATAATAATAAGTTGAAATACTTAAAAATAATCCAAAGCAAATTACAAATTTCTGCACTTTAACTTAATTTAAATTGAAGTATATAAAATTATACAAACTTATATAGGAGTAATACTCAACTGCTGCTGTTGCTATCGCAAATAAAAACAAAAAGGAGATATTTACCAGCTTACTGCTGCTTCTTCGGTTTCTGCTGCTGTTTTGCTCCTTCTCACTAGTGCAAATGCTACTACTATTTTTGCTTTAGCTTTTGCTACTTTCTTACATACATACATACATACCAACATTTTATATAAAATTAATGTATTGTACGTTTTAATACTTGTTTTGTTTTTCCGTGCTACTTGCGGCATTGCTGCTGCTTCTTCCTCTTTTTCTTCTATGTACCATATTTATATACATTACTATAAATATGTAAGTATGTATTGGTGCATGTACATACCATACTTTGTAGTTACTTGCAATTGAAACCGGATGTCCTTGTTAGGTTGCCACAATTTATGCCATTATGCCATTAACTTTGTTTAACAAATAACAAACTGTCAATGAGTTGATTAACGATGTTTTTTCTTGATACTCTCCTCGTCGTCGTCGTCGTGGTTATTGTTGTTGTTGCTGTTGGTGTTATTTTTTGCATACAGTGCAATTAGCCTCAGATGCGCCTCTGTTGTTGTACATATTGCTGCTGGTTGTTGTCGTTGTTGTCGTTGTCGCCATTGATAAATAGGCGTGATTCCGCACTTAAGGCATGAGTTGACTCGACTCGACTCAACTTAACTTGGCTTTGTCGCAACGATTTACCATCTAGTAGTTATATTTAGTTGAATGGTGAATTGAGTGAATAAATGGTTTTTGCTCGTTGTTGCTGCTGCTGCTATTGTTGTAGTCTTAGCTTGCCTGTTGACTGTTTTCTCAATGATAAGCAAGTAAAGTAAACACGAGACTTGTGAGCATTGCAATTATTAACACACCATCACCAACACCAGCAACATCATCCAACACCAGCAACATCATCCAACACCCCGAGACACCACCCCAAACACCAACGAGCCCATTAGCCAGCCGCCCAACAAACCATCTCACGTCATTATCATCATCAGCTATCATTTTACATTACCATGCCATCACCAGCTTTTCTTCATCGTCTTCTTCTTCTGTCTGCCAACTTCTGCTGTTGGAACACCATCAGTTTCGCATTGCCAATGGCTATGAGTCAGTGTATGTAATATTGCTGCCATTGGTGGTTGGTTAAATGTAGCTTCATTATCTGTCGCCTCTGTCATTTGTGACACTTTCCATGTTTGTAATTTATTTTCGTATTAATATTAAGTATGCAAACTGCTCTACATAAAAAATAAATAAATAAATTATCCTTTACTTCTTATGCTTCTTCTTCTTCTTCTTCTTTTTGCAAATATGTAAATATCACTCTCATACTCATTATTATTGTAATGCCAATCCCTCTCCCTGCCTCTCGGTCTCTCTCACTTACTCCTGTAGGTTTTCACGATCTCATACATTTGCCATTGCGTCAGAGAGTTTAATATCCAATAGTCGAAGGATAGCCGGCAAGAGTTTGACATTTCTTATAATTGAAAGTACGAGTACTATTTTCTCTTTTTTTAATTTTCTCTTATTCTGAATTATTTATATTGTAATGCAAATGGGAAGTCTAGGTGAGTAATGTCTGTGTCCGTAAAGCCGTAATTAACAATAAACAGTTGGTTGTTAAATTTGAAAAATGTTTTCCTAAATACTTTTGCATTCTTTATGTAATCTATTGGAAATATATTGGTATGTAGTATGTATAAATGTAATGTGATGTCATTAGTAGAAAATACAAAATTTATTTTGCAGTTTTTTTGCATATACCAAGGATAATGGTAACTAATATCATTGATGAGACATAATCAGCCTAACTAGTAATATTTCTCGTATTGTGTAAATAAATAAATTTGTTGTTGCTTTGTTGATTTTGTATCGGATATGGCCTGAGATCCGAAGGGGGAACATGTGCTGGGCTGTATGTTCTCTGAACGTATGGAAAAGACATTTTTCAAGTAGACACACTATACACTCTGGATATACAAAAATACTGGGAAATGAGAAGGCCGATTCTACGGTAAGAAAGGTAGCAGCCAAGAACTATGTTGGGCTCGACTCCATTCTAGTTATAGGAACAGATACTGTTAAAGATGAACTACGATAGGAGGAAAGGTTCGGCGGGTCAGCCATTGGACTCAGGTTCGTAATTGGCGATTTCAAATCAAAGAGAACTGTATTATATTTCAAGTATTTCAACAATCTCAGTATCAGCACAGGTTTCGTTTCAGGTTGCTGCAAGCTGGAGGAACATATGTATGTATGTATGAAAGCGTAGAACAAGGCACTCAATCGCAATTGTGAATTGACTGGCCAGATACTCATAAAATATCCAGCCGAAGGGGGTTCGGTGGCGGAAATGAATATTTGGACCGAAATAAGTTGAAAATAGTAAGTTGTTAGTTTTTGATTTTCGGCTTTGCTTTTGAGTTTAGCTCACTACTTCTCTGCAAAATTGTAATTTTTCTAAACAAAATTCAAATCTTATTCTCTATTGATACACGTATAATGAATTCAACACAAACGTAAATGAAATGCTGCGGAAGACTTGTTAATAAAAAAGATATCTTTTGTAAAGAAAACACAAGTGTTTCTCTGTTCAAGTACAATTTCATTCTGAAGTTTCTAATTTTTCGTTATTACATTTAAAGTTATTAATATTATTAACAAAATTAAAATATTATATTTCGAAGTTCAATGCAGTTTAATAAAATCAATAAGTTGGAATGCTTCAGCTAACAATAGCAATTATTTAAAATTAATATACTTAAACTGCTACTGTTTGGTGTTGGGACGTGTATCCGGTATTGCGTATTGTGCTTTGGTTTATGTTTGTTGTTGATGAGTATGGAAGCCAAAAAAAAGTTACCAATAGAGGTTTGGAGTTGTTAATTACTTCGGAAGTGACGAACCGAAGGGTTTCCGCCATGACAGAAACATGGCCTAAACAGAGCCATGGCGTACATGTGAACAGCTTCCTCATACCGTACAGTAAGTATGTATAGGTACACTAAGCGAATATTCACATTCGTGGTCAATGAATTAAAAATGACATCCAAATGGCGTACAACATTTGGTATCGTGCCACAATTGTAATATGACTGGAATACATTTTACAAGAAATTTAAATTTTCACCCTTAACTGTTGACGACCTCGATAGTCTAGTGGGTAGCGCACTAGACTCTCATCCGTGAGGTTTCGAGTTCGATTATTATTCTGATGGTTAATTTCCATAACCTTCTTACATTCCTTTCTATATATATAAGGTGAATAAGAATTATAAAAAAGTGTACAAGTGCATGTTCAACCGTGTGGTAATACAATAGGCTGTTCTGGCTAAGTGTATTCTACTACAGCACAGCCAATATAACCTAACCTATCTCTAAAATGTATTATTTAAGGTCGAAGGCTCTAGGATCTTTTTAGACTATTTCTTCTTACCAGTCTCTATTTTTAAATTATTTTCGTAAAAATATTTTATTTCCATCGTCAAATCTTCCGCAAATACAGTCAAAACGTTTTTATCATAACTAATCATAACTCGAAAACTAAACTAAAAATCAAAAATTACCGTTCTGTATTTTCAACTAATTTCGGTCCAAATGTGCTATTTTCTCCTTCAAATCTTGTCGTCCGAAGACCTATTTCCATCTTCAAATCTTGTCGTAAAGATTTAAAAGTAAAAATTACTCATAACTCGAAAACTAAGCAGAAAATATAATTTTCAAATTACATACATTGGCCCAAATATGCTATTTCAACCTAATCTAGGAACCGTAATCGTGTCAAGCCGAAATCTTGACTGAGATTCTTCAGTGACATCGGCCTTTCTAATGGTCTTCTTATTTGGAGTACAATAGACCTGACTAGTTGCAGTACACCTGACCCATTAACATATACAGGAAAAGGAAAAGAGTAGAGAAAAAGAATAGAGGAGACGGAAAGAACCGTTTTACACTCCCTCAAACTTCTTAATTTTTTTAAGGAACCTGTAAATTTCATGTAGATGACTAGAATGAGTAGAAGTTATCTGTGCGTTGAAAGAGGTCTCTTACAAACGCAGCGTTTAGGCCGCCCAAACGAACGAAGGAATCTTCATTAGCTCGGCCGGTGTGTTCACTATAAAATGTTCAGGCACAATGTTCTGGCGGTGTCAACGGTTACATACTCCGAACGAAAGCAAATTCTTTAAATTGTCAAAATTACATTCTATTTCAAGAGGTCTCCGAAGCTCTTGTTTGCTAAATCACTATCACTATTTAACTTCATATGCATTATAAAAGCCTCTCATTTCAATATTTCTCACTTTTGTATATTGCACTGCGCTGGTGGTATCGGTCAACATAATTTTTCCAAGCCAAATAAGATTCTCAACAGCGCAAAAATGGTTAAATTGTTCGTTAACCGTGCAGTCGTTGTTCTGATGGAGGATGTATAAGGCCTTATAAGGTCCAATGGAACGAACGATAGTTGGTACAAATTATGAGATTACCTTGAACAATATCTGAAGTTCTAAACACCGGGCATACTTTCTCGTGTATGCGTTTAGTGAACTTTTCCCTCCGGTCTCATTTAAAAAACCCATCTCAAGTCTTATCGTCCTCGTCATTATTGAGCACTGGAACGTTCTCTTTACCAGTGATTGGAATTTACGAATCGACTTCCCCAGTTTTATGATTGCTGTCGTCGTCGCCAGTAAGCAATTGTGAGAGGGAGAAAACTTCTCCCTGCAAAGATGAAATAAAAAATCTAGTAACAGCTGTTTTGAGTATTATGTGGTTATAGGTGGAATACTTCATCAAGCTCGGTTCATTAATCAAGACTCTTTTTTCTAAGATTTTCTAGATCGCAAATAATTCGATATCAAACTCAAATCCTTTTTCTTTTTCCTCTCATTTCCTGCATCTGAAGAGACGGTTCTCTCTCAGCTATTTTCTCCGCATCATTCTTTAACAGACCCGATTAAACTTATTCTTATAGGGAGGGTAGCAAAATAGAGTGTTATTCGTTTAAAAGCAAAAAAGATACATGATACATTTTCTACCCCCGAATTCTTTGAAATTCTTCATTACCTCTATTGCCACTCTTTTAAAACAATAAAAAGGTAGCACGTATAAAAATGCACATTTAAATAAGGTGTTGCCTTTGCCAAAATTAGCACATTCAGAGAATATCAAGCAGCATGTAAAACAGTGCCCTTTCCTTCTTCCCAATTTTAGTATCCTATTTTTTTCTTATGCATTTCACACAGCGCATAAGAATTCTTTTTGTTTTTACTCGTACCCACTCGTTCTCGTACCGCTCGTTATCTTGAAGTCTAATTTAAAAAACTCCCCTAAGGCTGGTTCATGCAAAATTAAAGGGGCGTGCTAAAAGTTAACATTTAATTTGAGACTTATTGACATTTCATTACTTTTTTATTTAACATTTGGCCCCTTTTTCTTCGTCTTCTTCTGTTTCTGCTTCATCATCGTCATCTTTTTTCTGCTTGAATAAATCGTGATTTTCTTTGTATTTTAACTTTTTTCGGTGGTATTTTACTTTTTGTGTGTGCGATAGTGAGAGAAATTTTGTTCTTGGAAATAAAATAACATTCTGAAATAAAAATAACTTCGTTTTTTAACATTTTAACATACAAATTGCTTATTTAATTCCCAGTTGATGGCCGAATATTTTCGTTTTTATTAGTATGTGTGTCTAGACAGGGCATTCCAAGCATCATTTGGGCAACAATACATAATTGCCAATTTTATTATATACTGTGCAAATAAAACAAAAGTACGATTATTTCTATTTTACTTTTTGACATATTAAAAATCATTACACTTTTCAAATGATAAACTTGTTTTTAGGAACTACTACTGCACACCCTTTAGTTGTCACCATCTTCTGAAGCATAAGCTGATTTAATGAGGCTTGTAATTGTATATAAGTACTTTTAAATTCCTACTATAATACAATTTTTTACCACATATGTACATACATATATATTCCCTTCGCATTACACTACTATTTCTACACACATATGTACATGCTATGTACACACATATGTGTAAGTAGTTTTTTAGTATTGCTGAATTTTAAAATGGAAAAGTACTTACTTTGTACGTATATACCGTTATTTTCTTCTCACACTCCCTTTTTCATCCTCTGGTTCTCTCTACCTCTTCTTCTGCCTATCACACAGTGCAACAAAATTACAACTTTTGCTTTAGGACTCTAATTTTTGCCAGAAGATGAGAATTTCAGAAGTTCAGTTGTCTCCACCTCCATCGGAAAATTGGGGTCTTCAAGAACTAAAGAATATCGACATCTCTGGCACTATCTTTTACAAGAGTGTCATGCTGTTAGCATACGCTGATGATATTGACATCATTGGCAAAAACGCTCGAGCAGTCAATGCAGCATTCTCCAACCTGGAAAGGGAGTCTCGTCGAGTGGGTCTAGTGGTGAACGAGGACAAAACTATATACCTTGTGTCAACAAACAAAGAGTCACGGCGTATTGGACAAAATGTCACTGTTGACAACTATACTTTTGAAGTCGTCAAGGATTTCGTATATCTAGGAACCAGCATAAACACCAACAATAATGTCAGCCTTGAGATCAAGCGGAGACTAACTCTTGCCAACAGGTGTCACTACGGGCTCAGTAGGCAATTGAGAAGTAGAACCCTCTCTCGACCGACGAAAATAACGTCTATAAGTCACTCATCCTTCCCGTCCTAATGTATGGCGCAGAGACGTGGACATTGACCATCAATGATGAGAGGCTGATAGGAGCGTTCGAGAGGAAGGAGTATCTTCCTCTCGAATGATCTACGGTCCAGTATGCGTGGACGACGTGTATCGAATAAGATGGAACGATATGAAAGTATGAGCTGTACGCCGACACTGACAGAGTCAAGCGTATAAAAATCCAGCGGCTTCGGTGGCTGGGTCATGTTGAGCGAATGGAAGAAAGCGCTCCGGCTAAAAGGGTGTTTTATTCGAACCACGGTGGAGGAACACGCAGAAGGGGACGTCCTAATCTCCGTTGGAAAGACCAGGTGCAGGGCAACCTGACTGCACTTGGCCTTATCAACTGGCGCCAGCGCGCGCATAGCAGAAGTGACTGGCGGAGCTTTGTGGAGGCGGCCAAGACCGATCATCGGCTAAGTAAGTAAGTAAGAACTAAAGAAAAAATACTTATATTAACACATATGAACTATACAGGGTGTTTATTTTAGAAGTGTGGTTTTCAAGAAGAAATAAAACGCATATAATTTAATGTTATGGCCAAGAATTTAGCTTTATTATAAAGATAAGGATTTGCCATTATGTTTTAAAAACGATTTCTGGCAAGTGGCCGCCGCGGCTGGTTCGAACAAATTCCAGCCGAGAGGCCTAATTTTCGACCACTTTTTGCACCAATTTGGGCCGTTTGTCAGTAATAACGCGCCGAATATTCTCTTTCAAGGCGTTTATCGTCTCGGGCTTATCTGCGAGGACAAGCGACTTCACATAACCCCACAAAAAATAGTCCAGCGGTGTTAGATTGTACGATCTTGGACCGAACCATTATTTTTGTAATAAATTTGCAAACGTTGTTCAGGAGTAGGTCTATTCATTATGAAATGGCTAACCAAACTGAGCATAAATCAAGTGACAGCTGTGAAAAAGACCAACACCAAAAAAAGTATTGCCAGATTGAAAACCACACTTCTAAAAAAACACC
Organism: Palloptera scutellata; assembly: GCA_958295655.1. Lineage (NCBI taxonomy): Eukaryota > Metazoa > Arthropoda > Insecta > Diptera > Pallopteridae > Palloptera > Palloptera scutellata. The sequence goes on from OY282451.1 coordinate 27,919,035, forward strand.
CTTTACATATGTTCGAAAGTTGAGAGAGACATCTTCCCTTTATCATTGAACTCCTTGCCCCTCAAAAATGGGAATTTATGCCGCCATTTTCAAAAATACCCAATAAGGAAAAAAAAACAGTTCGCATACATACCGCTCATGTCATACTGTCTGCGGAGTAAAGGTTTCAAGTTAAAAATTAGGGTGGGTCCTGAAACATCAGAACCACTTCTAAGGCATACATTTCCCACGACAATGCATATTTTTCCAACAACAAAAAAACTCATTTAGTCTGACTTTAGGACCAGATAGTATGAGAACTAGACGTGATTGAGAAAAACTATGTGATTCGAGATCAGCGCCGCCAAATTATCCTAAAACTGTTGGTAAATTGGAGGCCTATATTTTTTGTTGCACTGTGTCATCAAACAAATTGAAGTAGGTGGAGCTACCAAGTAACTTCGAGTAAATACTCGACACTTTTTTCGAATACCGAGTACTTTTTGTACTCGATGCTTTCATGCTAGTATCAGGTGGGTGTCGAGTACATTATCCCAGTATTTACTCACAGCTTGCATTGTAGTTTCTTTTGTACATCAGCTGACATTGAAAAAACCGAGGTCAGACCTCACAGAAGCGAGATATTGAAAAGCTTCTTTAAACTGTATTCCTGACTCTGAATATTTCTTCTAAAACTGGAATCCAAAGTATAATTTACGTGTATTAAATAAATAGATTGTTATTTTTTTTTTCGATAAATTTGTATTACTTATTGTCCGATATCAAATATTTTTCACGGATACCTTTTTAGCATAGATTCCAGTTCCATTTACATCGATATTTTTAATAAGTGCAGGTATCGAATACATGCCAGTATCGGGACAACACTAGATGGAGTGTCTGTGTAAGCTAGGCGATAAAAGCTTGAAAAATGATAACGTCACCGAATCAAAAAACTAACTTCAAATAGAAAGCAAAAATATTCCGTTTTCCCAAATGAATTGGAAAATTGTAAATTACAAATGAGCCTCGCTACTCTTACTCTCTGCTACTAATCCCACTTATTTTACTCCAGTTGTTTTATTCCAGATTTTTCTTTTTGCAACTATGTTCTATGTAATGAAATTGTGGCATCTATGAACGCCCCCACATCATGTGAAAGGGTTGATTGACAATATACACAAATATTTACAGTGGCAAGTAAGGTTATTGTATCCCAGTTGTATGAACCCAAATGCGGAGAAGTAAAGAACACGCTTTTTTATGTACACTAACTCACATATATTTTTCTTTATGACATGTCCGGGAAAAATATTAATTTTTTCTTTAAAGTAGGGAATTAAGTAGTTCTCAATACAAGCTGAAAACTTCGCTTAATTCGTTATTTACTTCTTGTTCCACTTTGCTTATACCAAAGAAACAAGATCGAGTGGTTTCGTTGACTTGCTTATCTTAAATTCATACTGCTTCCAAGCTTTTGATGCGCTTTAGATGCGCAGCAATCTCTGGAATCAAAACAAATTTAGTTGTATGGTAGTTATATTTCCATGATTTTATGTAGTAGTTGAAAACTTACATAGCAACTTTTTGCCTCTCTTATTATTTATGTTAAGGCTTTTTCAGCTTCATTTGTCTTTTAAATCCTCTTTTGATGAGATCAAGCCGCAAACGAATATATTTCTATGTATTTTATTTGTGTGCCCATGCTTTCTTTTGACTATTTTTATAACTACTTACTTACTGTTAGCTAAAGGTTTTAAAGTGGATTCGATTTTTATTCGTGCGAGAGGGTTTAAAATTAATATGTATTTAATAAAATACGCACAATATCCAAAAAAAAATCAGTTCACAATTTGAATAGCTTAGCTCAAGGTGTTTTATTTATTTACGAAAACTAGGTTACGCTTCTAACAAGCTCTTGTGCTACAAACTCACCTTTTTAGTAATTTTTTTAATATATTGTACTAAATTAACCCCTATTTTTATGCTCAATGCCTACCAATGCATACCAATTGCATACTGAACCCGTAGTAACGGTATCAAATGGTAGTAACACATGTTGGCAAGAGTTAATCTCCTCTTGATTTCAAGGCTGACATTGTTGGTATTAATGCTGGAGATCCCACGTAAACGACATCCTTGACGGCTTCAAAAGTATAATTGTCAACAGTAACATTTTGTTCAAGACGCCGTGACTCTTTGTTTGTTGACACAAGGTATTTCGTTTTGTCCTTGTTCACCACTAGATCCAATTGACGAGACTCCTTTTCCAGATTGGAGAACGCTGCTCTGACTGCTCGCGTGCCAATAATGTCAATATAATCAGCGTATGCTAGCAGCATAACACTCTTGTAGAAAATACATAGTGCCAGAGATGTCGATCTCCAGCATAAGGTTAAAGTAGTCACACGATAGCGAGTCATCTTGTCTGAAACTTCTTTCGGTATCAAATGGCACGGAGAGGTCTGCCCCAATTTTCACTGCGCTGGTTGTGTCAGTCAGTGTCATTTTGCAAAAAACGAATGAGCTTTGCAGTGATACCGAAATCAGTCGGTCCCTAATTTTGCTGTCGAACGTGGTTTTATAATCGACGAATAAATGGCGGGTGTCGATCTGTTTTCACGAGCCTTTTCCAGGATTTGGCGTAGCGTGAATATCTGATCGATGGTGTATTTACCAGACGTGAAGCCACACTAATAAGGTCCAATACGTTTGTTGACGATGGGCTTCAGTCTTTCGCATAGAAAGAACCATACATGCAATATTAAGAAGGCTTATCACACGGTAGTTGACGCAGATCGTGGAATCACCGTTCTTATAAATTAGGCACAGTACGTTGAGGTTCCCATCACTTTGCATGCTTTCATCCGAGCATATTCTGCATGGAAGGTTATGCATGCCAGTAAAAGCTCTTCGCCTCCAGTCTTAAACAACTCAGCAGGCAGGCCATCTGCACCTGCAGCCTTATTGTTTTTCAGCCGAGCGATGTCTGTTAAGACCTCCTCATAGTCGGGGGTCGGTATTTCAACGCCGTCATTGATTGGGTTTTCCGGAGTAGATTCCGCAGTGGCGGTATTATTGCCATCATCGCCATTAAGAAACCGCGAAAAGTGCTCCCTCCATAATCTCATCATGGGAAATGTGCGTCCACTGCGCGCATAGTTCATCAAGTTGAGGGGTGTTTTGCGATAGGAGAAATGCGAGTTGGTGGGCGAAGACTTCCGCTGTCTGTTGTGACTGCAGCTTTTCGACATCCAGCTTTTTCTTAGTTCCTATACGTACGGGATTTTCTACACATATACGTGTGCTGCAACCTAAGTATATATATATATGTATACCAAGTAGTATATTGGAAGCGTGTCTTCCGTCGATCACAACGTGATCAATCTGGTTTTGTTGCCAAGTGGCCTTATAGATATCTTTATGTTGAAATCTCGTGCTACTAACTGTCATGTTTCGTGCGGCGGCGAAGTCGATCGGTCACATTTCATCGTGAAGACTGAATTTTCCGATCGTCGGACCAAAGAGACTATCCTTGGCACCTTGGCATTAAAGTCGCCTAACACGATTTTAATATCGTGGCGGGAGCAATGCTCATAAGTTTTGTCGAGAAGCTCGTAGAAGTCATCTTTGGTCGTTTCATCCTTCTCATCCGTCGGGGCATGGACACAAATTAGGTTGATGTTGAAGAATTTTTCTTTGATGCGGATTGTAGCTAGGCGCTCGTTCACGGATGTGAACCTCGAGACTAGGTGACACAGTCTCTTCCTAAATACATATCCAACACCAAATTCGTGTCTCGACCCATGACATCTGTAGTAGATATGACAGGTTGCTCTTCCGCAGCAACCCTGTCCCGTCCATCGCATTTCCTGTATAGCCTTCCCTGTAGAGGGTTCGGACATCCCAGGTACATATCCGTAAATCGTTGTCCTTTGAGAGTTTGCGGTAGTCGTCAACATTAAGGGATTCCTTATCCGAGACTTCATTTGAGAATTCATTGGGGAATATTTTAACGTGGTGAGTTCCAAGCCTGACGCACAACCATTCATTAAAAGCCACGGAGAAGCCCGCCACACACATTAGTTAGCTCACTGATTGTGTCAACTACTAAGCTTTTTTTAGATCGCTATCCAGGGGACGCCACGAGGAGGCTGTGTGACGACTTGAGACATAGAAGCGCAAGACTTGGACATTATATTTTTTTTTATAAAAATCCATTTGACAAAGCATACAATTTTTTATCTCCAATTTTATAAAAACAGAACATTGCTCTTAAAATAAAAATGTAATTGGCAAATGTTTGTTTACCATATATATTTAAGTATAACACAAAAACAAAAATTGTGAAGCGGTTCAACCTGTTTTTTTTTATGTATTTTCGCTTTTGGCGATTTCGAAAGAGATTGTTGTGTCGAATGTCTACAGATATATACTTAGTAACTGCATTTGATATAATAATAAGTTGTTGATTGAAAAGCACTGTGCAAAAAAATCAACTTTTTGCGCCCAGATGCGAATTTACAGTCCCCAAATAAGGCTAATTTGGAGCGCTGATTACGAATATGACGTGTTTTCGCAGCTCCTGTAAAACGTAGATCTAAAGTAAAAAGAAATAAAACTGTTGGCTTTGGGTATTAATAACCATTTTGTTGTTTTGCGGAAGATAGTTTCCCGAAGAATGTTTCTCACTTTTCTGAATCGTTTGTTACAAAATGTTTAAGCTGTCATTACGAATACCTTTCTCTCTGAGACTCAGCATGTAATATTTACATAAAATAAATAAGTGTTATTTTAATAGGTATAATTTTTTCCCCAGATATATTCAACTTTAACTAACTGTACGGTATTTCGAAAACTAGAGGAGCTGCGGAAAATATGATGAACAATCCCAGATTAGTCTTAAAAGCTTCTCAAATCCTCATCTGGGTATTCCGCAGTGAAATTTATGATGATTTCTTTTAAATTTAAGTTTGGTCACAACAGCCAACAAGGCATTTTGGTGGAAAAAAAGTCTATAACTTTTTCATTCAGAGAGATTTAAACTAAAACATGTGTTGTCCTTGTTTAAATTGACGTGAAAAGTATACTGGGCATAACAAATTTTCAATTTGGGGGCGTAGTATATCCCATTGATGTAGAACATTTTTTTGTTTACTGTTTTGTGGCAGATGGTTTTTGCACCAATGTAAGGAAAAAATTCCAGCCTTTATTATAAAATCAGTTACAACGCGGAAATCATAAGATACAAGATATTTTTTTGAAATATTATTCTTGTGTCAACTACTAAGGTTTTCGGACAAAGCTCTTCTGCTTCTCCGTTGTCCTCTATGACAACGTAGTCCTGCCTGTCGGGAAGGATATTTGCTTTAAGCCAATGGAATTAGTCTCTCCAAGAAAATTTTATTTTATATCCTTAAAGCTCGGCTTGGGCCCTCCATGGGCCGTTGTGCCATTGAAAGAAAGAAAGAAAGAACAACCTTTCCTAAAAAATATATTTCAGAGCGAATCCCCGCTGGCAAAACATTCAGAAGAAATGTAACATTCTATTATATGCAACTGGTAATGTATGGAATAAATCAGTACAAGCCGAACCGCCAGACAGTAGAGGGAGTTTAAATATCACGTCTTCTCCACACCCTGGCCCACCCACGTAAAACAAATACGTAAGTACATATAAGCGTCGAGCATAAAGTTATGTTTACATTATTACATGTGCGGAAATCGCAATTGCAAAAGATTACCATCAGGATTATGACAAGGGATTAAAATATTGTTTTTCTTTCAAAATTAATATCAAATATTTGCGTTTGTCATATGCCGTTGCAAAGAAAATAAAAATTAAAACAAATATATTAAGCAAACAATATTAAAGTAAGGTTTTTATAAATCGATAATTCCTACATTTATGTTACATGCAAGTAGGTATCATTAATTTGTATTCTATATAAAGGCGTTTACAATAAGGATATAACAATCTTGTATTTAATTCAGACGCGGACTCTGACAGTGACCAATTTCCACTCCAACCAGCCATCCGACACAACGCCAACGATTCCAGTTTTAAATCAGCGCTATACAACACAAATTCCAGAACCACAAGGATCAACCACAAGAATTCAAAGAGGAGAGGCAAGCTCAAGCCTCAAGTATACATATAAGTAATATCTGGTCAGTGTCCTATGGGTACACATTCAACTAGAATGGGCATGCTCTCAAATTATTTCTGTGGAAGCTGTAAAAACGAAGAGGAAGGAGAAATCTCCCACAACCTCTGTTTCTGTCCAGCCTTAGCTATCTGTTGGAAAACCAAAACCCCGCTGCGTCAATACTTTCTCACGCACCTGTCCGACTTGGGATCATGGTTTGAGTTATCAAATTTCTTTAAATTAAATGGATAAAACAAGCATGTTGTATTACAAAGGGGCATCTTTGCCATAGATGTGTCCTGAAGGACAACCGTTTAATCTAGACCAGATAAAACATATTATAGTATGCATTCTGTCAAAAAAAAAAAGTACCGGGAAATTTTCATATAAAAAGCCCTTTTAAAGTGATAAAAAAAATTATTGTTGTCGCTATTGGCATCACTGTCCTCTAGCCTGCCGTGAAGTTTAAGTGCGATTTGTCATTTAGTTTGTTTACAGTGCTCGATTTTGTCGATTCATCTCAAGTGTGAGTTACGATTTTTACAATGAACAAAAATTTCGAACAGAGAATTTGTCTCAAATTTTGTATTACAAATGAGATATCGTGTGCCGAATCGCTGAAAATTTTACAGAAGGCTTACAGTGAATCGACTTTATCAAAAACACGATCATATAAGTTGTACAGTGCATTCAAAAGGGCTCGAAAAAACCATGTCAAAATCGATCAAAAGTCAAGGTAATGTTAACTATGTTCTTTGATTATCGCTGTGGGAATTTTTTGTAGAATATCAGACGGTAAATAAAGAACATTATCTGGACTTTATGCGGCGTTTGAGAGAGCAAATTCGTCGAAAAAGGCCAAGTTAGGAAAGAAAAATCATGGATTTTGCTCCAAGACAACGCAACATCTCACAAAGCTAAACAACTACCAAATTCACCTGCTATGGCTGCGGCTGCCTTTTTTCTTTCCAAAACTCAAATTACCACTTCAAGGACCCCGTTTTCAGTCAATAGAAGACATAAAAGATAATTCGCTGAGAGAACTGAAGTCGATTCCGGAAAATGCGTTTAAAAAATATTTTGATGATTAGGGGCCTACTTTGAAGGCATTACAATAAATTGAACGAAGAATAAATATATTGTGTCTTATTGACCAATTCTATTGACCAATGTACTTTCTTGACATAGTGTATTTGTTTAAGTATTGTGCTATGCTTCTTGAATTTCTTAAACGATCTTGTTTGAAACTTAATATGCGGTCATAGCCAGATTCGTTAGCGAATCTTCATGGTTCTTCACTCCATAAATGGGGGAGTCACGCCATACTGTGGTACCACAATGAGCCATTTATTGAACGCGTTCAGAATACGCAAAAGTTGCACCCATCCTCCATCAATTTTCTTCGTCTTCTGAACGTAACCATTGTGCTTAAGTGTGCTTTCATACAGAAGGCTGCCACTTCTACCTAACCTAATCTGGTATACCGTTGACCGCTGACGGTCGACTGGGTATGCAGACAAGCCCCAGTGTCAATGTAAAATTTAACAACCCTCCTAATAAGTGTTTCTACTTGCAATCATCGGCCATATATTACGACGGGAAGGATGAGGGACTTACAGAACGTTATTTTCATCGGTTGAGAGAGGGCTTTGCTTCTCAATTGCCTACTGTGTCCGTAGTAACACTGTTGGCAAGAGTTAATATCCGCTCAATCTCAAGCGGATATTAACTATTGTTGGTATTGATGCTGGATCCTAGGTAAACGAAATCCTTGACGACTTTCAAAGTATAATTGTCAACATTAACATTTTGTCCAAGACTCTTGCCGTGACTCTTTGTTTGTTGAAACAAGATATTTCGTTTTGTCCTCGTTCACCGCTAGACCCACTCGACGAGACTCCCTTTTCAGGTTGGAGAATGCTGCACTGACTGCTCACGCGTTAGTGTCAATATCATCAGTCTATGCTAGCAACAGATGTCGAATCACAGATGATGATCACAGCTCGAATTATTTTCTCCAACATTAGGTTAAAGAAGTCGCACAATAGGGAGTCCTTGTCTGAAACCTCTTTTGGTATTAAATGGCGCGGAGAGGTCTGTTCCTGTTTTCACTGCGCTGGTGGTGTCGGTCAGTGTCATTTTGCAAAGACGAATAAACTTTCTACATAGAAGCTTATGCATGTGTGTTTGGAGCTCTTCGCCTCCGGTCTTAAACAACTCAGCAGGCAGGCCATTTGCACCTGCAGCCTTATTGTTTTTCAGCCGAGCGATGTCTGTTAAGACCTCCTCATAGTCGGGCGGCGGTACTTCGGCGGCGGCCGTCAGTGATTGAGGTTTCCGGAGCAGATTCCGCAGTGACGGGATTATTGCCGTCATCGCCATTAAGCCGCCACATAAGTATTTCTCCGATGTGCATCCACTGCGCGCATATATCATCAAGTTGGGTGTTTTTCGACAGGAGGAGTACCAGTCGATTGGCGAACACTTCGGCCGTCTGTTGTGATTGCAGCTTTTCGACATCCAAGTAGTGGTCTGAGTCGATGTTTGCACCACTCATTGTGCTTTCATCTTGAACGTGTTCCGCTTAAGTATTTAGATGAGTCCTCTTAGTCCTCTATATAAAATTTCCTTTAAAATTTGAACTGTTATTGAGTCCAACAAAGCCTAAACTTCTTTCGAAAATTTATATTGATTCCAATAATCTCTTAAATTCTTTACATTATCCAACGAAGTCAATTGTTTTGGCTCATTTTGAACTGAAACACTTACGACTTACGTTATTTTCGATACTTTCACCGGTGCTTTGTCTCAGTGGCACAGGAATATTCAATATTGAATGTGTCCACTATAGCACGCACAGCATGTCTGGGGGGCCTTAAAGTTCCGACCACCGACTCAGAATTTCGGTAGTAATTTTACTAATTTCCAAACGTTGCTCGTACGTGACCTTCACCATGATAAAAATGTAAACCTTGAATGTCGTTTTAACATTTCCAGATCAAAAAAGGGTGCGTTTATGTTTGAATACAATACAAACTTGTTATGGCCCTATTGAAAAACCCTATACCTTTAGTTGGAAAACAAACACGCTATGGAGCTTAACTAACATATTACTTACATACTTATACTTATAAGTATGTACATATGTATAAGCTATCAAGTTGTACGTACATATTCATGTATGTATGTACGAGTATATGCTGTAAATTTAATTTGTTATAAATCCAAACTGATTAAATTACTGAGAACAATAGAAAATCTAATATTAATATAAATTATATAGAAAGGCAATATATTACAGATTTTGGTAATTGATGCCTAACTGCACACTTGCAAGCATGTTAACCACATTTCCATGCAACAAAGTGTGCATGTATTATGTATGTGGGCACACCACACACACATATGTATCCTCACACACACACACCCAAAAAATTATTTTTGCCTTGTCCTATTAACCGAAGAACCTTTAAGCAATTGTTTTAACCAAAATTCTGATGATGACCCTCGACTTTCTGCTTGTACTGACTTTGTAAATTTCACCATAAAATTTATTCACGAGATAATATGAGATGAGGATAAATTTCCAATAGATAAAAGAGAAATAACTCGTTATCTAGCCAAACAAAAAGGACAATGTATCTACATATGTAATTTAAAATATTTAATATTTATTTTAATACACTTAAATTTAACACTCTAGTATTTTCATTATTCTCACTATTTTCATGATTGTTACTGATTGCGAGCGAGGCTAAGAGAGAATTGTATTTGCATGAATTAAATTCAGTGATGGGCGCAGATTACACCGGTGATGGGCTTGAATCTTTTATGCACATATGGAATACTTATATACATATAATACTAATAAACATTATGTAACTTAATTGAGCAAATAAATGCAATCTTTGTATTTTTGTTGTGAAAATTATACTTTTAATTACAAAACTGAAATTAGTTCTTTGTCGCTGTGGCGTAGTTGGTAGTATGTTGGCCTGCCACGCAGAGTGTGTCAGAGGTTCAAATCTCGGCACCAGCAAAACCAAAAAGTGAAAAAAACATTTTTTTTACACGGCACCACCTCTTGGCAGGCAATGGCAAACCTCCGAGAGTAAAAGTTGCCTAAGAAAAGCTTTTCACTTCGCCAATCGGATTCGGCATAAAACTGTAGGTCCTTCCATTCGTGTACAAATATAACACGCACAACACCTAGGCCCTTCATGGGCTGTTGTGCCATTTACAAAAAGTTTTTAATATCAATATCAAAAATTTTTTACATGTGGAACCTAATTCATTTCAATAAGGCACAGTTTTGATACAAAATTATATTTTCAACATTAACCTCAAGTATAGTCTTCTTTTGCATCAATAACAGCTTTTATTCTCTTAGGTCTTCGTACTCTTTTTGGGTTATCGAAACCCAAACATCTTTACACCGATAGAACATCTCCTTTTTAGTTTTCTTCGGGTGGTCATAAACTCTTTTTTTCAAGATAGACCACAAGTTTTCGATCGGCTTCAGATCGGAACTTTGCATTACTTCAACATTCGTGCTTTCCAGGAATTGTGCTGTCTTTTTTGTGTTATGTTTTGGACCGTTGCCCTGCATCAGTATGGTAGATTTTTGTTGAAGTGACAACTTCTCCAAAGAGAGAAAATACCCTTAGTCCAATACGGAAATATACGCTTTGGCATCCGTTTTGCCTTCAGTCAGAACCAACTTTCCGACACCAGCTTGGTTAAAACACCCCCAAAAGAGAATTTTTCCACCACCAAATTTAACAGTTTGTATAACATCACGTTGTTATTTTCTTTGATGGCTTCTTCCCATAATACGATAGCCCATTGCTCCTGAGTCCAGTTTTTATAAGATTTTGCGAACTGTAGCCTTAGTTGCATAATGGCGGCTTGCAAGAAGTGATTTTTTCCATTTTCGTCTTGCTTTATAACCCAATTTTCTTAACTCACGATGAACAGTCATCCGTGATACCTCCTTGACATATGAGTTTTTTAACTGTTTTTTTGACATCAGAGCCTGATTTTGTGGCCCCTGAACTGATAAGACGATTTGCCATCCTCCTGTGATTGCCATTAAGTTTAGATCGGCGCTCGGCGTGGTGCTTTGGAATAGGCCATTCATGCCGATTAGCGATATTTTTATCAAAATTATCAATAAAAGGTGTGCTTCAATATGTTCTCTTTTCGGCTTGGCAAGAAAACCCAATGCTCGAATCAAAACAAGGCCGAAATATTTTTCGGCACTATGTACGAACAAAGAAAACTACAAAATATATATTTATACAAAAATACTAAATTTTTATTTTTTTACACAATACTAGTCACAACTTGTTTTACTTGGTGTTTGATAAAGTAGTTGTATTTGCCTCTAGCAAGGAAACCATTTAAGCGAGAAATGTGTTTTTTTTCCATCAGCAAGTTATTTGATTAAGTTCATTGCCGAATTTCAATCCATTTCAATAGTTTTTTCTTATAGCTACCATAGAAATATTTTTATATTTATCACATAGCTCGCCCTATAGTAGCAAAAATTTAAAATGCATAATAATACATATTCTGTGTCCTATTACCTTCTAATGAGTGATGCAAGCCGAAAAAATTTGTTTACAAAAAAATTAAAAACTCGAACTTCAATGGTAAATAAGTCGCTTAACTTCGCCAACCTAGACAATTCAGATAGGGTATTGATCCTGAGTATGTACCCTACTCCTTATATTCCATATGATAAGCCTCATGCCCGAGAGATTTATATTTATTGAGACAACGAAATAAATGGCAGGTAATAGAATAAAGCACATTCTTTAGATAAAGCTGTTACTTGTGTCTTTTCTCTTTTTAATTTCTCTTAGAATTAGCTTCAATGATGTAACAAATTTGATAATATAGGGTACTTGATACCATAAATGCCGCAGGAATACTTAAGCACGAAAATAGTAAAATATACGAGTATGTTTAGATTTCTGAAAAATGCTATAATATGCTTGCAATTCCGAAAAACTTTAAAATAACCAAAACAAGCCATTCACTAGCACGTGTTTACTTTTGCGGGCACTATAGGTAATTATTAGAGACCAGTAGACTCTTTTACATTACCAATATTAGAATCACGGTTAATAAGAGTAAAAAAAAGATTTGGAAAAATTTTAAATATCCCGGTTAATAGAGCAACGGATAATTGAAGTTCAAATGTATAATAAATCATAGTCATAGACTTACCGTTTTCAACTTTTAAATTAAGGTTTTCTCAACGTTTTCCTTGCTTATGTTTGCTGATTATCCCACTTATAACTACATACTGCTTATTTGTTAATATTTTTGTTGTTATCCTTGCACAATACAAAATTTTGTACACAATTTGTTTTAAAAGAACACAAGTGATTTTACGATTTTATTTTTTGCCATTCATTTATTTTTCTTTTTATTTATGATTTTTTTCTTTCTAAACTTAACTTTATATTTTTAAAGTTTTTTCGAACATGGATCTGACCAGTGCTGCTCTTTAAAATATTTAATAGTGGTGGATTGATTCCTGAAAGAGTTGTAGATTCACAAAAAGGGTTGTCGATTTTTTATCTAATAATGTTTCATAGAAAAAAATCGATATAATTGTTGCTGCATTACATGTTTCTCACATATAATATACAAAAACGTTCAGTTTTATTTCAAAAACAAACAAAAACATAAAACAATTCATTTGGTTTTCAAAACGTAACCATGGTATTATTTTAATTACACATAATTGGAACAAAAGTGCCAGCTATAAATATCAATTCAACATAAAAATTGATTAATTCGATTGTTGGAGTATAAATTTCCGTTGTACAACACATTTCTTTTTGAAATTAATTGCATGATTTAAATAAAGAGTTATAGATTTTGAGTGCACGGTAAAAGTGGTAGAACTACCGCAATTATGGTAAAGTGACAGCACTGGATGTAAGGTTTCTCTTTGAAATCTGTGGTTCAAAAACCGATTCTTCCGAACTACTCTTTCGGTTTAAAAATGGTTTTAAAGTCAACTAGCCAAGTTTATATTGGTTAAATCATTTAGGGAAAGAAAGAAAGCATTCCTTAACGTCTTTAATCTAGTCATAACTAGTATTGGGCAATGACAGAGAACGTTTTCCAAAGTCTCCTTATTCACAGAGTCACTACAGCTCTTGCATATTTCGTCTTCTACTAAACCAAGTATTTTGGGGTTATATTTCAAAAGCAATGTCCAGTGACTTGTCCAATCAACAATCTGTATTCTTTGCGAAACCAAAACCAAAAGTTTAGTTTTAGTACGAGATTGTTGGGGCCAGAATTATATACTGTAAGAGTTTAGACTTCTCTATCTCTAGATATTAGAAGTAGAGAAAAGCTATTTGTCGAAGGCTGCGTAATGGATACAGAGTGATGGTGAGATGATACAGGGTTCTACCTAAAGGCATGCACCCTGCTTTACCAGCTCGTCCGTTACCTCATTTCCCATTACACCAAAATGTCCGGGGACCCAGCAGAGTTGTAGTTTATTATAAGTACTAAGGTTTTGAATGGACCTTCAGAGCAAGTGGACTGTCTGAATAAATAATTATTCGCTTATCATTTGCGCTGCAAACGAGGCTTTCAGATGCCATATATGTATGTATATGGTCTCTTTTCAGCTTAAAAAACACTACAACTGTATTAGAATTAGGTACAAAGAATACTGGGCCTACGCTAAATTTAGTTTTAGAGGCGTCTGTGTAGACAGCTGTTATGTTGGTCAGATCATCAGACCAGGACTCTATTATTGAAATTTTAATCATAAATCTAAGGACGAGATGTATAGAGGGTTGTTTGTAATCCGTAGAAGTATTTGCAACATCGTCAATACTACAGTGTCCAATCGAACTAACCTTAAAACTATTTCATTATTTTAATCTAAGCCCGGTTTTAAAAACCACACCTTTAATGAAAATATCTATAGGAAATAGATTGAGTATTTGAATATTGAGAGACTCGGTGGAAGTGGATCTTAGGGCCGCAACGCTTGAGCGTTGCTTTGCATTTAAGGGCACCACTCTCCATACAGTAAGATAGTTCTACAGAAATGTATATCCAGTGTGTTATCTTTGGCCATAATCGCCAATGACTACTGAACATTCTTTCATTTCTTTCTTTGAAACACTCGCAATTAAGGTGTGAACCAGAAAAATTTCAGAATTTTTTCGTATCCATTATACGCAATTGTCAATAGTTAGGACCCTGCTTCCTTCAAGTGAAAGTATCTATAAATAGTGCAGTTTTCCTATATTAGTCATTTTCATCTTGGATCTACTTAAGTCAACATGTCGAGCCAAGAAGCACAGCGCCACAAATTAATACTGGGCATTTACTTGACTGATAAGACGAAGTCTAGACTAAGCATTGCAAGCGAGCACAGCGAGTTTAGCGATGGTATATATAGTAACGTCATAAACAACTACAACGCTAGTGGAAACTCCATCTGCAGAACCGAAAGATCAGGCAGAAAAAGTGTTCAAATAACCCAGAAGTACTGAAAAAGGTTGTTAGTACATATCGGGCTAATCCCACGAGGTAGACTCGAGATGTTGCAGCTACAGCTGGTACATCGCAAACAACTGTAATGCGATATAAGCGAAGTCAAGGATTAGGGATCTAGAAACTGCAGAAAGTACTTGAAAAAATTGCGAAGACGCGTGCCCGAAAGCTGTTTGACAATTACCTAAACAAATTCGATTGCGTGATTCTCGATAATGAGACGTACTGTAAGACGGACTTCAACCAGTTACCTGGGAATGCCTATTTCACAACAAAGAATAGGGATGCAACACCCAGAAAATACTCTGAAGTAAAATATACCAAATTTCCAAAACGCTTCATGGTTAGGCAAGATATTTGCAACTGCGGTCTACGGAGTGGTCGCTGTGGCGTAGTGGTAGTGCGTTGGACTGCTACGCAGAGTGCCCGGGGTTCGAATCTCGGCACAGGCAAAATCAAAAAGTAGAAAAAATAGTTTTTCTACACGGCACCACCTCTTGACAGGCAATGGCAAACCTACAATAGTAAAAATTGCCTATGAAAAGCTTTTCACTCTCCGTTCGTATTCGACATAAAACTGTGGATGCCTACGGTTGATTAAAGAAATTAAGATATAGTGATATTATGAAGTATTGGGGAAATTTTATGCCAGCAGTCGCGGTATTACAAATAA
Organism: Palloptera scutellata; assembly: GCA_958295655.1. Taxonomy (NCBI): domain Eukaryota; kingdom Metazoa; phylum Arthropoda; class Insecta; order Diptera; family Pallopteridae; genus Palloptera; species Palloptera scutellata. The sequence continues at coordinate 27,934,380 of OY282451.1, forward strand.
TACAAATAAATTTTTTTCGGTAAGAGTTAAATTTTAAGTTATAGAAATACATGTAGAAATATATCACGCACAACATAAGTGGATGCGAAAAACTCGGCATACTTACTCCATGGGCTGTTGAGCCATTAAAAGAAAAGAAGAAAACTATTTGCTATCCTGATATTATCCTAGAAATTTAGCTTCTTTCGATAATTTTAACGGCATTTAACAGGATTTGCCTAAAGTTTTGGAATTTTATATTTCCTGGAAAATAGAACAATCTCAGTTTTAGAAGGATTCACTTTTAGCCCTATATTCAAAGCCAAGTTATCCTTAAAGAGTTACAACCGCTTAAGAACCTCAGTCAAAGTATCCAAAAATTTACAAGTTATAATCAATACTACATCATTTGCATAGGCGTCTACTTTAACACATTTCTCTTGTAAGGCGACTAACATGGAATTAAGAGCAAAAATCCATAAATAACAAAGGGAACAGCACTCCCCTTTGAGGTGTGCCTCTAATCACATATTTTGATAATCGAGCTTGTCCCCACTCTGCCGTAATAGAGCGATTTCCAGAACATGGTTTTTTCCAACAAGTTACCTGCTACCTTATTCCCGACTTCTGAAGAGCAGCTACTAATGTAGATGTGCTAATCTTGTGGAAGCTCCCTCTATATCTAGAAAGCAAATAAAGAACAAGATACACTTCTTGAAAAACAATTTTTAGCGTTGCAAATCGTAATGAAGATAGAAGAAAAATCAGTGGTGCAAGGCGAAATAATGGGAATATTGTTTTTAATTGCACCAAACCATTTGGTCAAATAAAAAAAACGGTTTGGTTCATGTTTCGGTTCAAGTTACTCAAACTGCGGATGGTTCGGTTTAAAAAAGTATTTGGTTTAGTATTCTTGAGTCAAAAATGCTGTAAAGAACAATTTATTTAATTTTTTCACTGTTTAAAATGTCCAATACAAAATTTGGTCAGCGAATTTTTAGCACAACAAAGTTATTTTAAAATTTAAATTCACAGGACATGCAATTGAGAGGCTAGGAAGTAACTTCATGAGCCAATACTTGAGCAATTTACATTTTGTAATAATTTATTATTTATGTAAAAATTTCACCAAATTAAAGCAGAAATTAGTTTTTACACAGCAAAAAACAAACGAAAAGCTTTTAAAAACAACGGAAATTCATACTAAACACCGCTTTCTTCAATGGCTGACAGTGTTGCCGCTGTCAGATCGAATTCCTTATCAAATTTAGTATGTTTTTCAATTTAAACAATATTTATGACATACATTTATATGCACTAATTTAACTTCGATATTAAATATCATTTTTATAAAGATTTTAAATTTTTTCGTGAAAACAACAACATGAAACATGAAAAGAAATAAACTAAATATTCCATACATTACTGGCAACATCGTACGCCAAGCAAGATAATAAAAACAAATGAGTAAAAGAGGGCGAAAGTGGGAATGTCAAATTAAAGATAAGAATAACTGAAGCAGCATCATTTGGTTTTTGAGTGATTTTTGAGCCGGTTTTACCCTTAGCGCAACACATTTGAAAAATTCGACTTTGCCCTTCGCTGCGCCCTCGTTTCAGGATTTAATTAATGTCAGTTCAGGTGCTGCAGCGTTTTAAATTAACAAAATCAATTGGTACAACTATTAAAATCACGTTTGTCACTCGCCGATTACAGAGTAAAAATATAAAAGCAGCGACTACAACATTGGGAAAAACAATGTCCTCTTTGAACGATGCTAAAAGAATAGCTGCCTATCGTGCCGTCGATGAATGGGTGAAGCCAAATACAGCAATTGGCATTGGAAGTGGCTCTACAGTGGTATTCGCTGTCGAACGATTAGTTCAACGTGTGGAAGAAGAAGGACTGAGTGTGATTTGTGTGCCCACAAGCTTTCAAGCGCGTCAGTTAATCGTAGAAAATCACCTACAGTTAGGTGATCTCGATCGTAATCCAGCACTGGATGTTGCCATTGATGGTGCTGATGAAGTTGATGCTGATATGGTGTTGATTAAGGGCGGAGGCGGTTGCTTGCTACAGGAGAAAATTGTAGCATCGTGTGCAGCTAATCTTATTGTAATTGCGGATTATACAAAGAATTCGGAGCGCTTGGGTGAACAATATAAGAAGGGTATACCGATTGAAGTAGTGCCCATGGCATATGTTCCAATACGTGAACGTATAGCTCGTGGTTTTGGCGGCAAACTACAATTACGGATGGCTGTGGCGAAAGCAGGACCTTGTGTTACCGATAATGGTAATTTTATACTGGACTGGCAGCATGACGCTGCTCGTGATTACGATTGGAAGCTGGTAAATGCTGAGCTCTTGCAGATACCGGGTGTGGTGGAGACGGGCCTATTTGTAAATATGGCTACGAAAGCATATTTCGGCATGGCCGATGGCAGTGTGAAGATGCAGTGAAGATTACGAGAAGTGGAGATAAGTAAAAGGAAACTAATTTTTTAAACGATTATTTTAAATGATTTTAAGAACTCAGGAACGTGGCTAAAGTAGCCACACTCAAGTTAAAAAGCAATAACAGACTTTGAATTGTTAGTTTTTGGACAAACATTTTTACATAAGTAACACAGGAATCTTGTTTTTTATTGTAATTTTTTTTTTTGAGTATATGTATGTGTATCTTTTCTTTTTTATAAAAATAAATAAAGTTTTCGTTTCGTTTAATGAGGAATAAAAACAATACAAAAATATCAAAAACCTTAGTTCTGCTTATAGAATTTGTATTGCTTTTCTTTTCGTTTTAAAAGTCCACACATATTTTGTTCGTCAAAGTCCATAGTCATTTATACAGTTTATAAATTATTAGCAAAGTCGTAAAAGTGTGTTTCCGGCCTATTATGTTGCTGCTGCTGCTGCTCCTGCTTTTTATATCAGAATGATTTCTTACTGCGCGTGGGTAATAGTGAATCTTTGGCATAATTGAAAAGTGACAGTAATCCTTGCTTTTTGCCACGTGAAAAATAATTTGTGACTACATCGTGATCATCTGTAAGCAAATGAAATAATATAAAATTTTTAAATTCATAACTAGTTCTGGCTAAACAAACCCATATGCTCGTTCACCGTCGTCGGTAGCACATTGTCGTTAGCGCTAAGCGATACAAATAATGCGAATGGTACCATCCAGAGGCATATTGTAAAGTATGCCAATACCTTTTGAGAGAAATTAAGTACATACATAACTTATTTATTTACCAAGGATTTTGCGTGTGTTACACTCACCTGAACAAATGGAAAGTAAACAGTTGTAAAATATTGAAAAGCCAGCAAATGATTTATAATTAATAATACTAACGCCCCAATGAATGGAAATGATATAAAACGTATAAACGGAAAATTGCGCATTATTGCGCCGTGGAACGCTTGCGCTCCAAACCCGCAAAGTATCATGCGCCACGGCAAATCATCGAAGAACATAAACAGTATGTAAACAAATGTTGTGGAGCTGATCATCATTATAATGAGTCGACGCGCTGCTTGTGTGTATTCTTCTACAAGTTCTGCCAGATAATATAAGCCCGCGGCTGCAAAATTAAATAATATGCTATTTAGGTGAGAGATTCTTTGGATGAAGTTAATTTCATTTTTTTACATTACCAATTGATATAGTAACAAAGCAAATTTGTAATGCCAGCGATATCCAGCTCAATATGAAGAGAAAACTCATTTTACCTATATATATTCTGAAAGCAACACAGAACAACGTCACAGTTCCCACTTCCGTTGCTGTAATTCTGTTTTTTGTCTTTTGTCTCTAATTAAAATTTGATGTTATATTTTGTTTAATTAGAAATTGGAAAAGTGTTTATGAGCAACGAAGACGTTTTCTGAAACGTCAACGACAACTGCAGTTAACAGCTGTGCGACGACAGTGTTGTAAAACGGATAACAAAAAGTCAGTCTTCTTAATAATTTGAAAAGCGGCCAATTCTGAATTTCTTAGGTGCTGGTTATACTGGTGTTCGCTGTTCGACGAACACATCATATTTTACTCTCGTGCTCGGTGTAGTGGTTACAGAGTTCCTTTTTGTCAGTCAAAAATTCAGTTTTTTTAATACTATATTGTTCGCAACGGCAACACTAAATGGTATACCAAAGAACTTTAAACGATTTTATCAATATGGAAAGTGCAATTAATATTATAATTGAAAAATTATGAAAATAATATGATTTTTCTGCAATAGTTTTATGAATAATATATTTAACTAGCGGACCACCCCATGCACGTTTCACTGCGCATAACTAAAAAAGTAATTCAAAGCAGTTAAAATTTAAAGTTTAAGTCAAATTACCGGCATTGGAGCCACCTCTAGAACCATTACGATCATTGGTTTTAGGTGGTGCACCTGAATCAAAGCATTTTTTGGCAAACATTCAATCTTACAATCATGTTTCCAAATGACTTCATTCGGTGCAACGAATATTATTCGTGATAATTTTGTGACCACATTCAAGGTAATTTGCATGAACAACATGGAAACATGCTATTGGTCTCGAAATGAAAATGAATTGGACAATTATGAAAATGATTTTCACAACAACGTTTCTCCCGCTTCCGATTGAGTATTCAATTTTACATACATTTTTGTTCTTTTTTTGTAGAATAACTCATTGACACCCGGAATACTCGACGTGCTTGGTGTACATTTCACCCAGCATATCGTGTTCGGTGTGAGAGTGAGTAAAAGCTCTTTTTTCGTGTTCGGGCAACAACAATTGCATGGTGTTCGCCGAGCAAAATTTGAATATAACCACAGCCTTAGAAGCAATACGCGATTTCAAATCAAAGCGTTGTATCGCTTGGGTCCATGTCACACCAAGCATTTCTGATATTGCAGTAATGTGGAGAACTTACGAATCTGCTACGAAATATTTTGTACACTCACACGCTTCATTTTAGTATTCAATTTCATCTTGCTTTCACAAAAATATTTTTCATTAATTTTTTCACTATCATAATATGATTTTTGACTTTTATCGTTTGCGTCTTGTCACAACATTGATCAGTGTAAAAAATAAATATAATAATAAAGCAAAGAATCGAGAATATGAAAGAGCAAGAGAGGTATCTAACCGTAGCCGTTGGTAGAAGTCGAAAATGCTGAAAAAAGTGGTGATTTATCCAAATTTTTGTGGTGAAGTGACAGCACTGTTGTTGGTAGATCACACAGTAGCCAATCGAGGTTAATGGAACACCAATCAGAATTCAAAATTCACATGGAACCCACTGTCGTAGAATATCCAACAAATCTTACAAGGGATTTCACACAGAACCCATTGTAACTAAAACTAAGGTATCTTCGAAATAAGTTGAAGCTTTAGGCGGGGATTAGATTGTCCTTGCGTGACTGATTATGAAGGCGACAGGGGTGAGTGGTAAAGGGGATAGATAAACAAACGCGTGCTAGGTTTTCTTCCGGTATCTCTGAAATCTAGCCCTTCTATTGAACCGATCAGTACAGAAATACTAAACATTATAGATTGGTTGCGTTAACATTTCACATTTCATTTTGGTTTTTGACATGTTGTGTTGTGCTGCACGGAAATGGCAAAAAATAGTTTTGAAAATAATCACTTTTATCTTAGCCTGCGAACTGTACGTTTACGGTTGGGGTATCACACTGGCAACAGTTGCAAACGTGTTCTGCATTCTTGAACGTGTGCAAATGTGTAGCCAGTGACTAAAATGCTAAATGCATCTCCATCTTTTGATTTTTGTCTCCATTTTAAGGTACGAACGCAAAGGAAGCGGCACACAAAATTGTTCAATCTCTTATCAGTTTTAAATTAGGAGTCTATTCACCTTCACTATAGCCACTTGCTGTAAATGTGAAACCGTTCAAATTTTTCCAAAGGCGACCGACTCCGACTCTTCAAATCATCACTTAAAAGCTACTCCGTCAAATGATGATTTTATATCTGTAGTTGTATGGTATATCTACCATATTCATGTAATACTATAATTTAAATATATTAAACATGTGTAATTAATAACATATACACATATTATCATTAGTCAGTAAGGACTTGTATTCAGTTGACTTAATAAATTAACACTTAAATACCATGCATTCTTATGATGACGAATATCATTGCGCAAATTGCCGCTGTCGGCGACTTTAATTTATTTATATTTTTGCATGCGACAGAATGAAATTATCAACTGTGAAATTATACAATTTGCTTGTTTATGATATTTTCCTTGAAGTTAAATTAATTAAAATAAATAATCAATACTTTACTTACTTTTAATGGCACAACAGCCCATGGAGGGCCTAGGCCGAATGGAAGGGACCTACAGTTTAATGCCGAGTCCGAACGGCGAAGTGAAAAGTTTTTCATAGGCAATTTCTACTCTTGTAGGTTTGCCATTGCCTGCCAAGAGGTGGTTTAGTGTAGAAAAATTATTTTTTCTACCTTTTTATTTTTTTTTATTTTGTTGTGTCGAGATTCGAACCCCGGACACTCTGCGTAGCAGTCCAACGCACTACCACTACGTCACAGCGAGATAATCTATAGCTATTATCAGTATTAGAATTAAGGTCTTTATGTCATTTCCGCGTTCGTTATGTTCCTTTCGTTGCTTAGCTGCAGCAGCCATTGTGCCCGTACCTTTTCATGGGTAACAACAACTATTTTGTTACCTCGGCTGCAACTGTTGCCAATGTGATATCAGCCTACCTTGTTTGGCCGTTCGAGACTCGAAAAAGCTTCACAACGAGCTGTCATTCATAATTTTTTTCTGTTCGCTTGACAATTGGGAAAGCGCGTGTGGTTTCTCTGGAGGAATTTGTTAATTTAACACGCGAATAACAATAATTATATTTTAACAAAAAATATAAATGACTAGAAAAAAAGAATTATTAAACGAGATCAAGTGAAAAGTGTACATATATCAAGATATAAAGAAATCTAATTAGCAGGGAAGCGTGTATTTGAGAACAACCTTGAGAAAAGCGACACTAATAGAAAAAAAACCTAAGGGTGGAAAACCCAAAGGGAAAAGCGCAGCAGTTGCAGCAATTACTGCAAATTAGAGCTACGCGTGTTTTTGAGCGCGCTGCGTGTGAAAAGTTAACGTTTGTTTTTGTATTATATTTATATTCTTTTGTTAGTGATTTAAAAAAAAAAGTGCGTTTGTTAGGTTAGAAACGATAATAAAGGCAACTACAAAATAAGGAAGTATGCCTTCAGATTTAAATGCGTTAGGTGAACGACGCGATGAACCACAGGACGAATCTGCTCCACCACAGCCCTCAGCAGACGATGTCGACATGGTGGAAGTGCCACCAGGCCAACCACAAGAACAGGAGCAGAATGTAATCGCAAATGGTAGTGATGTAGACGTTGAGGCGGACGAAATTAATGAAGAAGCCCAAAATGCTGATGTAGATGTTGGTGGCGATGTAGATGATGCTGATGCTGCAGCCGCAGCAGCTGTAGCTAATCCGTTTTATGGTTTTGAGGAAGAAGAGCCCAACTTTGAAAGCAAAGATTTGTCACAAGTATTACAAATATGGGAGGCTCAGCATACCACAATGGGTTTCGATCCTGTTCCAGCATTGAAAAGGTACAAAATTATTATCTATATGTATGCATTTGCCATTATCTGATTTTATAAGTGCGTGTGTGTGGTGTGTATGGAAAACTGCAGTCTCAGTATAGATAGTGTGAAAATGTTTAACTGTATGATGATTTTTCGAAAATGTGTAACTGTACGATGACATTAACAAAAGACGACAAAAACAACAACGGCAGAGGAATATCGTGATAAATAATAATATAAAAAATCGAGTTTGTTCCATTTGTTATGATTACGATTTTTCCAATTAGTTTACCGACGCTCTAGATATTAAATTATATTTTCTTATTAGTATAGTTGCTTGCAAATGCTAAGTGAAACATTGGAAGTTTAACAGTTGTCCCTGTAAAGAAAGTTTCACTAAGCTTTTGTAAGCAATACAAAATTGTTAAAATCGTTCAAATTGACAAATTTATATTTTTTTTACTTGTATGACAATTCCCTCAAGCCTTATTACCCAAAATTGCTACATATATTTTACAAAACAATGTTCTGTCCTTGGTAACGAAAAAGTTTACCACACCACTTTAAGGTGCCATTGGAATCACAGAGGGAAGAAGGGGACACCTGTTTGGTTCATGTTGAGTATGAGCCCTACTCATCCGCTTATATTTTTAGGTACCCCAAAAACAAAACTAGTGTGGAAGAATCTTTCTTTTCTAGCTTAAGTTTTTCCTTATGTATAGTACAGTTGTATAAAACTCCTTAATATTTTCTCATATTATGCTCAATTATTTTTCTTATTTAGATTGGCCGAAATTATGGAGAATGAAACTGAAATTTATATGCGCCGCGATCCTGATCCATTCGACGAACGCCATCCTCACCGTACCGATCCTACATGTCAATTTGGGTTTTTGCTCAAGCAACTCTTTCGCAAGGATATTTTCATGAACAAGGTAAGCTTAACGATATTCGTATACTTACGTATGTACACTATTCGACTAACATTTACGTTCTCTCTTCTGAATCTTCATCATAGCTTGTTAACGATTATCTGCGCGATAATTACTTCACCCGCCAAAATGTTCAAAAAAGCTCGCTAGAATTGAATATACTCGCTTGTCGTCTCATACTCGTCATAATGCCTGGCCTGGAAACTTCTGCCGTGTTTCAAGTGGAGAATGATAATCTCATTAATCGTATATATAGCTGGGCTGAAGATAGTATTGAACCGCTGCAGAGTTATGCAACTGGTTTGCTGGCCGCTGCTATGGAAGTCACCGATATTGCAGTGACATTTCGTGAATTGTATACACGTTTAGTGCCAAAGATGATTAAACGTTTGCATATGTTACAGGCAATCTATAAAAGTACACGTGAAGCAGCATTTACGAATCAAACAAATAATTCATTAAATACATCGTTGGAAAGTGAAGCCATTGCCAATACAAATGCATGTGCTGCTGCTATTGCCGATTGTAGTAGCAATTTTGATCGGATATTACCAGCGTGGATGGCTGGCTCAGCACCACAATCGCCACAACATGTAGAAGAATGTAGTAGTAGTGGTGCTGTTGGTAGTGCTGCTATGGCACCGGTTGCAACAACGCCTTCAATCGCTATGGCAACAGGTACTAAACGTAGTGGCATCATTCTACCCAGTGGCAGTACTCTCGATAGTTTTGCTACAAATTCAAATATGTCTGCTTTGTTGGAAAATAGTCGTGATGCTTTTTGCAGTGGTAGCGGTAAACATTATTACAAGAAAATGTATATACCCATTCATCCACCAACAGCTGAAACAAGTCAAATGCTGATAATGCGCTACCTAACAGCGATGGGTGAATATCAAGAGTTTTTGGCATTGGTTTTTGAAAACAATGCAATGCAATTGATATTTGGCTATATTGAAAATTTGCAGAGACGCGATACATGTTTGGCTTTTGAGGCGCTTAAGTATTTGGCGTCGTTGTTATGCCACAAAAAGTTTGCACTAGAGTTTATAGCACATGGTGGCTTAGAGGTAAGTTAGGGTTTCACGTATGCCTAATTGTTTGTGTCCAAATTTTTGTTCTTAAAAAAACTCATTTTCAATTTTCTTTCTCATTCTTTAGCGTTTGCTCAAGGTACCACGACCTAGCATAGCAGCAACAGGAGTTTCCATAACCCTCTACTATTTGGCGTACTCTGAAGATGCTATGGAACGAATTTGTACTATGTCAAAACCTATTATCACCGAGCTTGTGCGTTATGCGCTGTGGCTGCTTGAACGTTCATACGACTCAGGAACATGTCATGCTACAATGTTTTTCGGTTTGAGCTTCCAATTTAAAGTAATACTTGATGAGTTCGATGCGCAAGATGGTTTACGTAAATTACACAATGTGGTATGTATATAAATTTAATTTACATACTTTCAATGCTAATTTAATTTCATTTTTCTCTCTAGATTTCAGTTCTAAAAATCTTAAATCCCTCCAGCAACGATGATGATAATTCTATAAATGAAGATGTTGAATGTGCAGCGCGTCAACTGGTGCGACATGTTTGTGTTGCACTCAAACGTTATATGGAAAGTCATCTATTTTACAAATACAATGCATTTATGCGTCAGCAATGTCCAAGTTCAAGTGAGTTTTCAAAGAATATCACAAAAGCCACAAAGGCGAGCATGGAACAGATAAGCGAGCAAATACGGACACTACAAGAGAATACATCGGTGCGTTGTCATTGGGCACCTGTAGACCAGCTATTAAAATTAGGAGGCATTACATTGTTACTGAAAATTATAACACTCTCATACGATTGGAATAATGTTGGAAGGTAAGTAGATATAAGAGCTGTGCCTAGCGGTAAAATTTTTGAATACATTCAATTGGGTGATACTATTCACTGTACTAGCGAGGAGAAATAATATTTGAATATAAGACAGGCGGTGATACTATACACTATACTATCGAGAATGGGGTTGGGAAAAGCATCGACAACTATCGATTAATATGTGCCCTGGACATCGGTTATTATCGATTGTCTTTAGTGAGTGAAAACGTATTTAATGCAAAGTGTAAAGCACAGGTCGCTGTAGCGTAGCGGTAGAGCGACCGGGGTTCGAATGTACCAGGCAAAATCAAAAAAGTAGGAAAAATAGTTTTTCTACACGGCACCACCTCTTGGCAGGCAATGGCAAACCTACAAGAGTAAAAATTGCCTATGAAAAGCTTTTCACTTCGCCGTTCGGATTCGGCATAAAACTGTACCCTTCCATTCATGTACAAATATAACACGCACAACATGAGTGGATGCGAAAAGCTCGGCCTAGGCCCTCCAAGGGCACGAATTGCCTAAGAAAAGCGTTTCGGCATAAAATTTGATATCCCTTCCTCTTATGTACAAATATAACACGCGCAACATGAATGGTTGCCCAAATCTCGGCCTGGGCCCTCCATGGGCTGCTCTGCCATTAAAAGATCGAAACCAAAGAATCGAAAACGGCTCGAAATTAAAGAACCACCCACTTTTTATGTGGCAACATTTAAAATATTTCCGATTATGTAGATTCCAGAATACAAATAATTTCAATTTGTTACGAATAATTCTGAATATAAGATAGGCTTTTATACTACACTATACTATCGAGGAAACAGTTGGAGTATTCATTAATAAGGTGTCGTATCCTCTCATTTACAAATCAAAAATTTTATTCAAACAAAATATTACGGCTTTATAACAATACAACAATAAAACGCCCATGTTTTATTTTACTTACTTTTACTTTTGCCATTTTTTTAGATCTGAAATTGCACGTTCCGCTTTGGATGTTCTCTCCATATGCTGTGTAATTCCGAAAGTCTTTGTGGCCTATTGTTATCGTATGGAACTACCCGATAATCTTCAAACATCGGGCATTTATTCAATATTGGGTGCCGCAGCTGGTGATATTTCCGCCGATGCCGATGTACAAAAATCAGCGCTTGCAGTCCTAGTACATTGTGTTTGTTTGCCCATAGCGAGAGTAAGTAATTGTAGTTAATCTAAGGTGTGCATTCTGTTGAAATTGGATTTGTTTTGTTTCTTTCGTTTTCAATTTCTTCTAAATGTGCGCCTTCACAATGTGTCTTCAAATTAATTATTTCCATAAAATCACTTATCTATAACTTCTTTCTTTTATTTTTTTTTGGGCAGAGAGAGCCTAATCCACTGATTGTGAAATGTTTTAGCAACAGAAAGACAAAAAATAATAGATATTCCGAGGAGCTTGTAGAGAAAGTGTGGGAATCTGTTTGTTCCAATAATGGCATTATAGTGTTACTATCTCTGATGCAAACCAAAGTACCGATAACAGATGCTGATTGTATACGGGGCATGGCATGTCGTGCTTTAGCTGGCCTGGCTCGTTCAGAACGTGTTCGTCAAATTGTTGGCAAATTACCGCTGTTTGCCAGCGGCCAAATTCAAACGTTAATGCGTGATCCTATATTGCAAGAGAAGCGTGCTGAACATGTTATCTTCCAAAAATACGCCCTCGAATTGCTTGAACGTGTTTCTGGGAAAACGAAACCATTAACCAGTAAAATGGATCCATCACTTTCCAACATACACAAAGCGAATGTGATTGCACAAACAAAAATACAATATAATGAACAGCAATTGTATCAATTGATTCATGATCATCTCGAATCGAAAGGTATGATGCACACAGCGCAAATGTTGCAGAAGGAAGCTGGCTTGCAGCTGCCATCGACAACGACGAAAAATTTCCATCAATCGCCATTTGATTACAAAGTGCTGCCAACTTCGTCCATGGGCCGCAATCGTTTGCGTAATCGCATGCACGATGTACAGCAAGCAATCAATGTTGTCACTACTCCAAACTCCAATGAGCAGCAGCAACATCACAATCATAATAGCAGCCTTATTGCAGAGCAAGAGCGCGAAATCAGCGTTACACCCATTAAACTGGTTAAAAAGTCTGATAAAATTGCTATCGCATCAAGTGCAACAGCAAGCGCAAATGCTTTAAGTGCAAGCAGCGGCAGTGCATCGCAACGTTCGCTGCAAAAACAAATAACCTCAGTGCCCGAAGATAGTCTTCGTGATGCTAACGGTTCGCCTATAAATGCAAATGCTGGCATTTCACTCACATCAATTGTCACCGAATATCTTACAAATCAGCATGCATTGTGTAATAATCCAATGGCAACATGCCCCCAATTTGATCTGTTTACACCGCATAAATGTCCCGACCCGAAGCCGAATCGTGTTCTTGGCGGTACAAATATCAATCTAACAGCGCGTTTCTTCAAAGCACAAGCTGGTTATAATACTGCCCGTCTGGATCGACGTTTTGTGCATACGCACTTTGCGCCTTGGCGAACTATTCGCGCAACCGAATACAATGCCGTACAATTTTCCTGTTGTGATTTTGTGCCCTCATCGAATTTGCTCATCACTGGCACACAGCAAGGCGAAGCAAAGGCATTCAATATCAACGATGGTACCGAAGAGTTCTCCTCCCATTGTCACGATTACATTATCGATTCGATAAAATCGAATAAAAGCGGTGATCTGGTACTGACGTCATGTTCGTGGCGATCGCCGCTGAGTAAAATGTGGTCCATACGTAACAATGAATTTGCATCGAAACTGTCATTCAATGATGAATTCTATTGTGAGTTTAGTAATTTGATACAGGATAAAGTACTGGGCACAACAAATAATGTGAGCATGATATAATTTACTCGTTTATCTTATTTCTAATCCAAAAACTACATATTTATTGTTTATTGTTTATTTAGAATGCTGTAATTTACGATGTTAATACGGGAAATAAAATTAGTACGTTTACACCAATTATTGCGAATCAATATATCAAAAATCGTGCTACATTCTGCCCAACCGATGAGCTGATATTATCAGGTAAGTTCTTCCACTAAATGCAGGTCATCCATAGGTATTTCACTCATTGTTGTGTAATGGCAATTAAATATTTTTAGATGGTGTTCTGTGGGATGTACGCTCTGGCAAAGAGATACATAAATTCGATAAACTAAATCAACAGCTCTCTGGTGTCTTTCATCCAAATGGACTTGAGGTATTTCATAGTTTGTTTAATTTTGAAAAATCATAACCTAACCCTCTCCTTTTCACAGATCATTTCCAATACTGAAGTGTGGGATTTACGTACATTCCATCTGCTACAGACTGTGCCAGTGCTCGATCAATGCCACGTAAAATTCTCACCGATGAAAGTGATCTATGGCATTAGTTTAGAAATTGAGAATCGTGCTGAATTTGATGACTCCAGCTATGAGACGAGTTTCAAAGTACTTGATGCCTACGATTACTCCAGCATTGCAACAATCGATGTGAAACGCAACATCTACGATATGAGCGTAAATGGTTATGGCAGTCTTATTGCTATGGTTGAAAACCAAGAGGAAGAAACTTATTGTAAGATTTATGCAGTTGGCATGAAAAAGCGTGAACAACGAGATGAGGTGCGTGTCAATGAATCATCAGCATGCATTGGTGGTAGCGGCGGCACAAATGTTGGAGCGGCAAATGCTGTTGATGGTGGTGCCGGGGCTGCTGCCACTGATGATAATGCGAATGGTGATGACGATGATGAGCCAAATGATAATGGTGACATTGGTGCCGTCATTATCAATTTACTGAATACGACAGCAGCTGCCAGTAGCAATGGCGGCGGCGTCGGTGTAGTAGTTGCTCGTGGTGGTGGTGTTGGTCTATTGGGACGTCATGCTGCTGCTGCGCCGCGCCGCCCTAACGCTGCTGGCGATGCTATACAGCACCATAATATCTCGAATGTTGATGCGGCCGTAGTCGCTGCACTCGATGCGGTGCAACAGCAGCGTATAAGTGGCGGCGCTGGTGCAGCAGTAGCTGACATAGACATCATCGACGACGGCGATTTATTGGATGCAATTGCGAATAATTTGTGGTCTCTGCTTACAGGAAGATGATGAGGAGCGCGATTCTGGTGAGGAGGGTTCAGATAGTGATTCATCAGACAGTAAGCAGCCACTGATCCACCGAAAGGCTTCGCCTTTCAAATGCAATTTTTAATATGCCCATTTTATGTTTTGCAGTTTTCGATATCGACGACAACGGTGCTTTCCCCTTTCCAGCAAGAAGACGTCGAAGAAATCGCTCTAATGCTGATAACGATAACGAAGATAATGATATGGATAATGATGATGATGACAACGACGACGACGACGATGACGACGACGATGGAGACGACGACGATGAACAAAACGGTTGGATTGATATTCTTACTGGCAGTGATGATAGCTTCGATGAAGACGATAATGATGGAAATGGCGGAAATGGAGCTGCTGCACCACCACGTGGCGGGAGACGCAGTGGTGGTAGCGGAGGAAGACGCAGTGGTGGGAGCAATGGAAGACGCAGTGTTGGCAGCGGTGGTGCTAGTAGTCGTGGCCGTTCCGGCAGTCGTGGTGGCAGCCGCAGCAATGGACGTCGTCGCCCTAGCGGTGCTGCATCATCATCATCCGAATCAGACTTCATGGAACTTCGTTTTAGGCTGGCGTAAATTATGTAAAAACAAAAATTATAACATTTATAATTGTGTATTCCTTAGTTTGCATATGCAAGTCGTAAAACTTCTTTAAACAAAAAAAGATATTGATAAAATATTTTTGCAATTTTCTTTTAATAGTTTTAAGTTTTCGTTTATTACTTTTTTCAGCGCATGTTAAATAATAATATTGAAATGTGGTTGAACATAGTTAACAATTTCGTGTTTGTTATATTTTCTTATTACCTCCACCTCTAGCACGAGATCTGTCTTTCTATATTTGCAAGTGAAAGATTCGTATATAGTACATAATTGTAATTAAATAAACGAAAACAAAAGATGTTTCCTATTTTTGCATACCTATTGTTTATTTATATAATAAAAGAATCTTATATAAATATTGTCAAATACGATTATTTTGGAACAACAAGAAATAATAATATTGTAAAAGAATATATGCATTTTTTGTAAAAACTGATAAAAACAAAATACATGTATAACTAAAATTTAAAAGGAAACATTTGCAGTTTCTACTTGCACACCTTGGTCGTAACCATAGATGACGGTAGATTCTGGGGCTGTAGATATTTCAAGAGCATTCATGGATAATCGATGAAGTCGAGCAAATAAAAATGTTTCAAAACCAGTGCTTCGAAGGGTATACATAAAATGTTTGAATGAAAACGAACAAAAACGAAAAAGGGTGATAGAAAAGACCAGGGTGAAAAAGGAGAAAAATAAAATGTCTGTAGTTGAAGAAAACAAAATATTGGTTGGCGGCTTAGAGGCAAAATGGGGTAAATGAATGTAAGTAATAGTACTGTGGGCAAAAAGTAGTAAGACTTTTTAATTTAAATTTCGCGCGGAAACCCATTCATCAAAATATTATTTTTTTAAGGTTGGTATGACTGTCGGTGACATCTGTGCCAAATGTCACATCAAAATAATCATTAGTGTTTAGTATACGCTTGTCTTTCTGAAGTACAAAAAGTGCATTCGGCGATTTTCACAATGAGTGAAGTGTTTTTGATTGGTGCAAATTGTTCAAAAATGGTCGAGAACGCGGTGACGATGAACCACGTCCAGGACAGCCATCAACATCAACTGATGATCAACACGTCAATAAAATCAAGGAATTGGTGCTCGAGAATCGACGATTAACAGTCAGAGACCTTACTGGCATCGTTGGAATATCAATATCGGAAGGATCAGTGAAAACCATTTTAAAACATCATTTGGGCCTAAGAAGAGTGAATGCACGATTGGTTCCAAAATCACTGCATTGGTTTTACGAGACCATTTTGCCAAAAATTCGACTGATATCGTTCCGCAACCACCCTACCACCCTATTCGCCTGACTTAGCACCGTGTGACTTTTGGCTATTTTCTAAACTCAAAAAACCGCTTCGTGGACACCGTGAAGGGGACGAAATAGATTTGGAAGAATGAATAAAAAAATTTGAAATTATGAACAAAGTCTTACTAACTTTTGCCCACAGTAGTACATTATACAGAAAAAAAGTTGTGTGCGTCAGTGGGAGACCCTACAGAAGTTTACTTCTTCAGAACGATTGCGTTTTGGGTTTTCAGATTAGGTTTAGAAATCTTCTGAATTTTTGTATGTGTTTATTTATGCAAACGATAAGCCCTTTATAGTTCAGTTTGATGATTCTCTGATCCCAGGTGTGCTATATCTGGATTAACATCATTTTGATCGTTTGCATTTCCAATGCATGCAACGCCCTCTCCTCTCTCCATCAACGCCCTCCCTCTCACAGTCAACGCCATCCCTTTCTCTGTCAACGCCCTCCCTCTCTCTTTCAACGCCCTCCCTCTCCCTATCAAAGCCCTCCCTCTCTCTATCATCTCCATCAAAATATTCATACTCAAAGTATGCGAATTTATTTGCTACATCATTATAATTATAATCTGCAATCATCATCAAAATATTTAGGTTGTATGATCTCATCAGTTGGAAAATTTGCCACTTGCCGCTCTGAGAACTCGCGAATATTATGATGTTGACTAGAAACTTGGCAAATTTCATCTATGTTTTGTTGTGCTGATGCTAGTTGTTTTCTTTCCACGGAGGAAAGATTTTACTGCAAATTTTCAAGTAAATCTTCTGCCCTTCTCTTTCTTTGAGAAGCTGGGAATTTTGGCCACATCAATGACTGCCTGGTGCTGTATAATGAGAATCTTCGTCGGGACTCAATGACATGAGGGTTGACGCAATTATTGAAAAATGAACTCATTTGCCATTCAATTGTTCAGCGATGAAGCTCACTTTTGGTTGAATGGGTACGTTAATAAGCAAAATTGTCGCATTTGGAGTAATATCATAATCCACAAGCCATTGTTCAGACGCCGTTACATCCTAAAAAAGTCACTGTTTGGTGTGCTCTGTGCTCTATGGATAGAGGGAATCATTGGTCCATATTTCTTCAAAGATGAAGGCGGTCATAATGTTACAATCAATGGGGAATGCAATAGAGCCATGATTAATGACTTTTTCGTGCCTGAATTGGAGGATGTTAATATGGACGACCTTTGGTTCCAACAAGACTGCGCTACGTGCCATACAGCCAACGAAACAATCAATTTATTGAAGGAAACTTTTGGTGAGCGCATTATCTCGGGTCGTTGGCCTGTGGCGTGGCCTCCAAGATCGTGCGATTTAATACCGTTGGACTATTTTTTGTGGGGTTATGTGAAGTCGCTTGTCAACGCAGATAAGCGCGTTATTACTGACAATTGCTGCAAAAACTGGTCGAAAATTGGGACTTTCGGCTGGAATTTATTCGAACCAGCCGCGGCCCAAAATCGTTTTTAAAACATAATGGCAAATCCTTATCTTTATAATAAAGCTAAATTCTTGGCCATAACATTAAATTATATGCATTTGATTTCTTCTTGAAAACCACACTTCAAAAAAAAAACACACCCTGTATAAGTAAAAGTCTGGAGGAGGAATGAAAGTGCAAAATATCAGTGAACTAAAAGACCACGTCAGTATAGAGAAAATATAACCAAAAAAAGAGATATGAGTATAACAGTCAGAAAATATAAAAATACATATTTTTCAAGTTCTTACGTAGTATAAAGATTAACCCACAACCACAAATGGAAACAATTTTTGTTGTTGTTTAATTCAAAATGTTTTTAAATTAATTAATTTGAATGTAGATTTTAGATTTAATCCTTGAATGTGGAAACCGCCTGTTTTAATTTACGCGCTTGTTTTTCACCTATGCACCACACCAACATTCAAAATTTTTATTGTGAGAGAACGATCACTGGGTATATCGTGGTGAATTTGAATATTGGTTCATTTGTTTTATCTGAGGAAGAGATTACTGATGCCATGACTAATATGAAAATTTCTGCTAAAGCTGATAATGATGGTATTTCATCTATTTTGCTTAATAAATGTGCTTTGTCTTTACCTAAGCCT
Source organism: Palloptera scutellata (assembly GCA_958295655.1). NCBI lineage: Eukaryota > Metazoa > Arthropoda > Insecta > Diptera > Pallopteridae > Palloptera > Palloptera scutellata. The sequence goes on from OY282451.1 coordinate 27,952,962, forward strand.
CGCCGTGATATTTTCAATAGGACTGCTACTTTTATTGACTGTTGGAAAATGGCTGCTATTACACCAATTTTTAAAGACGATAGCAAGAATGATGTCTCCAACTATGGACCTATTTCTAAGCTATCGAATGTCTCTAAACTTTTTGAGAGTGTGATTAAGAATAGGTTATTCTATCTAGTTAAGCGAAATATTTGCCTTGAACAGCACGGTTTCTTTACTGGTCGGTCAACTGTGACTAACTTAGTAGTCGTCTCGCGTTTTTGTATTACATCTTTTGAATTGGGACATCAAGTTGATGTTCTTTATACAGATTTTTCTAAGGCCTTCGACAAGGCCTTAGCAAAACTCTCTAAAATGGGTTACCATTCTCACTTCCTGAGCTGGATCCAATCGTATCTTTCATGTAGAGTCTGTTTCGTGGAGATAAATGGTATCAAATGATATCAATTTAGTGATTCTTCTGGGCTACCACAGGGGAGCATTCTTGGCCCTTTGCTCTTTTGATTATTTGTTAATGATATTGGTAAATGTTTTCGTTCTGCAAAATTTTTACTTTATGCTGATGATTTAAAACTTTTCAGTAATATTAAACGATGCTGCTCGTTTACAGACTGCTGTCATGGAGTTTATTAAATTTTTTACCATTAAATTTCAACAAGTGTTATTCAATGACTTTCTCGAAGTCATTTACTTTTTCTTATTCCCTTGCTGGTACATATTTACTTAATGTTAAGTCAATTAAAGACTTTTTTTAAAGTAATTTTTGACACTAAATTTATCTTTGTTGACCATATAAATTACTTACTTTCCTTTTTTTTTAATGGCACAACAGCCCATGGAGGGCCTAGGCCGAGCTTTTCGCATCCACTCATGTTGTGCGTGTTATATTTGTACATGAATGGAAGGGACCTACAGTTTAATGCCGAATCCGAACGGCGAAGTGAGAAGCTTTTCATAGCAATTTTACTCTTGTAGGTTTGCCATTGCCTGCCAAGAGGTGGTGCCGTGTAGAAAAAATTATTTTTTCTACTTTTTGATTTTGCCTGTGCCGAGATTCGAACACCGGACACTCTGCGTAGCAGTCCAATGCACTACCACTACGCCACAGCGACCACATAAATTACATAGTTCCAAAATCATATTCTTTGCTTGCCTTTGTTCGCAGAAATAGCTCTGAATTTTCTGATCCGTATACTCTTACTTACTTACTTACTTAGCTGGCGCTACAACCGATGATCGGTCTTGGCCGCCTCCACAAAGCTCCGCCAGTCACTTCTGCTATCCGCGCGCTGGCGCCAGTTGATAAGGCCAAGTGCAGTCAGGTTGCCCTGCACCTGGTCTTTCCAACGGAGATTAGGACGTCCCCTTCTGCGTGTTCCTCCACCGTGGTTCGAATAAAACACCCTTCTAGCCGGAGCGCTTTCTTCCATTCGCTCAACATGACCCAGCCAGCGAAGCCGCTGGAGTTTTATACGCTTGACTATGTCAGTGTCGGCGTACAGCTCATACGTTCATATCGTTCCATCTTATTCGATACATGTCGTCCACGCATATTGGACCGTAGATCTTACGAAGGATCTTGCTCTCGAACGCTCCTAACAGCCTCTCATCATTGATGATCTATGTCCACGTCTCGGCGCCATATATTAGGACGAAAAGGATGAGGGACTTATAGAGCGTTATTTTCGTCGGTCGAGAGAGGGCTCTGTTTATGCTGGATCCTAGGTAAACGAAATCCTTGTCGACTCCAAAAGTATAATTGGGCAACAGTAACATTTTGTCCAAGACGCCGTGACACGCCGTGTTTGTTGACACAAGTTACTTCGTTTTGTCCTCGTTCAGAACTAGACTCACTCGACGAGACTCGGCAATGATTGGACAGTGCTACTCTGACTGCCCATGTTATAATAGCTGATCTATTATTTGACATCATGAAATAAATAACTAAATGCAATTTAGAGCACACAAAAAGTAAATCAGATGTACTCTCAATTTCGTAGAATAATACAAGAATGAAGAAAATTGCAGAAAAATTTCAATACTTTTTCTATAGCGCGAAGAAAGTTGTATACACTTATTAACTGTCACCATGTATTTACTGTTTTCTTGTCTAATTAAAAAGAAAATAAATTTTTAAAAATGGTACTTATTTGTATTGATAGATTTGCATGATTTTATCCAATTGTACTGATTTCGTTACTTGAGGACATGGCAACCCTAGTCTGAAAACAAATTTTAGTGGATCTCACAAAATGTTTGAGACAGACGAACTCCACCGAGCGTAGGCCATGCTTCGGTCGTGCCTTACCTGAGTTTGTCCCTGTAAGAGGATATTCAGGGCAATTAAAATAAAATTTGGTATTCCCTGACCTTAGCATTCGAGACGTCAGCGCAACAATTACCACATGCAAACAGTTTTTGCGCTTATTTCCTTTATTTCTATTTCTCAATACATTTTTATGAATACATAATTATGACAAAATACAAGAAATATATGTAAATATTATGGTAAGTACCATAACGATTATTCTTTAAAATAGAGAAAAAGAATACCCGAGTCATTTCATACCAATAATAGTAATCACGTGCTGAAGTATCGCTACTACTGCTGCAGTTGAAGCGCCTTCCTGGTGCACGATGACGTACTCGCGTGTGTTTTAATTTGTACAATGTTTATTTATGAACGATTAGTAGAATAAAAAAATAAAAGAGAAACACTCGAATATTTAGTAAAAATTTGTAGTGTTGATACATGAAGTTTTCATTCAATAATCAAAAAATTATTAAACACTAAACAATTGGGGAATTTACAATTTATGGCACAGCGATTGAACAGTTGGTATACATACATACTTACTACTTATATTCGACTTCTCCACAGGAATTCGACGTAGCCCGCTTCAATACATACATAAATCAAAATTATTAACTTTTTATCTAATCAAAATTTCTGAATTCATCGTACGATGAGTGATATCTCCACAAGCTATATATAATATATAATACAATCATTTAAAAGTTATTTAATTTATTTACGCTCGGCTAGTCCAGTGAAAAGTCTAAAAAGAAGATATGTGCATATAACGTTCGATATCTCGAAAAAGATATGAGAGATAGTAAATGAATCGTTTGCAAACGCTTCACCAACATCGGCGGCAACCTTCCGCACTCTCATGCACACAGCAACTCCTAACGCCAAACTAGCGTCAATATCGCCTCCATCGTCGTCACCTGTTTGACTTGAACGAATTGATTTTAAAATCAAACAATTCCAAAATCGAATTAGATTAATTTTTATTTATATATTTTTCTTTTTTTTCTCTTTTTGTCTTTTCATTTGTTATTTCACTCAGTTCAGTTGGATTTTTGCACTGCATTGGTGCGCTTCGTTAGAATTCTCCTGTCGTTACTTGGCTAGCAGAATGCTAAAGAAATTGTAATTTTTTTCTTTTTGCATTGCAAATTTTCATAAAATTTACTTTTGATAATAAAATTTTATTGAAAACAGTAAAAGCATAAAGTAAACGGGAATAAAAATTATAATTAAAAATGTTGCACAAAATTGTCTTCGTCGGTCTATTATTTCATTTGAGTGCCATCATCACACATGCTTTCGATGAGAATGGTAGATTTTGCATATCAACTGAACCGATGCTCTTAACCGATCTGGAAAAACATATAAATCCAAAAGTCGGAGATCCTCGCTGCGACATAACAGCGACTACACTCACCGTTAAAGAAAAGGTAAGTGTGGAATTCTGAAGACTTTAAGATTGTGTGTGTGTGTAACTCCAAAACTGTAGGCGGTGTCATGAAGAAACTTAAAATTTGTTTAGAATAGGCATCATATTTTTAAGTCAATGAGAGGTGGTTCAGGCCTACCGAAATGATTCTGAATTTTAAGACTGAATTTTTTTTTAATGGTTAAAAGAAGCTTTTTTTGATCAAAGAATCTCTATCACCATTTGCCGCAAATTGCTTTTTATCTCTCGTCGATAAAAAAATTTGTATTTTTATCGAACTGTGTACTATGGCGAGACTTTTACGAGAACAATTTCCCTGTTCATAAATGGGGTAAGCAAAATAAATTGGAATGGTGCTTCGTAATCTGAAAATACTTGCTACTCTTGCGCCTTTACCCAATTTTAAATAATGAAAAGTAATTTGAAAATCAGAAATTATCAGCAAATATTAATTTGAAATTACAAAATATCAATTTAGAATCGGAAAATATCAATTTAAAATCAGAAAATGTGAATTTAAAATCAGAAGAAATCAATTGTAAATAAAAAAATATAGTTTTAAAGTAGGAAAAGTCAATTTAAATTCAAGAAACATGAGCTTAAAATCAGAAAACGTCAATTTAAAATGGAAAATTTTAATGTAAAATCAGAAATAGCCATTTTAAAATCAGAAAATATAAATTTCAAATCAGAAAATTTTGAAGATATTAAGTCGATTTCCAATCAAAACTTTCCATACTTACAGTGTGAAGAAATTAAAAACATTTGGGTCTATCAGTGGATCCGCATTGCATAAATTTGCTTTCGTAAGTAAACCTCAATAAATCTGTTCATCAAGTTTTGCATATCCTAAGATATTTTTAATGCCCTGAGGAAGGTGTGGCAATTATGATTCGTTTAAAATGTCAAATATGGGACATGATATGATCTAATTATATTTTAAATCGAGCCAATTTCTATAAAACCTGCTCATAACATTTCTGTAGTCTGAGAACTTAGGTATTTTAGCAAATCATAACCAATGAGTTAGAATACTAACGAATCCAAGGAAAGAGGGCTGTGGATATAAATAATCTCTTCCAAATATGTATATTCCAGCTAATACGATCATTGCTTCTTAGAATAACTAAAGGAAACTTCTATGATATACCTTCTCATCTTCGAGAATCCGGTAGTATCCACCTGAGTCAGACCAAAGCTTGTTAATATTGTCCATAGCATAATCTTTTTCTAGTGTATGTAGTTTGCCGATATCACAAAAGCGTTCTGGAACGAGTGCAGCGCCCATCTATGTATTTTGGGACGTTGGGTACGTTTTTCTTCAGGGACTTTTAAACGCTTTATCAAATACTCAAACGAAGACCTTAACCAAACTATATTCCAACAACCTGCGAGAACTATCTGAAGTATGCTTAAAAGATATAACAAACTTTCTAAATCTATCAGAATGGATTTAAGCCTCGCGAATAGGCGACAAACACCTACACCAACAATCAACTGAGAACGTGGTATCAAAACGGTGCTCAAGCGCTAATTAGCTTCATGACTTGAACCACCACTTCAAACAACTGACCAACACTGGTTCATCTCAAGGAATACATTCATGTCTTTTATTAAGCTCTAATTAGTAAGTATAAATGGTATTGATACTTACCCACTAGAGTTTTGTGACCCAAAACTTAATTGAAACATCTAAATTGTTGTTTCTGGAATGTTTAATTTCCCTGAATGTTTTTGAATTAATGTTTTAAAAAAGCACAAGCAAATATGTTTCAGAAACATTATTTTACCATCCCGAGTTTCGGTTCTTGTGCTAAATTGCGCTAGTGAAATATTAAATTTTGAAGATTGCATCGTTTTTTAATGAAATTTCTGAATGGATTTCTTAGTTTTAAAAACTTGTTACTCCTTCTTAACAAGTGCTTAAGGCTCGTTTGAGGCTTTACTATACCCTGAATATTTGTAATGTTTATGCGTTTCATAACTAGACGATGATGATGATGATGAATGATAGATTATTTTAAAGAAAGGTTCGGGGCTTGACTTATGACAGAGAATGAAATCTGGATAATAGTTTACTAGATCTTGAATTTCTGTAGAGTGAATTTGTTAATGCAATTTTGAAATTGAATCAAATTAATCTTTGAATTTCATTTCCATGAAAATTTTATCATACTAAAAGTGCATATGATAAATAATTTTCGATTAAAACATCTAGATTTAGTAAAAATTTCGATTAATCCAAAATTGAAACAATTGAAGATCACCTTAGACTACCCAAAATAGGCGATGTCAAGCCATAAAAGTCAGTATAAATGACCTGGAAACTATGTGCATATTGCACAAAACCAAGAGCAAGAGTGTACATATGTATGTAGAATGTGAGCTGTCTGCTGTTTGCTGTTGTGTGTATTTCTAGCTACCAATGCAGCATTGAAATTGAAAATATAATAGATAAAGAAAAGTAGCGCGCGCCATAGCAAAACAAAGCGAAACTGGTTTTAAATTGTAAATTGTAAATCCTTAAGATAGATAGATCTACTTATATAAATAAAAGTAAACAATGACAAATGTTTAATTACGTATGCAATTGCGAACATTTACATGCATTTGGTGAGTACACATTTACATACTACATACATACATATGTACATACAATATAATCTTTGAATAACGCAATCAATGATGATGATGATGATGGCATCGATGATGGCATCGATCGATGAAGTAAATATAACATTTTTATTTTGTGCTTGGTCGCTATAAATGAAGTAATTTTGTATACTAATCCAATTATTACAATATGTATTTATTATGTAGATAACATATTGCAAATTATGCAAATAATAATTAAAAATATATGTATGCAGTAATGCCGCCCGCAATGGCAAAATTATCAATGATAATGTGCCAAAGTTAGTGATAAGAAATACGAGTATACGAGTACATTGTACATAGAAAAAAGGAAATACTTTTATACCATATACTCGTACATATATAATTTTATATACTTTCCATCGATTTATTACTTACATATACTACTGTGGGCAAAAGTTAGTAAGACTTTGTTCATAATTTCAAATTTTTTTATTCATTCTTCCAAATCTATTTCGTCCCCTTCAAAGTAATCCCCCCCCCCCCCCGGCCCCAATACACTTGTGCCAACGTTTTTTCCAATTCTCGAAACAGTTGTTAAAGTCAATTTCCGGAATAGCCTTCATGTTTAATGCGCTTAGCGATTCATGTTTAATGTCTTCAATTGACTCAAAACGGTGTCCACAAAGCGGTTTTTTGAGTTTAGAAAATAGCCAAAAGTCACACGGTGCTAAGTCAGGCGAATAGGGTGGTAGAGTGGTTGCGGAACGATATCAGTCGAATTTTTGGCAAAATGGTCTCGTAAAACCAATGCAGTGATTTTGGAACCAATCGTGCATTCACTCTTCTTAGGCCCAAATTATGTTTTAAAATGGTTTTCAATGATCCTTCCGATATTCCAACGATGCCAGTAAGGTCTCTGACTGTTAATCGTCGATTCTCGAGCACCAATTCCTTGATTTTATTGACGTGTTGATCATCAGTTGATGTTGATGGCCGTCCTGGACGTGGTTCGTCGTCAACGCGTTCTCGACCAACTTTGAACAATTTGTACCAATCAAAAACACTTGCTCGCGACATACAATTATCACCGAAGGCCTTTTGCAACATTCTGAACGTTTCGGCACCAGAAATTTGATTCCGCACACAAAATTTAATGGAACTTCTTTGTTGAATAATTTCACTCATTGTGAAAATCGCCGAATGCACTTTTTATACTTCAGAAAGACAAGCGTATACTAAACACTAATGATTATTTTGATGTGACATTTGGCATAGATGTCACCGACAGTCATACCAACCTTAAAAAAATAATATTTTGATGAATGGGTTTCCACGCGAAATTTAAATTAAAAAGCCTTACTACTTTTTGCCCACAGTAGTATATCTACATATGTATGTGTATATGTACAATAGCAAAAAATAAATTTAAAATGTATACAATATTGACGTGTTTATTTGCAGGAAAGCTTCCTGAACACTATGTGTAAAGATCATGGCAGTTCACACAAGGATGATTATTATTTCTTTAAATTGCGTAACGGTGATTTAACTGGGCGTGGCAAACATTCGGAAATATGCGCTGGCAACACAAATCCATTATTAGCCTGGATACCTTACGATATGATATTGCGTAATTATGCACAAGAATTGGATCCCAAGGAGGTAAGTTTCTAAATCAAACATATGCGATATAGTTGCGTTATTCCTCCAAAAACGTAATACAAGCTGGAGGCATCCTACTTTTTCAAAGGGTGCTTAAGTAGCTCTTAGTTACTTTCTTCGCTTGCACTACAACTGATGAGCTGATCGGGACTGGAACCCGCCTACTATTATCGAGCTCTTCAATAACAATTTAAAAATGATATACCGACTCTGAAATTTAGTTTTTATGTATTCATTCATTATTCATTATAGATTTAGCGAATACATTTTGGTACTAGGCCTATCTACATAATTGGTGTAGAGTATGTACTGTCAACACTCATATTTAAAAAATTTATAAAATTTTATTAGATAAGTAGACTAGTACTTAAGTCAGTAATATCTTATTGTTTCATTTCACCCTAAAAACCCGTGCAAATAGAAACCGTCTAAAAAACACGAGTTTTCTGTAAACCCATGTGATGTGTTCCAAGTAAAGAAAAAAAATTATAAGTAAACTTATACTTCTTTAGAATCATTTTTGTATTTACGAGGCGGTAAAACGGAAATTGTGCCTCTATCAATCAAGTATGAAAAAAATTAGCATGCATATTAATAAACACATAAATGATGGGCAGCACATATGCATCCACATGTTTTCACGAGTATGAATCAAAAAAAAATTAAAAAAAAATCCCGAAAGTAGCGCATGAAAAATTATGTGTATACACATATGCATCTACTATGCGCCCTCTATCTATCAATCGAGTATAAATCGTACTTGATTGATAGAGGGCGCTTAGTATGAATCATACACGATTGATAGAGGGCGCTGCCCGTTATTTACTAGTAAAATTTTACATTTCAAACAAAAATCGTTAGAAATTTCTAGAGCTGAAAGAATGAGCAAGTATAGACTGAAAAAACAAATGCAAGGCACAAGCAAATGGTGATTATGCTATGATAAAATCTCCAGCAAACCTTGTTGCTGAGAGACAGCGAGAATGTAGACTTCGCCGAAAAATGGAGGCCGAACAAAAGTCAGATTCTGCCATCGTGAAAAAACCCAAAAACCAGCACCGAGATATCGCGAGTGTAGACTTCGCAAGCAACTTGACAACTCGCAAAGACCAATGAGGAGAATGAATGGCAAATGAGTTCGTTAGAGCCAATAATTGTACTCATCTTATTGAGTCCCGACGAAGGTTCTCAGATTATACAGCACCAAGCAGAGAAGGGCAGAAGATTTAGTTGAAAATTTTCCTGAAAATCTTTCCTCAGTGGAAAGAAAACAATTGGCATTGTCACAACAAAACATAAACAAGATTTGCCAAATTTCTTGATTTGATGGAGATGATTTTGCAGAATTGATCAACTGGGCGTTGCATGCATTGGAAATGCAAACGATAAAAATTAAATTAATCCAGATTCCCTGGGATCAGGGAATCATCAAACTGAACTATAAATAAGCACATAAACAATTTCAAAACATTTACGTTAAAAATAGATAGATTCTGGCTTTTACAAGTTTACTAAACCTAAAAAATTTTCAATATTATTTTAAGTTCTTAAATGTAGCACAAGCATATGAAATTAAGTATTTACTTTTTTCTCAGTAAAAACTAAATTAAAGCAACTAGTCATACCATAAAATATCAAAATTCAACCTCAAAGTGAAACAAAGCCTAACGAAGGCCTTTTAGAGCCGATATAAATCGTTCGTTTGATCTGGTAAATCGCACAATAAAAAATAAAACGTATTTGCGCGACCGTAACTGTTACGTGGTGTGCAATAATATTGATCAACTGATGGAATAAGAGGCAAGTTACGAGTAGCTTCGCTGTTTACAATGGTATGATGCAATTTGGGGTGACACCGAAAGATGTTTCTTTATTTCTAAAGGTGGCTCATAAGTTACTCCTTATTTCAAAAAGTGATTAAAAGCAATTTTTATTTTTGCAAAGCTGTGTTCAAAAGCTGTGTTTTGTTCAAGCTGTGTTAAGTATCTGTGCCAAAAAAAAAAAACAAAAACGTGTAAACCGAGGATCAAGTTTATTTTGCTAATTAGAAAATTACCAATATGCTGTCAGCTTAAAAAAAATATTATAGTGTTTAATGTTAATTGAAGCATATACTGGTACACTGGTACATTTCATAATAAAGGTTGATTTTTTAAGAGCTTGGTTTTTGAATATCCAAAAAAACACAGACATTTTACAAAAGTGAAAGAAATTTTATTTGGATTGATAAATCAATTACTGCCGTTTAATTTTAATAGATAATTTCACTAAAATGTTGCCCGCGGCTACGCTTCAAGTGGTCCATTCTGAAGGTCCAATTTTGGCACACTTTTTTTTCACACATTTCGACCGGAATCTCACCAATGACGTATTCAATGTTGGTTTCCAAAGCAGCAATCGTGTTTGGCTTGTCCCTATAGTCCTTATAGACAAGAGACTTAACGTAGCCCCACAAAAAATAGTCTAACGGGGTCAAAGCACACAATCTTGGTGGCCAATTGACTACACCACAACGTGAGATTAACTGCTCACCAAATTCGCATCTCATTTCATGCATGGTTTCGAGAACAGTGTGGCATGTGGCACCGCCCTGTTGGAACTACATTTCGGTCGAGTCAAATTCTTGCATAAATTTCAATAATTTGCAAACTCTGTTCAGGCGTAAGGCTATTCTTGATGAAATGTCAAACCAAACTGAGCATTTTTTACTTTGACACATGTCGAAAATCACGCGTGAACTGTCAGAAATATAAACGTCCAAAAACCCAGTAGCAAAAAAATCATCCTTTACTGTATGTATGTATGTAGTTTAATTCCTAAGAAACAGCTAGAAAAGAATGGTTAGTAACTTCTATCTCTAACTTACTACCTTACTTTTCTACCTGTCTCTTTCAAACAGTCTTTCATGCGTGTGCCAGTGTTAATATCCGCTGACTCATTGTGATCAAAATTGGCATGCCAGCCACTCGCCAATAGAAAAAAATGCAAGTGTTGTTGTAGTGAAAAAGTGTAAGTGGATTAGTGTTGGCATGCCAGCATTGGCAGGTGTAAACCCTGAGTAAGACGACAATTCTGTAACAGTCTTAGCAAAACTTGAACCAGAAATGAGTAACACTTCTTCTTACTTTCTTCTTAAGAATGTTCGATTATGTGAAACTCCTGATAATCAGCTAATCTAGATAGCATATATACGATCTGCCTATCTTAAACAACTAGTTTTGGTTCGCGAATCTTGACTTGGAAATCTAGTGAACGCTTTAGGTAAGCTTTTCGGGGATCTTTTTTGAGGTAACTCCTGGCTGTAGTTGTTAAGGGCTAAAAACCAAGTAATATTCTTCGAATGTATCCAAAGTGTCTCGAGGGTCACACATTTGCGTTTTACTGAACAATTAAAATAAATTCCACTAATTTTGTTTCAACATCTAAGGAGGTATGATGTTAAGCACTCTATAGTACCAATTGTGATTGGCGGTGGATTTTTTCTAAGATCTAGCCAATCAGAAATCTAGTGTACAAATAGCAGTACCATAGTGCTACTTATTACCTGTAAATCTTTTCTAATATTTCGTTCATTCCTTATTTTTATAGCGCATGGATTATGTCGGCAAAGCCACCGATGTGGAACGCGAAAAGACCGAGCTCTGCCATTTCAGGCACACCGATCTTGTGACGAATATAACAGCAAATCTTTTTACATGTATTGTAATGATTTTCGAGGATAATTTTGTACGTTGAAAAAAAACAGTTTCTCGATTAAATAATTCATATTTCATTTGATAATTCATATACGCATTCTTAGTATGGACTTGATTCGAATGTCAACGTTTTAGTTGAAATCCAACCATTGATGTATGAAATACGCAACATTACGTACTTGCCATGGATGAATGTTTCCTCCAGCTATAAGACAATGCTGGGTAGAACATCACTGAAGAATCCCAGTCGCGAGCAGAAGCAGATTTATGGCAGCGTAAATTATGCTTATGTAGAGAAGGTAAAATTAAATATGAGTACAGTCTATGGTGAAAATATGGAAAAGTTGCCGTTGCTTTTTGAGCATATGGGTTCGGTGCTGGAATTAGATTATAACGGTATTGGCGGTGTGGATATAAAGACGGTAAACTCGAGGATTTTGCGTACTTTCAAATATTGTGTTTCTAAATTGATTTGTATTATTTACAGAAAGCTTATTTTGGACGTATTATGGATCCGAAAAGTACGGTTAAAGTAGAGGTTATCGGTCAATGGGCCGAACACCAGCAACAATTCAAAGCTGACATCTACGAATATTTCGGCTACGGCATTAAACGTTTTCGTATCGAACATCATCATGGTGATGTTAGTTTTGTGCGTATCGAAAGCACTGAACCTGTTTATGAAATGCCAGAATCAAATAATTTAGCTAGCGTTACTTTGCATAAAACAAACGCACCCGGAATTGGCAATCAGAAATTTGAACGTCTCACTGACGACTCGGTGAATAATAGCAAACACGCAACAGATGATGCATTCGAGGGAGAAGACTTTGAAGACTTCACACGTGGAGAAAGTCCATATCCAGGTCTTTATCCATGGTTCGTTTTGAGTACGATCGTTTTGGCTATCGTCTTACTGGTTGCCATTTACGGCATCGTGCGCCATTATAGCAAAGTGGAAGATAAACATAAGTATAAAGTAGCGGGCGCGGGAGCGTAAAAACAAAATTCATACACGGCTACGAAAAGTACAACATACTCGTAGTTGTTACCTGTTGAAAGTATTGTTAAAAAATGTTATTTATTTTTTGTTACTTGTTTCTTGCTTTTATTTTATTTCATTAGAAATAAATGGAACAAAAATTTATTTTTTATATTGCAAATTGTTATCTTTATTTAAAAGTGTTCGTGCGCAGAGAAAGAGGGAGACGGATTGAGGGTGTCAGTAAATAAATCAGCAGCCACACGATGTGGTCGCGTGAACGGCGTCAAAATATAAAATTGAATTCAGCATTTTATTATCCTTGAAGCGAAGACATTTTTGTCCATTTCGGCAATAAAAGTAGAAAAAATAAAGAAAGGCGTAAATGTGAAAGAGCCGAATTGTGTATTATGTTTTTGTTGCATTGCACGAACGGAATTATTGTTGTTATGTGGGCATTTTGTTTCGCGTCTCCTAGTGTTCCTAAGCTGTTTTGGCTATCCGCACCCTTAATTGCGAAATAAGATAAGGGGAAAAATTCAAATAATTGTGAGGCGAATTTTCAGTGCGCAGAATACGTATATAGCTGTCAGTGTATTAATGTTCCGTAAAGATGACACAGCTGCGTAGTTCTGAATGCGCCAGCGCTACTGCGCAGACATGTAATCTCCTTGTCAGTTTTATTGTTCGGTTTATATGTTCATATGTATGAACATAGTATACACAGTGCGGTCTAATAAGCAATTCAGCAAGCCTTTCAGTATTTATGAGGTTCCCTTGTTTTTGTATTCCGTGCACAAGAACATTTAGATTTTTATTTCTCCAGCATTCATCTTTCTTTTTTTGCATTTGTGCATGAGCATACTTATTCATTCATTGTTCCTTTTCTATCTTTCACATTTGGAATTTCTTTATAAATTCAAATTTATAAAGCAATTTTATTGTTTCCTCCGTGGGTTTTGTTAAGCGTTTATGTATATATGTATTTCTAAAAAAATTAATTAAATTTGAATGAAGAGGAAGATGCCGAAAACAAAGGGTGTGAAGGATGTAAATGGTGATAAGCTAGTGGCTGGGGCGAGCAAGATGCCTAGAGTGCAGAAGCCTACTGGCACAAGTAGAAAGGTCATGGTGGAAAATATAACTAGAGTAAGGAAGAGGAGTGGAACAAAGGGTGAGAATGTTTAATTCTGTGTTTCTGAGAGAAACAGAGAAAAGTTATCGGAAGATATTTCAGCAACTTGATGAGCGAATTTTCGACGGCGAATTGATGAACAATTTTTGAAACTGACCTTTTTCCTCTTCGGCGGCAAATTTAGCGTAATTTCTGCGGCGACTTGATGAGTGATTTATGATGGTAAATTCTCTTGATGAGAGAGTTTATCGGCGGCGGCTTGATTATAATATCTGCTGCGACTTGAAGGTGACTTCTGCAGCGACTTGATGGCAATTTCTTCGGCGACTTGATGAGCGAGTTTATCGGCGGCGACTTGAGAGTAATTACTGCGGCGACCTGATGAGCGAGTTTATCGGCGGCGACTTGACAGTAATTACTGCAGCGACTTGAGGTTAATTTTTGCGGCGACTTGATGCGATGTTATCGGCGGCGTTTTGAGAGTAATATCTGCGGCGCCTTAAAGGTAATTTCTGCGGCGACTTGATGGCAATTTCTTCGGCGACTTGATGAGAGAGTGTATCGGCGGCGACTTGAAGGTAATTTCTGCGGCGACTTTATAGTAATCTCTGCGGCGACTTGATGAGTAATTATTAGAAGCGATTTTACAGCGGCGACTTGACAAGTAATTTTTAGAAACGATTTTATCAACGGCGGCTTGAGAGTAATTTCTGAAAGCGACTTGATAAGAAATTCTTTAACAGCGACTTAATTAGAAATCTTTTGTGAAGCTTATTGAGAGGTTTTCCGCGAATTAATAAACTGTTTAAGCGTCTTTGAATTTATTTTCAGTTGCAGGGCGGATGGTCGTAACGCAAGCTGATAGGTAAGCCGTAGTACTGGCGTGCAGCGCAAACTCGACAGCGAGTATGGAAGGTACAAATGCGACTACATCTTAGGCTACTATTAGGCGTTGGCGTATGGGATCAACTGATATAGGAGAATCTGCGACGATTAGCGTCGGGCTTAGTGGCACAAGAAACTACTTTAGGCTGGTTAATTTCTGGTGGGACCTTCCGGAACGCTAGCTCGATTGCAGCCGTTACCATAGCAGAAAGGGATGAAGCTGAAGGGGACTTTTTTTGAATTAGAGGGCTTACCAGGCGATGGATCCACTTGGACAGCGAGAATGTTAATCACATTTCTGCGATTGGGTCAACGATTCAAAAGAGAACCAGAATTGCAACAAAGATATCGTATGTACCGGAAGGCAAATCTTATTATATTCCCCACCATGCGATATTAAAGAAATTTTGCGTAGCATTTGATGCGTCGTGTATAACTGATTCCGGAGTATCATTGAATGATGTCCAAATGATTTATCCTAAGATACAACGCGATTTACTCGATCTTCTTTGGGGTTTTCGGTTGCATGCGTATGGCGTCTCGGCAAATATCAAGCAGATGTTCCCGCAAATAAAAATAGCACCGCAACAGTGGGACCTGCAGCGTATTTTGGAGGAACGAAATAGCAGTGTATTGGCTCACAGGGGGTGACTTTCGGGATGGCCTCAGCTCCCTTCTGCGCAGTTAGGGCGATGCAGCAGTGTGCCAAGGACAATGCATCCAAGTGGCCGCTGGGCTCTAAAGCGGGGCTGAAGAATTTTTATATGGACGATTGTTTGGCCGGAGCTGACACAGAGGAGGAATTATTGGCCTTATGTCAGCAAATGCGCCAGCTTCTAGCCGAAGGGAGCTTTGAGCTTACAAAGTGGCGATCAAATTCCAGTAATATGCAGAAATCCCTTGACCGACAATCCGCTGGTGACAATGATCTACTGAACAGCAACTTCACATAAGCTTTCAAATAGGGACTCATGGTGGCCTTTCTTACATATGAGATAGCGATACTTGACCACTCAGGGAACTTAAAACACCAAGTATTTACTTACTTACTTACTTAACTGGCACTACAACCGATGATCGGTCTTGGCCGCCTCTACAAAGCTTCGCCAGTCCCTTTTAAGTTAGACCACTATTATATTGAACGTCACACATACATATATATGTATATGGAAAACATATACCTATGGCCTATATACCTATATACCTACATCTTTCCACATACGAGGTTTCATATTTTCTAGTATTTCTGGTATTTTTAGTTTAAGCTATAACTCTTGAACTAAAAGGACTAGAGATACAGAGATAAAAAAAATGAAAAGCGAGTACAATGTAGATTATTAGATGATTTTAGTATCTAAACCACAATCGATTAACTACATATGTACATAGCATTTAGTCATTCATTGCTAACATGTTATGTATTAAAATCTCTAAGTCTTTGATTTGAATTGAATTTTAATTACCATTGAAGTTTCATGGATAAAATAATCTTGTAAAATTGCATTGCTAACAACTAGTCATTTTCTTTGGTAGTTTAGTTGACTAAATTGTAGTTATTAGAAATCCTTAATAACTCAACACTACATTTAACAATTCAATTCATTAGTTTATGAAAATTTTTTCTTTTACTTTATCTACACTAAGTTCTTAATTATAAGTTCTAGATTATAAAAAGTTGTTTAATTAAAAGTTTACGAGTCTCTCGGAAACTAGCCAAACTTAATATTAGGGATGGCATTTTTTAATTTTGGGGTTATATAAGTAAATTCATAATGCATCGAAATCATCGATGTTATTGTCCGATGTATCGAAGATTATCGATGTAGACTCACGATGCATTACAACTAAGAAACCATCGATATTTTTATCCCATGCCCATCACAAGCTGAATGCTCGGCGTATATTTAACCCAGCATATCGTTTTCGTTGCGAGAGTGAGTAAAAGCTCTCTTTTCGTGTTCGGTGCAACAACAATTTTATGGTGTTCGCCTAGCAAAATGAGAACATTAGCACGACCTAAGGTGCTGGTTATATTGGTGTTCGCTGTTCGACGAACATATCATATTTTACTCTGGTGCTCCGTGTAGTGGTTACATTTTTTTTTTATCGATTCATTCAACACACAGGTGTACCCCTATGAATGCAGAGCATTGTGTTGAATGGAAGGAAGATTGATAGGTGGGAGAAAGATTGGAGAGGGAATGCAATCACACAGGACACCGATAAAGACATAGACAGCCATTGTGGCAAGTGTTATTATGCCTTTACCACAATGAACTTCAGTTTATCAGTGCCGACTGTGACCGCATGGAGGGCCAAAGGCCAAGCTTTTCGCATCCACTCATGTTGTGCGTGTTATATTTGTACATGAATGTAAGGGACCTACAGTTTTATGCCGAATCCGAACGGCGAAGTGAAAAGCTTTTCATAGTGGTTACATTGGTGTTCGTTACAGAGTTGCTTCTCATCGAAATTCAGTTTTATTTTAATACTACATAGTTCGCAACGGCAACACTAAATAGTATACCAAACAACTTTAAACGATTTTATTAATATGGAGCGTAAAATTAATAATGTAATTGAAAAATTATGAAAAAAATATGATTTTTCTTCAATAGTTTTATGAATAATATATTTAATATTCACTTTTAAAAACTAAAAACATTCTTAACTTCGCTTTTCTGCATATGAAAATAGTGATGTACAGGTTTGGATGTTTTCCTTCCATTTTATATACATTTTTGTTCTTTTTTTCTAGAATAACTCTTTGACACCCTGAATACTCGGCGTGCTCGGTGTATATTTCACCCAGCATATCGTGTTCGCTGTGAGAGTGAGTAAAAGTTCTTTTTTCGTGTTCGGGCAACAACAATTGGATGCAGTTCGCCAAGCAAAATTTGAATATAACCATGACCTAAGCAAAAAAAGTGTTAATCAACGAAATAGCACTACTATTCCTCCAACATACCATTAATATTCCACTCGCTCTCTCTGTCTCACTTACATTATTGCCAAATCTCGTTTGACATTTGATAGAAAATTTACTTCTAACATATGACGTATGATAAAGTGCAACTAGCTTCCAACTCCTTTCTTTGGCTTTTGCTTCTCAAGCAGGAGCTTCGTACTCATAATTCAAAATCTTGTGTTGCATACCTCCAATTAAAATTTTCTCGTTTCGTATCGGACGGATTCCCTGTGTTGAATGTGACGGACAGACAGAATTCATCAAGGAAAATCACGAAAATATTAAAATTATCTCCAATTACAAAAAAAAGCCTTACACAATCGTAACCAATTAATTAAAATTGTTGTGTTTAAAACGGTACGAATTTCTTATTTTGTATAAGTGCAATTTTATCTATTTTTCATTTGTTAAAAAAAAAAATCAATTCAGCGAGAAAAGAAAAAAAGCAACATAAAAAAGTATGATAAAAAGCTTGAGCGAGAGAGATAGTTATAGTGTGTGTTTTCTTTTAATTTCACCCTATCCTCCCCTCCGAGATTGCATATTTTCACAACAGTGCTGCAGCGTTGCCAAATAAACATTTTTATTAAGGTAAGTTTAAGTTGTTAAGTTGTTTTATACGCAATGGACGGTGTTATGTTGAAGGACAAATAATTCTCGGTCACGTCGCTTGTTATGGCCTTTTTGTTGTTGTTTAAACTCTCACCAAAGTATAATATACGTTAAAGATCATTTGATCCATTATGTCTAATTAGTTTCAGTCGAACGAAATCTAGCATTACACGATCAGTAGTAATTGTCACTATTTTCTTCTTTCCAGCATTAAACAGTAAGAAACTAATCCTAGTCCTTCCCATCCTAAAAGAATACGTGCAAGTTAAAAAAACTCAATACATTCCCTAAAACACACATTTGTTACTTTCTAGCTACTTACTTGCAACGCAATTTGAGAGGCACTTGCACTTGCTGCAAATGAGATGTCAAAATGGAAAAAACGGTATTACCGTCTAGGGGTTTTTGTTCCTAATTTGTATTGACATTTTAGTCATTCTTTTTCATTAAAAGAATGACTATTTTAGTCACTTTACCGTAGTCACGTCAAAATTTTTGACAACTGCGATTGCTGTGTGAAAATTTGCTAGAAAAAAGGAAATCAACTTAATGACTATTTTAGTCATTCTTTTCCCCCCATTTGTGATGACGAAGCATTTTAATATATGAACAATTTTTATAATTTCGAGCGGAAAATTTAATGCATTTTATTAAATTCAATTATAAATACGAATAATAAAATATTTATGGAATATGAATATATCTTCATGTAGGCGCAACGACTTTACTTTTCAAGGCGCAACGACAAACTAGAAATTATTTCGCTACTGAAAAGTGTATGCCCGTGGAGACTATTAAAAATTAGTTACGACCTTTGCGATCTACATGACTACACTGGTCACTTTTACATTCACGTAGGACTGCTATAGTAGCAAGAACCTTTGCCTTCAACGTCATTTTATAATTAAATTGAATCAAAAAACTGTTCACTCCAAAAAAAAAATGTAGTTAGGCAACGATGAAAAAGTTGTAATTGCATGGGACAGACAAAAAAACGCACTACGGATAGACAAGCTCTTTCTTTGATGTTTATTTTACGAGTATTAGGTTTGTTTCCGTACTTTTTAACTATGGTATAATAAGAGTAAACAAAAATACTCTCTGTGAGAGAGAAAAATACCTAAATTATGGGAACGTAAGAAACCACATTTCTTGTACGGAACAAAACGTAAAATTGTGAAAGTAGAAACTTGTCTAGAAAGTTCAAATTATAATAAAAAAAAATTATCAAATGTACAGACATAAATTTGCAAGTATTTTTTGAATATTTTCCTTTCTAAATAAAACTTATTGCCTCGCTTTCATTTGCAAGTTTTTCGAGTACGGAAACATTTGTTGGACTGCTTTGGGTGAATGCGTTCACTCGCGTTGTAGTTCGGGAGCAGACCTTTAGTGAACTTGCCCTTGCATGTGCAGACACTCAGGCCACTTGCAGCTCTTTCGCAATTTTAGAAATTATTTACGTTTTAATACGTATTCTCAACTGGCAGCAATTTACTTGCATGTGAAGACTCAGGGTTACTGGATATTTGCGCTTTGAAGATAAAATATAGGTAGTGATTTTATTTTTTTCGATGAAAATACAAAAAGGGACAATGTCGCGCTAGGAATATTCGAATTTGAATTATTAGAATTATTAGTAGACAACTAATTCTGTAAATACTGGCTGTATTTCTGTACGTTCTGTATTCTTTTTTCGAATCTTTTATGTTTCTTTATTAATTGCAGAACGTTTAGAATGCATTATTTTCATGCATGGAGTAGAATCATGAGATTGAGATGGTATAGAAAGAATATTTTTAGCACACACAATATCAAATAGCTCTCACAACACCAGTGTACAAAATATAGGTGAGGGCATGATTGCGGTTATTGGGGCGCCAAGATTTGAGGATGGGAATAGCATATGTGGTCGCTGTGGCGTAGTGGTAGTGCGTTGGACTGCTCCGCAGAGTGTCCGGGGTTCGAATCTCGGCACAGGCACAATCAAAAAGTACGGCACCACCTCTTGGCAGGCAATGGCAAACCTACAAGAGTAAAAATTGCCCATGAACAGCTTCTCACTTCGCCGTTCGGATTCGGCATTAAACTGTAGGTCCCTTCCATTCATGCACAAATACAACACGCACAACATGAGTGGATGCAAAAAGCTCGGCCTAGGCCCTCCATGGGCTGTTGTGCCATTAAAAGTAAGTAAAGTAATAGCATATTCGGGCCGAAATAAAATGAAAATATTAAGTGGTAATTTGTAATTTTTTTCATTCCAAATACTGATGGGGTATTTTGCTTTACACGATCCAGTAATACTGACAAAATTACTGATCGTATAAGGCTAGCTAACACACGTCTACTACTGAAATTCCTCAGGAAGATTGGCTTGCCTGATGGATAGTAACTAAACTAGAATACTATCGGGGATACGATATTCCTTTAAAGTCGCAGTACACATCACCCTCTTAATCAATCAATCAATCCAGCTATACACATACTTTCCTACTTCTTTCTTATTTCGACAGTCTTTTTTCAAACTAATTGTTAAAAGTACCATATTTGGGATGTAATTTTTCGAATATATATATATAAATAAATACAGACGATATTGGATAAAAAGCCCTGAATTTGGCAAAGCATATGCGAAAAAGGTTTAAACAAATACTTACAAATAAATTGTAAGAAGTGCTTGAGTATTTATGTTATGACCGAACAAAAAAGAAACGATTAAGCAAGGTCCTGTGAAGCAAAACCAAGACAAAATGAGGGAGCCAATAATAGGTAATTAAAAATGTACGAAAGGCATTAAGATTGCTGCAACAACGTAATCAGCTCCTCTTCGCTTTTTAACCTTCACTTTGGCCCTAATATTTTAATACGGAAACTGACACTATTTATATAGCAGACGTGAAATTAAGAAACGTAAAGTTATAAAATGTCACTTTACCGTAGTCACGTCAAAATTTTTGACAACTGCGATTGCTGTGTGAAAATTTGCTAGAAAAAAGGAAATCTACTTAAATCAACGAGACTGCAAAGTTTTGGAAAATATACGAACGTAATACCCAAGGCATGTTGTTTCTTTGTTTTAAGCTGCCAAATTCTTTCGCATACTGAATTCACTTTATTAGTTACGTTATCAGTGGAGTGAAACCTATTGACAATGTGAAATAGTTACTAACAGGAAACATATTACGAAAAAAAACATGATATGGTAGAGGTGACAATAGCAACAAGTCCGTATTTTTTTATATAATAGAGGGATTCATATAAACTCATAAGTGCCTCATAAGATTATAAGTGTATAAAGTTGTGAAAATTTTTATGAGATTTTTATACGAGCTACTATGAACGTTTTTGCCATAGAGAGAATAACAACAATGTATATAGTACCAGCAGATCAGACGATCGTTTTTGAACCAGCCATGATTCCTAATTAGTGATCTTAGTGGTATTTCTTGTAATGTTACGGGTATAATTCTGGATTACATTTTCATATATTGGTAACTTATATAGCAAAAACGAAAATCAGTAGATGCCTCAGACTTACGGGAACTTATTTTTGTACAGAATAAGCGACATAATTTTTGTTTCTTTGTTGAACTATAGTAAAAATATAGGAAAATCAGACTTTTTGAGTGAATTTGCGTTGTAGAGACGAAGCCGATAGCGCGATTGGGATCAGCAATGCCTCAGAATTTGTACCAAATATTTCCATATTTATTTACTTATAGAATCTTTACTTTCCAAATTTTTAAAATGTTATCCTATTTCAACTTTACTTTTTGTTCAATATCTCAAAACTAAACGTTCTATCTCTAGTGTAATCAATAACAAAAGTACTACTAATGGAACCAAATAAGAAAATAAAAATGTTGAAAAGTTTTACTTTTATTTGGAATAATATCACATAAAAAAGTTATACGAAAGCGTACTGGAAAAAATACGATCGTATCGAGAAATCTATAATTGGTGCAAATGTGTCGCCAGTGACTTAAATTACTCTCTTCAACTCTTTTTGGTTTTTTCACTTTTCATGGAAAAACAACAACTGTTACCAGTGTCATATCGGCCATTACAGTTGAATGGATACTTGCTGATCAATATTAACAATAGGGTCCTAAATGTTATTTTGAGTTTCCATCCAGCTTTAAAACCTTGTATTAGATGTTTGTTTCGGCGCGTATACCGGCTTAAACAAATTTTTGTAATATGTATATATGGAAATAAGTAATATGTTTATTTCCCGGCGATATCTATCCTTTTTAAGAATTATAACCGATATACAAAAATTGTAGCCTATTCATAGTTTTTAATTTTTCAG
The DNA here is from genome assembly GCA_958295655.1 of Palloptera scutellata. Taxonomy (NCBI): domain Eukaryota; kingdom Metazoa; phylum Arthropoda; class Insecta; order Diptera; family Pallopteridae; genus Palloptera; species Palloptera scutellata. Next base: position 27,975,557 of record OY282451.1, read on the forward strand.
TCAGCGGTGTTTTTACTTGTATTAACCATTTATTTTGGCACCATATCTTATTGTGAATGCAAAAAAAAGATATACGTAATTTTTTCTATGTTTAAAGAAAATATTTAAATATCAAAGCTTGTATTTTGAGTACAGGAAAACGAAAACATGTCTTAGTTCAACATTGTATTTATTTATGTTATAAATATACTTATATTTAAATTTAAACGTAGTGGTGCCAAGTTTCTTTTGGCACTGCGATAATTATTTAACGCTTCTAAAGAAACATAGCTATTATTTCAACGTTTTTATTATGTCTGGCAATACCTGCAGACGCCTAGCAAAAATTCATTTGCTTGGGATCATCTTGAAAACAGCCACTTTGCTGATAAAACGAACGTACCTAAATGCAATGCAGTGCTATAGTATGTATTTTCACCCCGTACTTTCTCGTTCACACGCATGGCAAAAACGTTTAATATCAAAACCAAAACAACAAGCGACAGCAATACTACACACTACAGCACTACATAGAACAACCACCAAATGAATAAAATGTAGTTGTCGCGTCGTATCGTATCGAATCGTCTTTTTTCCACGAAGTGCTCGAACGAACGAACAAACTGCACACCGCCGTACAACGGCAGCCATTGTGAATCGCCGACGACAGAAGAAGACAGAAGGACGTACAAATTTTGTGTGCTGTATCAATTTTTCAAATGCAAAAGCAGAAATTCCATCATTTTTTGGCACTGGAATTATACAAAACTAGCACAGAATAAAAATCTAGTTATTTCGTTTTTTTTTTTGCATATTTTGTATGTAACGGTTGTGATTTGTTTTGAAAAATCAAAGTTTCGATATATCCGCAGATTCGGGGCAAGAATTTATTTAAAAAAAAGCCTAGTATTACTGTGTATAAGTGTTGCAAAATCATTAAAGAAGTAAAAGGAGGAAAATTCCAAACTCAGACATCTTGGCATAGCATGTTTGATATTTATAAAAAAATAAAATTTTGAACGTCATCGAAATACAATTTGAGGCCTGCTGGTCTGGTAAGTTGCTTTCTCTTTTTACCATATTTATTAAAGGTATATATTTATACCATTTTGTTTTAAAAGATTAAAATGAAATAGAAAGTTGAATATATTGTGCACAATTATTTCTTTTGTGTAGTTTCTGTAATGCATTATTTTGCGCTATTTTTAAAAATAGCAAATAGTGTTTTTTTTTTTAGCGATAAGAAAAAAGTATTTTTCGCTACAAATCAGGAATTTTTATCTCTTTCTCACGTATACATTTTTGTCGCAGCTTTTTTCCATGTTTATTTTCACTCTTCATTTTGTCTCGTTTTTCGTTTCTTTCCCTGTATTAAATTGTGAGTGCGTGTGTGTGAATGTGAAATATATTTTATTTTCGGTGCGTTGGCACTGTAGTTTGTTCCCATTTGTGTCCCCGCACATTCCTCCCATTGCTTCATATAATGCTGTGTCTCTTTTTCTCTTACGTAAGTAGATTTGTCTCGGGTCGCTAGTTCAACATGTCAGTGTTGATTTTAAGCGCAATTTCTTTTTGACTAATTACTATCATGTTTTGAATTTGAATTTGTTGTGAATAATTGATTATTGTTATGGTTTTTGTTTTGTTTTATGTTTTTTAATTCGGAAAATTATTTCCGAATTTAGCAAGTTCATCTTGTTAGAGTATATGTGATGCCTTTAAACAGGCCTAATGACGTTAGGTTTGCCAGTGAGAAGAAAGTTATAGTTTTTTGTTTTAAATAAATTAGTTAAATTAAATTAGTTTCAGTTATTCTAGTTCTAAAAATATAGAAATATGTTTTTGCTCTATACATACTATGTTCTGGCAGCATGTTGCCTATAAATATGTATTTTCTGTTGATTTTATCTGCTTTCTAAAAAAAATTCTACTTTGCAGATGATTTGTTTGTATATAAAATTTACCTTTATTTATTTGTGAATAACTTGTCAACAAACAATAACATAAAATAAATGAATAAAAGTACCTTTTGTGGTTTCCTCAACCCTCTCCTTTGCATTGTCATAGTACGATTAATTTTTGCTTACATCTTTCCTCCTCCCTTCGGAAAAAACTCATTTGCAAAGTAGTGTTACCAAAATAAAAACCAATTTCGCGTGTTTCTCTCACATACCCCAAACCCAAAAATCTCGTTATTTGCGCATGTTGGCACTTTTTAACTTTTTGGTTTTTCTTCAAAATCGGAAGCGTTTAGTTTGTGCTTGCCTAGCAATTTAATGTATGAATGAATTTACCTAAAGCGGACACCTGCTTTCATGTGTAATTTTCTGCGAATATTTTTGTTTTCTGTTTTCTTTCTCAAAATCCATTTTTATTCTTTGCCACCCTGCCTTCTTCACCGTTCTACATCTCTCAATCGCGTCATAATTCACTTTTGCTATTTCTATTTCTATTTTATTCTTAATTTTTATATAACACGACTATAACCAACTGAGTGCCAATTCAAAGACTGCGTGAATATTTCTCACTTTACTCTCCTCCCTTCTTCCCACACTAATAGAAAACTTAAGAGGCAACTGTTTTTTTCACTATTTCCACTTAAACTCTAATTTAAATAAATAGCATTTGTGTATATTTATGTTAATTTTAAATTTGAAAATTATCTTTGTTGTGGGATTTTTTCACATTGATTCTTTTTTACTCTGCGGCACACGCTTTCATTCATAATTTAGGCAATTTATTGCCCCACTTGCTTGAATAGTGGTTGTGAGTTGTTATTGCCGTCATCGTTTTTTATTTTTGCTTTTGTGATTAGTGGGTGATAACCACAATCAATAATAATAATAATAATCTCACTTAGCAATGTTTAACAGAAAAAGAAGTACAAAATGGTCGCTGTGGCGTAGTGGTAGTGCATTGGACTACTACGCAGAGTGTCCGGGGTTCGAATCTCAGCACAGGCAAAATCAAAAAGTAGAAAAAATAATTTCTACACGGCACCACCTCTTGGCAGGCAATGGCAAACCTACAAGAGTAAAAATTGCTATGAAAAGCTTTTCACTTCGCCGTTCGGATTCGGCATTAAACTGTAGGTCCCTTCCATTCATGTACAAACATAACACGCACAACATGAGTGGATGCGAAAAGCTCGGCCTAGGCCCTCCATGGGCTGTTGTGCCATTAAAAGTAAAGTAAGTAAAGAAGTACAAAATAGACAATTTTAACTTATGGTAGTTTATAAGTAGAAACTCTTCATATCTGATCTCAATTTAATGGAATTCAACTTTGTCTGTGCCACAATTTGTGATATCTTTTGAGAGCCTGTCTCCTCTTCTAGGTGATCTAGGAGATTTAAAATGTTATCAAATAGTACATATCCTTTTTCTTATACAACAGAGTCTAGAAGAATATTTTCTGTTCAAACCTGTTCAAGTAAGGGTAACGCTTGTCAGTTCAGCTAGCCCAAACATTTTCTAAACCATCCTATAAGTTTTTGAGACATTTAAAAAAATGCATTTTCAGTTATTTACATACATAAAAAATAGTTTTTTAAAAAAGTCAGCTCCTTAAATTCAACATTCGACACTCCTATGAATGCAGAGCATTGTGTTGAATGGAAGGAAAATTGATAGGTGGGAGGAAGAAGGAGGGAGAATGCAATCAAACAGGAGGCCGATAAAGACATAGACAGCCATTGTGGCAAGTGTTATGCCTTTATTACTCCAGCTCTCCCAAATGTTTGGTTCTGGCTACGGTTGTGATTCCATAAGTTCTTTCTCATCCCCACACCACGTCCTATGTCATTTCGTGTCCTGAACACAGAACCGTTACGAACCCTCTCCATCGATTACGGTGATTCGCAATAGCTTAGCTTTTGTAGCTTCCAGTCAAGTACATAACGTCAGATTTTCTTGTAAAGTTTGTCAAATGTGTGACCTATCCTTTTTCATTCCTTCATTTTTAACTTTAAAGCAATAAACAATTGTTTTCATTTCTTCTTTAGATTGATAGATCTTACTGGACACCAGATCTTTAAGATACATAACCAATGAATGAATTGTATGGAGATGTTCTTTGTTCATACTGGGTCCCATTGCGCGAGTCTCTGGTTTTAGTTATTATTCTATTATTATATCGGGCCGATTTCGTTTTCAATACTTATCTTTTCTTCGTTATATTTGATTTACTTAGTTGTCTAAAAATATATTCTTTGATTTTTTTCACGGTGCTGATTGTTGAAGATATTGGTGGAGGGAGTAGTCTGACACTATTTGCACTATTTAATTTGAAGATATGAGCTCAGCAACGAAGTTCTATTTCCAAAAAAGATCTAGTAATCTGAAACTTAGTGCCAACCAGATTTATCAAGCAGAGAGACTTTGGATAGTGTGGCTATATTAAGACCATATATATCATCTTGTTGTCGTGGTCGCTGTGGCGTAGTGGTAGTGCGTTGGACTGCTGCGCAGAGTGTCCGGGGTTCGAATCTCGGCACAGGCAAAATCAAAAAGTAGAAAAAATAATTTTTCTACACGGCACCACCTCTTGGCAGGCAATGGCAAACCTACAAGAGTAAAAATTGCTATGAAAAGCTTTTCACTTCGCCGTTCGGATTCGGCATTAAACTGTAGGTCCCTTCCATTCATGTACAAATATAACACGCACAACATGGGTGGATGCGAAAAACTTTGGCCTAGGCCCTCCATGGGCTGTTGTGCCATTAAAAGTAAGTAAAGTTGTCGTGGTTCCAATCCTATAGACCTATTTCCAGGTTCTTTTTGTTAGCAAAATTCATAGTCGCAGAGGATAAGTAGGCTTGAAGCGTCTGCAGGATGCTGAAACGTATACTTCGTGCCATATCAATCAATCCCTTCCCATGCAGCGAAGAGCTAGATGAGATGTTGGATAATGTTAGATGTTTGTTTTCTCTAATCAAGTTTTTTAATTTGCAGTCCTGAATTTACCAAATTATTTGTATATTTTTTTAATAAACTAAAAAACATGACGTTAACAATCTGCTCCGAGCCAACAATATTTCTAAACTTTCTATTGTATTTTAAACATAAAATTTGTATTCATAAAATTGTATTTCATTGGTAATTAAAATCATATTGTTTATTTTCCAGTTAGCAGCAATCCCATACAGCATATAGTAGAGCACACATCGCAAATTGCCATAGAGGTTCGCCTTAATAGCAACAACAGCAATACATATGGAGCGGAAAAAAATCTATGAATTGGATAAAATTTGTCGTGTTTGCATTTCCGAGCGTAAAGATATGCGTCCACTCTTTAGTGAGAAAGTTGCGGAAATGTTAATGGAATGCGCAAGCGTAACGATAGAGAACACTGAAGGTTGGCCAGATAAGATTTGTGTACAATGCGTGCATGCGGTTTCGCGGTGTCATGCATTCAAATCCCTGGTTGAACGTAGCGATAAAGAATTACGCGAATATATAAAAAGTTTGACGGTACGTGTGGTTATTGAGGAACCATCGCCGCAAGACATAAAAATAGAGACACCAAATCAAACGAAACTACAAAAGCAACAGAAATTACTGGAGAAGCAGCAGCAACAACAACAACAACAATTACTTCAACAACAGCAGCAGCAGCAACAACAACAACCACAACAAATTCAACAAAGTAAAAGGAAATCACCAGCAACACGTAAAGCGCAACGTCAAAATAAGAAGCAACAGTTGTTGCAAGAGCAGCAGCAGCAGCAACAACAACAACAGCAGCAGCAGGAACAACAACAACAACAACAGCAGCAACAACAACAGTTACTTCTGCAGCAGCAGCAGCAGCAACAACAACAGCAGCAGGTACAAGTGCAACAGGTACAACAGCAACAACAAATTAACCTTCCTGAACCAATAGCAATTCATTCGGTGAACAGTATGCCACGCCAGCACCAACAGAATACAACACAAATACAACAACAACAGCAGCACCAGCAAACACAGATAATACCAGCCACAACTGCAATGCCCCAACAAATTGTGCTGCCAAATGGGCAGATCATAACAACAGCACAAATTGTGACACACGCTGGACCGCCACAGATAGCTCAAATTATCAATACGAATGGAACAGCAACGACGACAACAACCACGCAACCAGTTCAGACCGTTCAGCAACACCATCAACAACAGCAATTCACGCCGCAGCTCATTCATACGACAAGTGGTCAAACACTGCAACTCATACAGCAGCCGAACGGACAGCAAACGCTGCAGCTGGTGCAATTGGTGCCACAGCGTGCGATAAGTGGCGGCGGCAATGTAATTGTCACTACCACCACCGATGATGGCAGCATTATCGATGAAGAAACCCTAATTGAACAAAGTGAACAACATCTCATTGACGATGAAAACGACGAAGAAGACGAGGACTCTGAACAAATCTGTGAGACAATAGTTGTGGAAGAAGAGCAACTGCAATCTCAACAACTGCTTGCAACGCCCAGACATGAAGTGATTGGCGTCGACGATGATAATATTTCACAAAGTGAAACGCAAGAATTGGAATATCTAGAGGATATTACGGTAACGACAACTTCACACCCGCACCACCAGCTCCATCATCATCAGCAGCATCACCATCAGCTGCATCATCACCTGAGCGATGAAAGCCAACAGCATTTGCTGCATGATGACGACGACGACATCATCGAAGAGATACACATGGAAGAGGAAATGCTCGAAGATGATGGCAGCGGTGGTGTAATGCATGTAATGGATGCGAATGCTGAATTCATTAGTGAAGATGATGATGTAAGTCAGCAGCATTTAGTTGGTGATTGTGTGCAGCATGATGGTGATCAATTGCAATATACTGTAATGGAAGCGGATGACGACGATAACGACGGTGGCTTGGTCGAGGCAGATGTCAACGAAGTGTTTCAAGCAGCATGTGGTGGTGATCTAAATTCATCTGGAACATCCAACACGTTAGAGTTCAATCAAACAGTCTGTGAAGGTAATAGTGGCAGTGTCACTGTTGCCAGTCAAAAAACTCAACCACCAAGGAAAGTGCGCAAAAATTGCTCAAAAGCATTGTTCAATTCGCGCCAACTAGCCGCAACCGCTTCGTCAATCGCCTCCGCTGGTGATGATGATTTCGAAATCGATTCAAAATTTATTGCCGAATTTATCAGCCAACAGACAACCTCTCTGGGTTCGGGGCGCTATGTGTGCAACTTGTGCCGTCAGGAATTCAAGCAATTCAAGGGACTGCAGAATCATATGCATTTGCATTCGAATTGGATACGCGCGAACTGCAAGAAACAACCGCAATGCGAAATATGCTTTAAGAGTTTCAAAGGGCCCGGTATGTTGAAGATGCACATGAAGACACATCAGTCGGCATCGCGCACTCCCACATGCAACATATGCAGTCGGCCGTTCAAATCGAAAGCGATACTGTATCGCCATCGACAATCACACCAGCAACGTTCGTATTTATGCGGTGTAGAGAATTGCCGCAAGTCATTCTCAACGCCTATTACGTTGCGCGCTCATTCCGATCGCAAACATGCCAATAATGCACAACCGAAATTCAAATGTGGCGGTTGCTCAGTACTCTTTGATAACGTAGATGTCCTGCACACTCATGTACAGATGACAGGGCATGGCAGTAGTTCAGCGGCAACAACGACGGGTAACAATACGACGGTGTCACCGGGAATGGTGGTCGTTATGCAGGCGTAGTGAATAGCAATGTAAACTTTTAAAAGATTTTTCTTTCGTTGGTTTTAATTTTATATGCTTGGTATTTTTGAGGGACATACTTTAATAGTAAGCTTAGAAACAAAATTAAAACGTCGAGACAGCAAAAATAGGATATAATAATGTCATACTTTTATGTATGGTGCCTATTTAGATCTTTTGCATAATAGTCAAAGTCTTTATAGTGTCGATGTATATGACGATACTATATAATAGAGCTGAATAAGTTTGAATGACTATTAAAATACGCTCCTCATTCTCAAAATGTAACCGAGTTCTTTTACAAATGATTCTTTTTTCGTTTATAGTTCTAGTGTTGGAACATTTTGTTTTTAAAACAAATGTTACAAATATTTTTAATAAAACTAAAATAAACTTCTATTAATATGTAATTAATAAACAAATATTTTTAAAATGTTTGAAAAATATATATTGTATGAAATAGATATTTTAAATATCAAATCTGTTTTCCTTGTTATTGTATGATTTCGTTGGGAAACGTGGATCAGATGTAACAGTTTTATAAATCAAACTAATTACAGAGCATCAACAACAAGTTTCCACAATTCATATTAAAAAAAAATCCAAACTGAGATGTCCGTATCTTTCGAATGCAAATAAAGTACAACTGTGTAAACGTTGTTGGAAATATTAAACAGCTATTTTGTTTACCACGATTAAAAAGCAATGAAAATTAAAATTTAAGTGAGAATTTGTAATTCCAACCCAGTGATACTTAAGATAAGGGAAGGGAAGTGGTACTGCATCAGCAAAGGGCAGTTATCTTCAAACAAGTTAAAGGGAAGGGTGACTAGCGAGAGAGGAGAGACGACTCTGAAACCAAAGCCTATTCTATGAATCTAAGTTTACGTATCATTCTTCCTTGGAATTAAAGGAGTTTGTGTATGGTACTATAACTCCAGAAAAGTGTATACTTATTATAGAAGCATATAGATTTGAGTGCCATACGACATAAATTTAATTGTGTAACCTTCAATGCTCAGCTGCGTATATTTGCTGTTAATGTTTCGTTTGACTTTAACAATTTCCGACACATTCCTTAGTGAAAACATATGCGCTTGTTTTTAAGCACTCATGATTGAAAAGCTACAAATCTCAATAACAAAATAAAATGCATGCATATCGAAATAGCTTGAAATTAATTAATGTTGGTTCTGCTAGATTTGAGGCACGTTTGTTGTTTTTTGAATAAATCATGGCACAAAATTTATTATTATTATTTATTCATTTGTTATGCTTTATCAATCTTTTATATACGTACACACGTATAGATTTTTAGATTTATTTTTTTCTAAATTAAAATTAAACATTTTATAAAATTTATTTTGGGTTTTCGAAAGTACATACATATGTACACCATGTGCCGAAAGAAAGAATTTTTCTTTTATTTTCTTATAATTACGAACATTCTCTTCTTAAAAGTGAATAAAGTTAAGGTCTTATCTACTGAAGTAATAATGATTAACGATTTATTTTGAACTCGTTTTTCATTAAAAGTTTAACGAAACTAACAAATGAGCGTCATTTCGATGACGTTATGGGTATGACGAACCAGTTGTAGTCGAGTGTAAATTTCCAACAAACCAAAAATACACATTCAACTTGAAATCAAAAATTGGAAATTATTTCAGCGCTAAAAATTTAATTGTAATGAAATTATTTAAATTTATTTAAAATAAATAAACTATCTGCTTGTTGAAGGAATAGAAACCTTCATTGTTTTGTAACTTTAAGTAGTTTTTTCTTACCATATGTGCATAGACGCACCCCTCTCAAGTTCATTTAATACACTTTTTGCTGTTTTGCATGTTTTTGTTGCATTTATATTTTGCTCAACCATTGAAAGAAAGACTCTACCTTCTTTTTATTTGAATTTAATGCTACACAAAAGGGCGGGTGTAATTGTAAAAGTGCTGCTTTCGCAAAAAATAAAAACAACAAAATTTAAGTATAATTATATGGATTTTACAGACATACAAACTATAATAAAGGGTGTTTTTTCTAGAAGTGTGCCTTTCAATCTGGCAATACTTTTTTAGGAATTGGTCTTTTTGACAGCTGTCACTTGATTTATGCTCAGTTTGTTTTGCCATTTCATAATGAATAGACTTACGCCTGAACAATGTTTGCAAGCTATTGAAATTTATTACCAAAATTCATTCGCTGTGAAAAAAGTGTTTCGCAAGCTACGTCCATTTAGCGACGAGGCTCATTTTTGACTCAATGGATACGTGAATAAGCAGAATTGCCGTATTTCGTATTTGGAGTGAAGACCAGCCAGAAGCAATTCAGCAGCTACCAATGCATCCCGAAAAATGCACTTTTTGGTGCGGTGTATGGGCAGGCTGCTTGGTGCGGTGTATGGGCAGGCGGCATCATTTCTTCAAAGACGATGAAGGCCATTATGGTCAATGGAGAAAGGTACCGTACCGTTCAATTATAACACTTTTTTTTGGCCGAAAATGCTAGAATTGAACTTGGCCGACATGTGGTTCCAACAGGACGATACCACATGCCACACTACACGCGAAACCATGTATCAATTGAGGCGATTTGGTGAGCAGTTAATCTCACGTTTTGGTGTAGTCAATTGGCCACCAAGATCGTGTGATTTGACCCCGTTACACTATTTTTCGTGGAGCTATTTTAAGCAACAGTAGTAGTGTTTACCACTGAATTGTCAATCAAGTAATTTCGTAATTAATGTTTTTATAAGAAAGGGAAGAAATGTAAAATATTCAAAAACCCTTATAAAATTTTGTACATTCAGACAATATGAAAAAGTCCAACTTAGGAGAAAGAATGGACTTTTTGCAGTTTACTTTTCATTTTATTTATTTATAACTTAAATTAATATCAATTTTTTGCGGCGTCGTCCTCCACTTCAAATATATTCATTTTTCTTTTATTTATTCAAACCGTAAATAACCGTTTTTTCCCCCTAGTGAGACATTAAACCAATCATGATGCAATTTTTAATGGTCGCTGTGATGTAGTAGTGCGTTGGACTGTTAAGCAGAGTGTCCGAGATTCGAATCTCGGCACAGGCAAAATCAAAAAGTAGAAAAAAAAAATGTTTCTACACGGCACCATCTCTTGGCAGGCAATGGCAAATCTACAAGAGTAACAATTGCCTATGAAGAGCTTTTCACTCTCCTTACGGATTCGGCATAAAACTGTAGGTTCCTTCCATTCATATACAAATATATACAATACGAGAGCCAATGTCTTGGCTCTGCTCTGTTGTGCCATTAAAAGAAAATTAGAATGATGCAATTTTTCATCAAGTACATTATGGTTTAAATATACGATTTATGTGCATTCAAATAGTTACTTACGCAAGCTTAAGATATATTATAGTTCGGACTTTACTTGCTTTTTTCTTGTGTAAAACATATAATTCGCTTCTCCTCTACCGCGAACTAAATATTTTTCTTACTCTTCAATGTTGCCCAACAATTGTAATGCAAAATTTTAAATAAACATATAGAAGAATGAAAAAATCTATCAAAACGACTTTTGAGAATGGTTAGTATTTTGCGAAATTGATGGTTACTATTTTAATGCAACTCTGCTCTTAAAATGATGGAGCGCAACGTAATAGAATAATTGTAATAAATTGAGGAACTACAATAACATTCGCGGGTTTTTTCTGCAGACTGAGTAAACTTTCCAGCTAAATATACCTTTGTAAAAATGAATGATTCGTGTAAGTATAAATGTAATAAATAATTCAAATAAAAAGCTGAACAATTTTGCATTGTTTATTTACCTTTAAAATGAAGTCGGTGATTTTAGCACAACACAAACCGGCGGAAGTGAAGCTGCTGCGTCAGAAAAGAAGTCTGAGGTATCTACTTTATTTTGTTTGGTTTATTCCTGTATGCAATAATTATGTTTATAACTTTTTCGTCTCTAGGGAATTGTTTCAGTATTAATTAAGCAAATTCTACTGTCTCCCGAAGGAAACTTTCAGATGTTCGACATGTCATTTGGCATGGTCACATGCGTTGCTATTGTTCGCTCAGTCGACACTTCCTCTACAAAAGTTACATACAAACTGGAAGATTCTACTGGTGAAATCGATGCACACTACTGGTTGGAGGATGGTGCTGAGCCCAACATACCCAATTTAATGGTGAATAATTATGCCAAAGTTTTCGGTAGCGTACGTTCGCATGGCGGTAAAAAAACTTTAATGGTTTTTAATATAGTGCCCGTATCAAATCCGAATGAAATTTGCACGCATTTATTGGAAGTGCTCAATTCGCGTTACAGATCAGAGGAATTTGCCTCGAAGGGGGCAGGCGGTGGTGGTGCCGGTAGCGGAAGTTATAGTAACTTTGGCATACAAAGCAGCGGCAATGGTGATAATTACTTGGGGCTAGAAGGTAAACAGCTGGTTGTCTTTCAGGCGATTAAAAACAATATTACTACGGAGGGCATTCACCGACAAGAGCTGCAACGTAAATTCACTCATATTAGCGCCCAAGAACTAAAGTATGTTAAAGAAAACTATGTTGTTTTTTATGCGGAGACATAATGATTTTTTTTGTTTTGTTTATTTTACAGTTCAATTATCGAGTTCCTAATCGCTGAAGGTCATATCTATTCCAGCACCGATTCCGATCACTTTGTTACTTGTGAATAAGATTTATTTAATAACCACTAAAGTAAAGAAAGTCCTGAATATTGAATTCATTTGTTACGTGAAAATAATTAAAATAAATTCAATATATTATTTTTTATTTATTATTATTATTTATTTCGGTCTTTACTTTACTTACTTTTAATGGTTCAACAGCCCATGTAGGGCCTAGGCCGAGCTTTTCGCATCCACTAATGTTGTGCGTGTTATGTTTGTACATGAATGAAAGAGACCTACAGTTTAATGCCGAATCCGAACGGCGAAGTGAAAAGCTTTTCATAGCAATTTTTACTCTTGTAGGTTTGCCATTGCCTGTCAAGAGGTGGTGCCGTGTAGAAAAATTATTTTTTCTACTTTTTGATTTTGCCTGTGCCGAGCTTCGAACCACGGACACTCTGCGTAGCAGTCCAACGCACTACCACTACGCCACAGCGACCACATGTTGAAACGATATCTGCTTTATTAATTTTAAAGTTTTGAATAATTTGAATATTAGATACGTCATAATTACTTCGAAGCGGATTTGGTGAAATAGGTCACAAGTATCTTCTGTGCTGCATGAAGTGGTATCTTCATATCTTCAAATATTATAATTGAATATTCAATATTAGAAATATTATATACATATACTTGTGTGATTGCATTCCTTCTCTCATTCTCCCTCCTTCTTCCTCTCACCTATCAATCTTCCTTCCATTCAACACAATGCTCTGCATACCCCTATGAATGCACCCTGTGTGTTGAATGTATCAATGTATAGGAATTTATGAAGTATATACATATGTTAAATTCAAGGCGCTAGAGTTTATTTCAAAATGATTTATGCTATTTTCGACATTCTTATAAATACGAAATTAATTTAGATTTCTCATACTTTTCATTTAATTTCACCATTTCCTTATGGGTCTCACAGTGGCTCATCTTATCTCATTCTATATCTGCTTCTCTGTTGTTTCCCTCCCTTTCAAACTCTGCAAATCACATTTTTTTATTTTCTTTTATTTTTGTATATTAAATTAAATTAAAACATTTGTTTGCGATATTTTTACACAAAAGAAATTCAATTTAAGTGCGCACAATGACCCAATTTACGAATATTGACTACATACGGCCGCGTCGCCACACTACATAGCACAGATAACATACAAAAATGAGTCGCGGAAGTACATAGTACAATAAGAAAGTTTGGTATTTAATACGCAAAAAGACTGAGCAGAAATAAAAAAATTCATACGCAAAAATGTTAAAAGTCCGTCGCAATTTTATTAAATAAAAATAGACAAAGCAAATCATTTACCCTTCATGCGTACTATAAGGACAATTCCAGGAGGAAATTTTTGGGAAAGTAAAGACATGAAACATGGCAGTGCGATGTTATAACATTTTTTCTTATAAGTATTCCTTACAGAGGCCTCAAAAAATCTCTATTTTTTGCCTAAATGCGTAAAAATGTTCCCTACTACATTTTCTCGATTTAATTAAATTTATTTAGACATTAATCTCAATACAAACGAAATTATATAAAAATAGTGGCATAGGCAGGGGATTGGTGGGATGAATCCTCCCCCCAATCAACTCAATCAACATGCTGTGTTTGTAATGATAAGGGTTATAATTTTTTTTTAACATGTCAGACTTTTGAGAAAATTCGGGTTATAGGGGGAAAAAATTATTAATATGATTCTTGAGGGGGCTCCGGAGTAAAAGTAAGAATCCTTTTAAATTTACCCCTAAGCTGACGGGTTTCGGAGTAAAAGTTAGTACAAATTTTATAGAAGTAAAAAAGAGGGATAAAGGTCTAATTATAGAAACTTAACGTAACAAAACAGCGCATAACTAAACTTAATGCTGATTACAGAAACATAGCACAGCAGCATAAAATCAGTTGTTTTCTTTAATAAAAATTTTAAAAAAGATTTGCTTTTTTTTATCTAAATTTTACAAATCAAATAAAATAACCATTTTTATATGAAAATACTTACTTTTTGTCTCGATAAACAAACACAAACAAAGAGAAAGCTATTGATTTTGTGAAATGTCACTTGACAATTAGCATAGAAATCAAAATTCAATAGACTTCTATGTTACGTTAATATTTGTTAAGTTTCTGTACTCAGAACATTTTGTATATTACGAAAGAGAATTCTATTTGACATGTGACAGTTCTCTATTCGTCTCTAAGTTAAGTTAAGTTAAGTTAAGTTTTTATAACTAGACCTTTTCGTTAAGTTTCTATAATTAGGCCTTAAGAGAGGTTAAAAAAAATGCCAGATGTTTTGTATTAAATCGCTTTTTCAAAAAGTGTTATAAAAGCCCACTGTATGTTTATGTTTTATTTATATAGATAATTACTAATATCACCTGGCAAGTGCGTTTGTTCACTTTTTTTACAATTTTTTATTGATGCCATATCGTTAGAAATATATGAAGTTTATGAGAATTAACCATCAGACCAAGATTTAGAATCGTACCCCCAACCTCTGGGGTGAAAGTCTAGTGCTCTACCCACTAGACTATCGATGTCGTCGCGATGGTTGTTACTTACTTCGTTATCGGTGATTCATAGAAATCTCTGTTGACTTCTGTGACCGAGAGTTCTAAAAATAGGTATCCAGTGATTGCAGTTTATATGAAGTGTGAATAATGGCTTTTATTCCATTTCGTTCTATTTAATTTTCTCTTTATTTCTATAACGATATTTTTCTTTCTATCTGTAACTGTAGTCTCGTTCGCAGGATAGATATGTAGAGACAAGTTTATGTCTGTTGGAGAACTGCGCCGACTATTTTGGAACCCCGTAGTAGCAGTTTCGAAATTGTAGCTATATTTAAAAATTAATAAAAAATATAAGGCGCGAATCATAGCAGCGTCAACTCTAAATTCGGCTTCGATTACGTTGCGAAATCAATTTTTTCAGGTCTATGAATGCACCTTCGAAATCACAATATATTTTGGAATATACATGTTTATTGGTCGGTAATGGTTCCACGACAAAGATATTCGATTCTTGGTAGTGGCAGTAATTTTTATATAAAATTTATTCTATAAAAGTATAAATAATTTCTGAAGAATATTAATTCACGTAAAGGGAATTAAAGTAAAATTGAAATTTATATAAGAAAGAACTTTTTAAGAACCTATCCATAATACAAGCACTTTGTATCGATCGATATCAAAAGTTGTTGACGGTTTTAAAATTCGATTGTAGGTTGTACACATCCTTACATTACTTACTTTTAATGGTACAACAGCCCACTCATGTTGTGCGTGTTATATTTGTACATGAATGGAAGCGACATACAGTTTAATGCCGAATCCGATCTGAAAAGCTTTTCATAGCAATTTTTACTCTTGTAGGTTTGCCATTGCCTGCCAAGAGGTGGTTTTATTTTTTTTTTGATTTTGCCTGCCGAGATTCGAACCTCGGACACTCTGCATAGCAGTCCAACGCACTACCACTACGCCACAGCGACCACACATCCTACAGATATAATAAACTGAACACTGACTACTTAATTTTTTCTTGACTTTCAATTTGATTTTTGGAGTGCTTTTGTTCTGAATTTTTGTGTCTTTTTGATCTGAGTTTGGGTCTGGTCTTGTTCTAAATTTAAGTTTGAATTTTATTCTTAAGTGCTCAGATTACAGAACTAGACGAAACACTAATTACTTGTGCTGTAATTTTGAAAGCGTTAGCGTCGAGATTGTAAATCAGTTTAGAAGATATTGAAAAGCTATATGGTGAGACTAGTCAACTTTATGTTCGTCTTTATCCCTAGTACTACAATATGTAAATGCCTACTACAGTGCACAGCTCAGAAAATGGCATTACATGCAAATGGTCACCTGCCAGAAGGAGCACGAGAGGCTCAGGTTACAGATTGCCAAAGATTTCGGGACCGTCACACGCAAAAGCATTACTGTGTTTTATAACGTGCTTGGCATTACGTCCCGTCCGACCACTTAATCAACAGCCTGAGAGATATTCTTAAAGAGAAAAACGATTAAAAATTGCTCGTTGAAGTTTTGCGAAAGCTTATTCCACCAAAAGTTAGTACTAATCATTTGCAAAATAGAGAATATTTGCTGTCTGATTGAGAGAGTAGATCTGAGAGTGAATGGGAAAGTAGTGACGAAGACTGATTTTTTTTTAATTTCTAAAGACGAAAACCGCATCACCTCAAAATAACATGAAAATACGAAAATAATGATTTTTATGTTGGGGAATATTTATTTATTTTTTTAAATATTATTATGATTTTAAAAGTGTAAGAACGGAAAAATATTACTGAAGGTCACAAACGTATTATTTTTAACAAAAACTTAAATACAATAAAAAATGTTTACGAAAATGTAATTTATTTTTATAATATTCAAAACTAAACAATATCTACTTATTAGTCTATAAGTGGTTTTCAAGAACTAACATCAAGCTACATCAAGCTTTAGCCCGTATTACAGCCATTATTCTTGACGGATTCGAATCAACCAAAATTTGAAGGTTGTCTTTGGTAATATACCAAATCAAACCAAACTTTATTTAATGCTAAAATTAATTTCTTTTATTTTTGGGCTTCTGGTCAGCAACTTTGCGCTTCATAATATGCCAGAAGTTTTCGATAGGATTCAAATCGGGTCCGTGAATATTTTTTCAAGCTGTAAAAAAAGGATTCTCTTTTTAAATGTTTTGTTTTTAATTTCACATTCTGTAAGAATCAAACAAAAGATAGCATGCAAAATTTACCGATTTTTCACGGTGGCAAGGCGCAAAATCGTCCTGGAAAATTGCTTTCATACTGCAGGATAAATGCACTTCAAGAGTTGGCACTAAGTTTACCTTTATGACTTGCCCATATTTTTCAGCATTCACAGTTCCTTCTAGAAAGTACAAAGGACCACGTACGTAGTAGGAAAAGCATCCCCAAATCATCTGGCTCTGTGGGAATTTCATTGTTTTTACAATACAGTATTCTTTATAACGTTCACCATTGGAACGGCGCACGTTTGGCAAATTATCGGCGCATAGCAGGTTAAATTTGCTTTCATCAGACCAGATGACATTTCGCCACTGCTCCAGTGTTCAGTTTTGATAGTTTTTACCCAAGCTAGACGTGCTTTTCTTATTTTTTCAGTTAACAATGGCTTTTTTGCAGGATGCCTTCCATATAAACCAGCTTCTCGCAGTCTCCTGCGTACAGTTTCAACACTAATACTTACGCAGTGATAGGTTTCTAGCTCGGCCCGAATAGTTACTGCACTTTTAAATCGATCCTTTGTGCTAATATTTTTTATAAGGCTATCTATTCTGTTACTGGTTGCACGTTTAGGACAAGATCCTTTTTTCCTCTCCAGGGACTCCATAGTATTCTTTTTTTTTTAATGGACAATTGTGGAATGTAAGAAAGCCAATTTTTCAGAAATTCTCCGGGAGGAAAGCCCTTGGTCCACTAATGTTACTTACATCAGCGACTTTTTTGTCATGTGTCAGCTGCTTATATTTTGCACTCATTAATGCACTTATTGCATAAAAAACCCTTCGGTGTTAAACAAATGCACTAGAATAACTAATTTCTGTTGTCAACACATTTGGAATAATTTTAACCGGGAAATCCCCTTTATCGTAGCAAGAAAAATTAAGTAAATTACCCAAGTTTATACATATTAAAAAAGTGTTGCCAGTGTTGCCAGTGTTGCGGCTTTCGTGACCGCCAGTGTATGTAAGCTTTTATTTTTAATTAATTAATACTTTGCCATTGCCTGCCAAGAGGTGGTGTAGAATTTTTTTTTCTACCTTGGATTTTGACTGAGCCGAATTTCAAACCCCAGCAGGCCAACTCACTAGTAACTACGCCACAGCGACCACTTACACATTTATTTTGATTTAAACATTTACGTACTTATGTAAAATTCCGATTTTTAATTCTTATTGATTTTTCCCAATAATCTAGTAACCATTTATTTCAGTAAAAATTTAAGGTTAAATACTGCAAGGAGTTAGGTGAACTGATTTTGATTTGTAAATATCTCACAAACTAAACAAGATGGGAAATCACGGATATCATTTTCGGTATAAATTACCCTCAAGTGGTCCTCAAATACTTTTGTCCAGTTAGCTTGTTCTACGTGAAACATTTTGACATTTGATCGGATTTGTGGTATTAAGTTGACCTACTTAAACTCTGTCTTTTGGTCTGTCTTTAGATTCCTTTTATTTTGAATTCCTGTCCCAGTTTTGATTTAAATTTTTGACTGAGTTTTGGTCTTCATTAGGTCTGGGTTGAGGTTTGACTTATGATCCTAATTTCCAACTTAAGGAGTTTCTTTTGGTCAGAATTTCGATCTTAGTAGTAATCTGGATTCGACCGATTTGTATTCATAATTTTGATGTAACTTTAGGTTTCTTTTGGTTTCAATCTCAGTCTCAGTTTTCTGCTCAATTTGGTTTCCTTTTGATCTGAATTTTGGTTTGAATTTTGAACCAGTGTTTCATGTGGTTCAAGTCTGTCTTTGATTGGCCTGATAATCATGCCATTATTTAGCAAAATCAGCTAGCTCTCTCCTTAACCCAATCTTAGATCCGGCACAGTCCACTGGTATCTTAAGCTCTACAATTCTTGCTGGCATCATCTTACAAGTGAAAAATGAAATACAAGAAAAGTTAATCTGCATTTTCTTCGGTTCTACAAAAGATGAAACCCCAAAAGCATGTGCAAGTACTTGCAATTATTTGTAAATAAGTATTAAAAGTTATTTTTATATAATATATTAAAATTTTCTTTATGTAGAATTTCCGCAGGTGCGCACACCCGAAGGGGGCGAAGTGTGCGTGCGAGAGCACAAAAGAATTAATGCGCTTTAAAAGCGGTTCGAAAAAAGAATATAATTTAAATCAGTTTTTGAACTTTTAAATGCGCATAAATTGTTTAAAAATTTCGTTTTTCTTTCTGTCGTATTTACTTAGCTCTTGTGGGGGATCAAGTAGTCGTTCGTGTGTGTGTCACATTCTGTCAAACAAAAAAAAATTAAAAAATAACACACATAAATTAATCGCTTCTGTTTTTCTTTCTTCTTTCAGGTAAATGAACTTTGTTTGGATTTTCTTAAGGAGGCACGGTGTCGTATGAATGGATGCATTACTTATCGCTGCCCTAATTTGCAAAAGTCCTAACATACATTTTTCAAATTTTTCCGCAAAAGCAAAAAACTCTTTGAAATTTTATTATATTCAAAAAATGGTCATTTAAAATTAAAAGTTTTTAGTGTATGTAGTTTTAGGCATATTTAACGATGTACTTGATCTTGAAAATACATGATTAGATAGGCCATATAATTCTACATTGGGCTTTGCACATACCTACCTATGTATGTACATTCAAATGTTTTATGTGGCAGCTGTCGGTAAAGCTGTTTAGGATTCATCATCACTTCTGCCTGATTGCGTCAAAGAACGACTCAAATTTTTATTTAAAGAAGAATTATCTTTTTATTGGTACATGAACATACTCCTAAATAATTTTAAAATAAAATTTATTTTCAGAATGAAATGTCATTCAAATTCTTTCGTGTGCATGCTCCTAGTTTGCACAAGATTTATTAATTAATCAAGGAGGTTTTTTTTTTGGCAATTTAATGCCTAAATGATTAAAGGCTTCTACGACATGGTTTTCCCCATCAGTATTTATCATACAAATATAATTAATATAATATAAACAGTAGCAACTAAATCAATTCATATTATAGTTGGAACATGTCAACCGTGATATTTTTATTATCAACATTAATTCAATTACTTGATTTATGGTAGAAATTTCCAAAAACAAAAAACAAAAGTATAGATATGAAACAAAAACTTGTACTCGTGTGTACCTATATAAAAATATTATCAAACGGAAATATAAGTGAGCTACTTAAATCAGTTCGATCTAATTGAAATAACACGAGATGGATCCCCCTCCCGAATAATCGAAGAGAAAATGTGGTTAGATCCAAAAAAAATTACATTTTCTTTAGTCTTTATCAAATTAATTGTATGTAGGTACTTCGAATCTCTTATCTCAAATTCGGATATACCTCGGATATCCGGACACTTCGAAATGCTATTTATGACAAATAAATTTGTATATTCCGTAGACTTTAAGAATAAATAAATAAATAAATATTGCTCCTTCAATGCAATACTGTTTTCACTCAACATACTCCTTCAATGCAATAAGACGTTAACACAAAATTTACACTTGTTGTTTACACGTGTTTTAAATTTTATTGAAGTTCACTTCTTTAGAATCGTTTTTATATTTACGAGGGAGTAAAATATGATATGATAAAATATTCATACAACACGCACAACATGAGTGGATGCGAAAAGCTCGGCCTAGGCCCTCCTGTTGTGACTGTTGTGCCATTAAAAGTAAAGTAAAGTAAAATATGAACGTTGCAGCGAAAACTGTCGCGGAAATGAAAGGCAGCGCCGTCTATCAATAAAGTATGGAAAAAAACGATAGAGGAGCCCTCTATACCTTTATCGATTGATAGAGGGCGCTGATTCGCGTATGATCCATACTAGATTGATAGAGGTCGCTGCCATCATTTTCTAATAACATTTAAAATTTCAAACACAACTCGTTAGAATTTCTAGAGCTGAAAGAATGAGTGAGTATAGACTGAAAAAATTAACGCGAGGCACAAAAAATGCAGACTTCGTCGAAAAATGGAGGTCCCACAAAACTCCGATTCTGCTATCGTGAAAAAAACCCAAAAACCAGCACCGAAAGATCACGAGAATGTAGACTTCGCAATCAACTTGAGGCACAACAGAATTTTAATTTTTGATCTGGGAATGACAAAACGTCATTCCAGGTTTATATTTTTATCACGGTGAAGTTCACGAAGGAGCAACGTTTGGAAATTATTAAAAATTACTACCGAAATTCTGAGTCGGTGGTGGAAACTTTAAATTTGAAGAAAATCCTGAATTTCATCGAAAAATGAAGCTAATTTTTGTCATGTCAATAATCAAAATATGCGTTATTGGACGCATGTGCTTTACAAGAAAGTTACCGTGTGGTGTGGATTTCATGTAGGAGGTGTGATTGGACCGTATTTTTTCGTCGATGAATATGTTCGCACTGTTATGGTCAATGGAGCTCGCTATCGTGTCATGTTGGAAAACAATTTTTGGCCAGAATTAGATGGACTTAACATCAGTGATATTTGGTTCCAACAAGATTCTGCCACAATTGATCTCTTGGAGGGAAAGTTCGGGAATCGTGTAATATCGAGAAATGGTCCGATCGAATGGCCAACTCGCTCATGTGATTTACCGCCGTTGTATTTCTTTTTATGGGGTTAGGTTAAGTCGTTGGTTTATGCCAACAAGTCAACTACGTTAGAGGATCCCAATTGCCAACGTTCCTGGGCGTATGTGTGGAAGAGTGGTTCCAAAGAATCGATAGCTGCAAACGAATTCGCCGCGGTGGTCATATGAGCGATATCGAATTCTTCTATACTTAAATGTAATATGTGCACTACACCTGGTATAAATTTCAGCCCTATATCTCAATTATTTTGCGCTTTATTTAAATACAAAATTGTTATATCGCTATTGAAAAAGCCTTTATCATACTTTAGATCGACTGTAGCATAATAACAACTACTTAATAATAGTTTTAACTGCAGAGTGCTGCTTGAGATTAAAGTAATCCAATTAGTACTTAATATTGTTAAATATTCGCATGCATTGTATAAATTTAAAAACTTATCATATTATTATTAATTGAATGCAGATAAGATTAGTTGGCTAAAGTCATTATTTTGCAAAAGGTATAAAGCTTGGGGTTTACTTTTTCAGACTATAAAATCAGAAAAAAGAAAACCAAACATGATACTTACAATATGTACTCATAGTAATACTAAGTTAGGTTCAGTGACATATTTGTGAATGCGCTGTCACTATATATAGGTAGGTATATATATAATGACAATATCTACATATTTATGGTATATTTATTTTTCATATAAGTACTATGTATTTACTGTAGCTTAGTACTTACTACGTTGCCATTGCTCCCATTATTATAATTTTTTATTATGTTTTTTACTATTTGTATGATAAAATTGAAAGAAATGAAAGAAAATAAGGAAGTTTGTCATTGCTATTTTTAGTAATACTAATAGGCTACTAGTGTATTTCATATTTCACTACTTCTACTACTGCTACTTTGTAGAAAATTCTCGTATACTTACTTCAAGTAAAATGCTAGTGGAAACTTTTTATATCATTTCGTCACCTTAGCCATGAAATTGTGTATTCGTTTATGAAAAACTGTAGTTTTGAAAGCAACCATTTTCCATTGAACAACAATGGATTTGATTTCACTTAAAAAAGTACCACAATCAAATATATTTAACAAACGGATACAAATCCTGAATAGAATCGCATAAGGGGAATTTAATGGCGGTATATAGTAGTTTAAAAAATGAGGTTGTTTTTTTGTTTATTGATACATTCAACACACAGCGTGTAACCCTATGAATGCAGAGCATTGTGTTGATTGGAAGGAAGATTGATATGTGGGACGAAGGGGGAGGGAGAATGAGAGAGGGAATGCAATCACAGAACACCGATAAAGAATGAATATTATTTATCATACATCCGGTTCCTCTTCTCTTCTCTTATCACTGGTTAAGTCAATAATAAGTTTAAAAAAAACATACTTGGTACCAAGGTGACTTTTTTTCTTTTACAAAATTGAGTCAGTATGTTTCAAACTTATTTTTGGTTAACTCAGTGATTTTTTTTTCGAGAAAAATTCACTATCTAAAACAATGATCCCATATTCATATTGCCCTAGACAGCTTTTATTTTTCTTTCCTGCATCTGTTTTTTAAACTTAATTTACATACAGGTTGCGCCATCTTTTATGTCGGTATGTAAACATTGAATAATTTTAACATTTCTCAACCGATTGACTTGAGTAAACATGTTTTTGAAACGTCAATTGAGTACAATTTTAACCATGAATCGCTTCACACTGAAACAACGCGCCGAAATACTGACGCTGTGCATTCAAAATATTCGTTCAGTTGTGTTAACTCAAAGTGCATATCGTCAAAAATTTCGTGGCCAACAAGCACCGTCTGACAACACTAATCGTTGTTTGGTGTCGAATTTGGTTCAGCACGGGACAGTGAGAGATCGTCGACAAGCCCAATACGTTCCAATAAACTGGTTGAAGCGGTAAGAGAGAGTATTGCCGTGTGTCGTATCGTAGTCCCGATCAGTATTTTTGCATTGCCGTGTTTCCCAAATGCATATTATTATATTATATTTGTGCATAAGTGAAAGGGACCGGTTCCCACCGGCGAAGTGAAAAGCTTTTCTCAGGCAAATTTTACCTGCCAAGAGGTAGAAATTTTGTTTGTGCCGAGATTTGAATCCTGGGGCACTATGCCATGGCGTAGTTGAATTAATAACCTAACTTTTCTACATTGACTTTTTATTTAGTTTTTCTAGACTTAGTCGTAGACAACCGTGTAGTTTTTATGCTGTAAAAAAAGGAGTGAAACCACTTCAACCAGCGTTTCATTTTATTGTTTAATTTTTTGTCGTAATACAAAATCAATGATTTGGTTTTGAAAAAAATTTTTAACCATGTATTCAAAATTAGTTATTATTTTCTTAAATTCTTTAGATCATTGGTCTTTCACCCGTGCTCCTTAGAGCCTCAGAGCTCTGCCAAATTATCCAGGGGCTCCACGGGAATGTGTTTTATATTTATAAAAGTGGGGCAATTGTAAGTCTTAAGTAAGAACTCCACAAAATCGAATGCCAGGTAAATTGCTCCACGGCCGAAAAAGTTTGAAGAGCAATGTTCTAGACTTAGACAACCGCATAGTTTCTATGCTGTAGATCGGCCAACACTGCTTCTAGTACTGTAATAAGCTAATGTATTGTACCCTCTTCATTTTCTGTTATTTTATTTTTTCATCTAATGCATATATTTTTTTTAAATAATTCCACGTACAAATTTTTCATATGTATTATGCACACTTATATCAATTCATTTATTACTTCCGAGAAGCAATAACAAGGGCGTAAATTCAACCAAATAATTATAATTGAATTAAGGGTTGCAATTGGATAAAATCGTACAAATGTATCTTACCATTTTCAGTCGTATTTTTATAAAAAAAAACAATTACATAGTTATATAGATTTACAACTATGTACAACTACGAAACCGGGAAATAAACAAAATACACGTTTATTTAAGAAAATTGGTTATACATTCAATATTCAAAGTATTTGTGATGCCTCGCCAAAAAAAAACTGTTCGTTTTTTGGGTCAAACCAGTCATCGAGCCATTTTTCGCATTTTCGTACGAATCCGCAAGTGCGTGCCCCATTGATGAAAATAAGTGGTAGTCAGATGGAGCCAAGTCTGGTGAATAAGCCGCATGGGGGAGGGATTCCCAGCAGTACGAATCTACCAATTCCGGAGTCTGTTTTGTTCGGTGTTATGGGGCATTGTCATCAAGAAAAATTTCTTTCTGTTGCCTAGCTTGATATTCTGGACCTTTTCGGCACAAAGCACGGTTTAAATAGGCCAAATGTTATTGGTAGCGTTGACCAGTAACTGTTTCACCTGGTTTCAGAAGGTCAAATCAGATAACACCTCTTCTTTCCGAAGCGATTTGGCTTTGCTGTCGATTTGGACGGCGCACCCGTGTACCGGGCTTAACATATGATCGCTTACGTTTGGAATTCTCAAAATAAATCCATTTTTCATCGCCAGTAACAATTCGATAAAGATATGACTTTCTTTTGTACCTGGCGAGCAACACTTCACAGGTGGTTGAGTCACATTTAATTGTTCTGCAAGTTGTTGTTGCGTTTGACCATCATCCTCCTCGAGTGAAGCTTGCAATTCAGCATCTTCAAACTTTTTCTGTGGTCTTCCACGTTCTTCGTTTCTCACATCCATCGCCACTTTTAATGAACCACTCGTTGCACTGTGTTTTGCCTAGAGCGTGCTGGTCGTAAGCTTCCACAAGCATTCGATGAGATTCCAAAGCAGATTTCTTTAATTGGAAACAGAAAATCAATGATATCCGCATATCGTAGTTTGTAGGCACAAAATTCGAAATTTTTATGAGCGAAAAAAAATATGTTGTATGAAACTTGATTGTTTATGAACTGAATATTGTTGACAGAACTAAATGCAAAGAAATGACGACAATGATTTGGTTTGACGGAGCGTATAGTTTTACCTAGCGCCACAGAGATGTCATTACCGGTTTCATACTTGTACACCTAAATTTAAAGAAAGTTTAATGTGCGATAATTTGTACTTCGATAAGGGCTATATTTCGAAGCACTCGTCTGGAATTATAACCGAGTGGCAGCTGTATTCAATGAATAACCTTGTTAAATAACTATCATACGGCCCAACATCACTTACTTACTTACTTTACTTTTGATGGCACAACAGCCCATGGAGGGCCTAGGCCGAGCTTTTCGCATCCACTCATGTTGTGCGTGTTATATTTGTACATGAATGGAAGGGACCTACAGTTTAAAGCCGAATCCGAACGGCGAAGGAAAAGCTTTTCATAGCAATTTTTACTCTTGTAGGTTTGCCATTGCCTGACAAGAGGTGGTGCCGTGTAGAAAAATTATTTTTTCTACTTTTTTTTTTTTGATTTTGCCTGTGCCGAGATTCGAACCCCGGACACTCTGCGTAGCAGTCCAACGCACTACCACTACGCCACAGCGACCACTACATCACTACATACTACCAATTTTGTCCTAAAAAGCCTAAATCGTTGCTGCCTGGTTAGCGTAACACTTATCTTTAACGGCTCCCCACAAATAATAGTCCAACGGAGTCAATCCTTAACTGCGTGGTGGCCAATGTACATCTCCAAAACCACTAATAACTCGATTCAAACTACCCACGCAAAAGTTTGTTTGTATCTTCTAAAAGATGTTACAAATAATCAGTTATCGTTGTTCTTTCTCATTTTCAAAGAAAAATGGCCTGATGATACCGCCTGTCCAAAAATCACACCAAACAGTTGGCTACTCAACAATCACGCCTGAATTTTATGAGCCACAGATGCGTCAATTTTGCTTATTAACGTAACCACCGAGGTTAAAGTGTGCTTCGTCACAAAAGATGATTTTTCGGTAAAAATACTTCCAAGCTTTTCAGAGCTTGCGGATGGTCATTTGTCTCCAGTTATTATATCAATTGAACTTTGTACGGCTTCATACCGAGGTCTTATGCAAAATTCGGAACAAAGAGCGATGGCGAGCTGATGTTGTTGGTTCTTCTTGCACATTCCGAGCAACAGCAGCAATTGTTTCGGCTGTGCGCAGAAGAATACGAGAACGTGTTGTTTTATCCAATAAAGAACCAGTTTCACGCACACGTTTCGCAAATTGATGCACAAATTGCGTGGAAGGCGCTTCTCTTCTAACGCCATTTCGTTAACCGCAAATTTAAAACAAATTTTCCGTCATAATACAAATGACATTAGAGTTGCCACACTCAAAATAACCAGTAGTGCAAATTCCAACTGCAGATGGACCCCACCCTATATATAGGTACATGAAATATTATATTTAGAGGATTGCAAGCATCCCTTAACAGCTAAGGATAAAAGTCCAAAAACGTGCGATTAATTGAAAAAATAAAGTTGAAGTAACACGTTAGGTTTTGGTACCAAATTAAAGTATTTGAAATTATACTTCACTAGCCGGAAAATTGTTGTTTGGGATGGTAGATGGCAACTTTACAATTTTTATTTTTACAGCTATTTTCGGGTTAATTCAGCTAAAACAAAATGAGAGGTTAAAAAAAAAATCCCCCAACTTAGTAAACAAAAGATTTTTTTATGAGCAGTACAATATTGTTTGGAAAATTTTTTAATTAAAAAACGTAAACAAAAGCGTCCACAAACAATAGCGAGACGATGTTAAAAAAGTTTCCACTAACTGCAAATAAAGAGACCCCAAGAAAAAAATATAATTATAGAAAACAACATACTCGTATGTACATATGTAAGTATGTACTATATGTACATAGGCAGTATCTACAGACGACTACGGCACTTTATTTGTGCCTTATTAGCCTAGCCCCATTCTCAGGTTAAAATTAAAAGTAAGACAACAAAAGTAAACTTTTTTTTTATAATTCAGCACTTGTTTATTTTATTTTTTTTTATTAAATAAAAATTTCCGCTTTTTATGCGCTCGTTTTGTTTACACGCCGCGTTTTTTTCCGGTTAGCGGCGTATGTGAAATTCGGTTATTTTTGTTTCGTGTTTTTTTTCTTTGCTTTAACGATTTTCTGGGTCGATAGTAAATCGCGAGTGTGCACTAGAGCGGGTCGCAAAAAAAAACCCCAAAAAACACCCCCTATCTGAAAGCTTACAGTAGTTTCAACAAGAAAGCAATCGGCTTAAGTCAGTGAAAAAATTAAGGTAAGCCCACAGCATCTTGAAATGATTAATTATTCATTGCGCAAATATATTAATATGGCGTCTAGTCGCCACCATTGTTTGTAATTTCATTACAACGGAAATGCATGCTATCGACTAATTTTTCAGCATATGACCGTGTTAAACTTCGCCATATTACCCTAAGAATCCGTTTCAAATGATTTGTTGAACGTATCTTTTTTCCACGTAGTTTTAACTTCATAAGAGCCCAAACATTTTCGATCGGATTCGCATCTGGCGACTGTGAGGGCCAACCCAATGAAGTTATGCCGTTTTCCTCTTTCCAACTGCTACACAAGCGACTGTGATGTTTTGGGTCGGTGTTCTCTTGAAGAACTCAATCTCGGCTTATTGCCCCAAACCACATATCCGTTGATGGCAGAAGTCCACGACGGCATATCGTAGTCATGAAGTTGGCATCCAAATTCCTCGTGAACATGATTAATTTGCCAAATCCTTGTTTTGTGAAGCATCCCCAAACATGAACCTTTCCTGGATGTTTCACTGATCGCTGGAGCATCTTACCGTCTTTAGTCGACCAAGAACGCTTAATAGTAATTGTCATCCAAAAGGAGGATTCGTCTGTGAACACCACTTGGCTCTAATCGTCATCCACATGTTCAGTTGCCCACTCTTGGCGTATTTTTATTTGCTTTGCAGTTAGTAAGGATTTTACCGTCGTTGCATGAAATTGGATCTGAAACTCCCTCAAACGGTTTCTTATTGTATTCAGAGAGACATTTATGCCCTTTCGAACCAATTTTTGTTTAGCTCCTTTCAAGGATATGGCTGGATTAGCTTTGAAAATCCTCTTTATAACCTCCTCCTGTTTCGAGGTAGCTCTGCAAATGCCGCGATTTGGCAAGCCGTCCACATTTTTGTGCACCAAAAAGTGTTGGTTCCAATGCTGGACAAAAACCTTTGACTTTTTTAAGTACTTCGAAGCACTCAAGTGGGACATCTTGGGACCTTTCGGATGGGAACAAAGAAACACTGCTTCAAAATGTTTTGCGTATACGGAACTCATTTCTTAAATATGCTCTTGAGACGAAAGCGTATAATGGACTGTTTCTACAATTACATAGCGAAATTTACTATGAAACCAAGTTTTTTGAAAATAAAGGCCTACTTGATATTCCAATTATTTCACTTTAATAAGTTGCCTCTCAGAGCGTATCTTACGCATTACATTGGCAAGTAAAAGGGTCCTGGATTCTGGCCAGGTGGCTTAGGGTCGGAAATTTTGGCTTGCGAAAAGTATCCAGTAAGTTTTTTCCTGGCATATAATCTTTGTCAATAAAAGTTAATGTATCTATTTACATATTTTTCAGGTTGACTGTGATTTTGAGCCTATTTCAATGGGCGTTATGCCGTCAGTTTACGTTTTTTTTTTTTACTGTTAATCTATAATTTTTTAAATAACAATAATGGTTTTAGCTACAACAAAAATCGAAATTATTTAAGTACTTAAAATAAGAATTGTCCCAAAATTTTAGCAGCTATAACTTTTTCGTTTATTAAACTAATGGAACACTTCTTGGGCAAGAATTTAATGATTTTCTGAGAACTTCAAATTTAAAATAAATTGACTTTAGGGAGGTACAACTCTGAGTACGCGACTTAATTATTACAAATTACGGAGAAGAATAACACCTAAGAAGAAAATGTAGCAATCGTTGAGCCTTTTACAACAATATATCATTTATAAAAACAGGGACATCAACTGCCAAAGTTATAAAAAAAATTTTTGGCGGTTTTTAGGGTGGTCCAAAAAAAAATTATTTTGAAATACTCTCAATATAAGCTTTCAAATAGGGTGTGGTTTTTCATACTTTTTTTTTTGTATGGGGACCGACCCACTCTAGTGTGCACTGCACACATAATAAAAAATATCAATATTATTACAAATACGGACTTTGTATGCAATTTTACATTTTGTTTTTATTTTTTGTTGTTGTTGCTATTGCTGTGAAGGAAAAAACAAAAAGCTTAAAAACATAACAGAAAATATATGAAAAAGAAAACAAACCAGCGAAATAATAATAAATTGATTTTATTAAATTGAATTCGTGTGAAATTTTATTGCAGCGCCAGAACATGTAAAAGAATATTGGCTTCAAATAAGAAACTGCGACAGCCCCAACTGCACCTACCATATGAATGAGAATGAGCTTATGCGTGTTCATTGTATGTACATGCTTAACCCTCTACCGAGCAATTTTTTTTTTTCCTTATTTATAATACAACATAGGATAATTTTGCGGTGCTGAACACGAATCTGAAACTAATTTTCCAGTTGCACGACATAAAAACTCTCTGGGTACGAAAACAGATAACAGGCGGTGTTCACTCGGAGCCGTCTATTATCTCTTGTGTCTTTTATGGCTGCATGTAGTTTTTTAAAACGAACACATAAATTATAAAATATTTATACATTACATTCCACTTACCAAGATTCTTTTTATTCGATTTGGCAATGAAATTAAGTTTTTTTTAATTTTACCTATTTCACTTCTACTAGGTACAATATTTTTCATCCACTTCAAACTTACTGAGTTCAACTAATAACAACTTTGAAGTAAAAGAAGATAAAGAATTGAAACAAAAATAAGTAAACAAGTGCAATATTTTTTAAATAGGTTTCACAGAGATCGATGCATAATGGTGTTTAACGGAAAATTTGTTTTAATTTTGCTATTGCCCCTCTGTAGACTAGAACGTTAAATTGAACGCTAGAGGGTTAAATAAAAACCAAATGCCAAAAGAGCAACCGGTCGCTGTTGCCGCCGTTACAGCTGCAATTGCAATAAATGAAATCATTTTAGTGTCGAGTGGCTTTTGACTTTGTTGAGTCACTGGCAAGCACTCGCACACACAATTCATGCGGAAACCGTTTCCTTTTCATTTACAAATTGATGTATGTGAAAATAAAAGCAAAAGTCTTTCAAATGCCATGCCGGTGCCAATCAGACAGACTCTGACTCCTTAAATACGTTTAAGATTCAAGTTTTGGTAAATTGTATTACTCGTTAGTATTAGGAATTATTTACTCTAAGGTTGTGGTTATGATGGTGTTCGCTGTTCGGCGAACACATCATATTTATTTTTTTCTCGTGCTCGGTGTGGTGGTGGAGATGAACATAGCACTCAGTCCTTTGAAACTGTCCTTTTTGGACAGATCAAGATGAAGAAACAACATACTTTTTAGCCCTCCATGGGCTGTTGTGCTATTAAAAGTAAGTAAGTAAGTAATATCGTGTTCGTTGTGAGAGTGAGTAAAAGCTCTCTCTTCGTGTTCGGTGCGACAACAATTGCATGGTGTTTGCCGAGAAAAATCTGAACATAACCATGACTTAACCAATCCATTATTTACAGTGAGATGAACTGAGAAAAGAGCTGCTTTCGAACTTTTTCATAGTCTTCTCGGTGAGTCACTATTGTGGAATAACTTTTTGCAATGGTTGATTTGCAAGCGATATGGAAGAGATATCGCTGCGATGAGCAATATCATTTTCCGAGCGAATCACAGAAGAATCATCCGTGATCAAAAATACTTGACAGGAATGTCGAGATTAGATATGATTTGGAGCATAGCACTCAGTCCTTTGAACCTTTGCTTTTTGGACAGATAAAGGTGAACAAGGGAAAAAAGGAAAGATTTGAAAAGAAGAAAAGGAAAGATTTAGTTTTACAACCCCCATACTTTTTAGACTCCCTAAGGAGCCTAAGAATTTCAAGAATTCAAATTGAAGTTATCGCTTCCGAGCAGTGAAAGAGATATTGTAATGTTCTATGGTGTCAGTTTCCTCCTAAGGGCCGGATCCACCTGCTGTAAAGAATGTGAATGCAAATTAACTCATGTCATGCAGAAAAGAAAAATTCCTTTTTATTTGATACACCCTTTATTTTTTTGTATCGCTTGCACTCGATATTCAGCGGCATAACGGCAATGCAATTGAAACAGTAAACAACACTTCTTAAAAATAATAAGATATTTAATCTAAATTGCGACAGTTTCCCTCCTTAATAATAATATTAAATATTAAAACCAAAAATTAATTTTGCATCAATAAACTTTACAATTGACTGTTCCATGAAATTTTCATTATACACCAGAACTCATCCCTCCGTCACCGGCACGCAATGTTTTCTGGTAAATCGCAAATAGGCACACAAAATAGTATTTTGGGTCGGCTTCGTGTCACATCTCGTAAAAACGGCATGAATGACTTTGAAGTTGAATCACCGCCAGAAGACACTGTGGCAGCGATGGAATTCAGTCCTGCTACATTGAAGCAGAATTTCTTGATAGCGGGTGGTTGGGATAATAGGGTGCGTTGTTGGGAAGTTGAGACATCTGGTAAAACAATACCAAAGTTAATGACAACTATGGGCGGACCAGTGTTTGATGTATCCTGGTCCGATGATGGCAGTCAAGTGTTTATAGCTACCGGTGATGGACAAGTTAACATGTGGAATTTAGCAACGAATCAAACGATGCAAGTGGCAGCGCATGATTTGGCGGTAAAGACGTGCCACTGGATAAAAGGTAATAATTATTCGTGCGTAATGACTGGATCATGGGATAAGACAGTAAAGGTAAATTAATGGCCTCAGAATGGCCTTGGCCTTTATCTTAGATTGAAGTACGTGTGTACACTTATACATAAATTTTCTTAACCGACCCCCAACTATGCAGTTCTGGGATACTCGTACACCAAAACCTATGCTTACGCTACCTTTGCCCGAAAGGTTATATGCCGCTGCAGTTGAATATCCTTTGGCTGTTACGTGTACCGCTGGACGCGGTTTGACATTCTATTCACTTGAGAATACACCAACAGTTTTCGAGCAGAAAAAAAATCCCTTGGCTCAACAAAGTCGTGCAGTAGCAATTTTTAAGAACAAACAAAACGTGCCCTCAGGTTGTTAAAGTGATTACATATTTACTACAATTCTTTGGAAATTTGTTTACGTAATAAGTAATTAGTTATCTGTATTTAAAAATATGTATATTCCAAGGTTGCGCAGTCTGCACTGTTGAGGGACGCGTTGCCATTCAATATGTGAAACCGAGGAATCTCAACGATAATTTTACATTTAAATGCCACCGCACTACTGGCAATCCTATGGAGATTTACGTTGTAAACGATCTTGCCTTTCATCCGCAGCATAACACCTTAGCAACTGTAGGCTCTGATGGCACTTTTAACTTTTGGGATAAAGATACTCGAGCTAAATTGAAGTCGTCAGTAGCGCTAGAGCAACCGCTTACAAAATGCTGTTTCAGTGCTTGTGGGCAAATATTTGCATATGCCCTTGGCTACGATTGGTCGAAGGTAATCTCAATAATCTTTCAATTCAAGAATCCGTCGTAAACGTTGCGAATACGAAGAATTTGTATTCTGTAATCAAATAAGAATCAGAATTTGTTACGAATTAGTAAATGTAGTTACGACGGATTTGGGAATAGGAGTGACTGGTTTCACTATTCCATTATTATTATATTTTTTGTTGATTTTCTATTTAATGCATTTCGTTTAGGGTCATGAATATTTCTCTGCCAACAAGACACCACGCATATTTTTACGCTCTTGCTTTGATGAAATGAAACCACGTGGCTGATATAGTCGGGCGCTATTGAAAAAAATAATAATTTTTTAAGTTTTATTTTATGTTTACTTATTTTTAACTCAAATTTTTTAACAAAATTCACATCTGGAAGAAGAAGGTACCTGAATCCAACTTTTGTGTATTTGAGGGCTTAATCATTTCAGCATATCCAATGGCTTTTTATTAAATTGTGGTGATTTTAGAATTTCTTTGTTTTTTTTTCCTATGGGAGTTCGGATTTTAAAGACGGTCTTAGAATGTATGTGTGTAACGGTAGAAAAGTAATCTGCTAATTTCAAAAATTTACTAACGGTTTACTTTGCTACCGTTTCACATACACTCTTAGTTGAGAAATATACTCATAATCGAAGTTATATTGATTCTCTTTCGCAATAAAGGTGCCCTCTAGCGGAGGATTCCACAATCTGCTCATAGATTATATCAACAATAATGTTAACATAAAATTTCCAATTACAAATAAACATTTAAAAATTTTTACATATAAAAAAAAACAACACAAATTAACTACAGTTACTAGTTAGTTACAACAAGCTGAAACCAATAAGTTCAGCTTTATTTAAATAAATAAATAATTTAAGTAACTACGTAACTATTTGTTGTTTCGTAAATAAATTGACTGAAATAAACTTGAGTAAACTCGTATGTAAATATTTGCAAATCACAAATCAATTTATACAATTGAATTTTATTTATTATTTGCGTACAAGCAGAAAAATAATAAAAGTACTAAAATTGAATTTACTTACAATAAAGGGCGTTTACACTTTACCTTTCGTTTGTGACGACAAAAGCACTACTGGCAAGGGTGCGGCGGTGAGCAAGGCCAAGGTTCTTTTCGGTTAAAAATTGAAAATCTACAGGTTTTAGATTGTTTGAATGTAAAATACTTTAGTTGAAAAAACCGCTTTCATTCCGAACGGGGCACCAAGGCTGTTTCATGTTCAATTTGTTTCTCATATGTTTTTAGTTGAAGCAACAACATTGAGGAGCATAATGTTAAATTTGTTCAAAAATTTAAAAGAAATTATAAATCTTCTTAAAAAGAAAAATAAATGATTTGATATTTGTGTTTTGTATGAAACAAGCTCCATGGCTTGTCGACGAAATGCGCAGAAGCGTCAAAAGTTGAACTACTTTTAACAAACAGCTGAGAAATTGTGAGAGATTTTATGATTTGTATGCCAATGACATAATCGATAACAGACTATTTATATCGAAAAGATTTAATACATTTATTTGATGTAGAAACTTTTGAACATAACAAAGAAATATTTTAAATATAATTATTTGACCTGTTATGATAAACAACAACTAAAAATTAAGGTAAAATTGGCAGAGTCAACTTTGTTTTCACTGAAGTGAAAATTCGTACTGCCGATTATCTGCCGTCGAACTTTAGTCATCACCAATAAATTGGCTGCAAATAATTCAAAAGAGAAAAAAATAATGAAAAAACACAAAGCCGATATGCTTCTGATGCACACAAAATCAAATTAGTGAATTCCATGAAATCTACAAAATCCTTAAGGGATTCCATCAGCTGATTTTCAAAGAAGAAGCAGACGTTCAAAACGCGTGTTGCATACAATATTGCAAAACGCCGAATGCCTAGAAAGCGCATAAACGAGAAAAGCGTGGCGTCAGAAACGCGTGTTATGGAGTTTGACCTTAAGCTTATGTTTTCGCTCCATGCTTCTAAGGTCCAAATTCACAGTCATTGGCAAGGGTTTTCAACTAATAACGTTTTTTTTCAGTTCAGCGAAAACAAAGCTGACCATTTGTTAAACCCCCAAATGCCATTGGTTAAACATTAGTTAGGCAACAGCTGATGTTGATGAAACAGGATCCACATTCGTTCTGTGAAAATTCAATTGTTTTCAGACCTAGAGTATGATGTTTGAGTCTGATGTTGAAAGTGACGCAGATATTGAAGAAATATTATTGATGACTGTGACGTCGCAAGTGTTGGAATGCACGATACGATGAAATAAACAAAAAGTAAACAAGAAACAGTGTTCCACAAACAAAATCCATAAATTTATACGTGCTGCCATATTTTTCTCTTATTCTTTGTTTTAGTTAACCAAAGCACTGTAAATATGTAGCATTAGTCCAACTCTTGTCAGAATTTTAATTAACTAATTGGTTAACTAATGACTGCGAATCCGGACCTATGTAAATGTTTCTTACATATGTTAGGCCGATGGCCTATGACGCTTTTGCTGAATTTTTGTATTTTTTATAGTAATTTCTTATTGTACCATATAAGTTCTACTACATAAATATCTTCTTAAATAAATAATTTTTGATGTTATTTACTCGTAAGTAGGCATTACATTTTTTTGAGAAATATTTTTTTTTATTTTTATATATCTTTTAGGGGTCTAATTTTACAGATCCCACATTTGTTTAATTATGCAGTTTTAAGCATTTTACCTCATTTTCCCACACCTGCTTACACCTATCCAAAGGCCCGAAGTTTCCATGTCTCTGCCTAAGAATACATAGTAACATTGAATCACGAAGCGTGTGCGTATATAAAAAAGAAAAAAAGTTCGCAGAAAATAATAACACCTAAATTATCCCAAATCATTGAAAGCCAATAGAAAATTCAAGTGCTATACAAATTAGTTCTGGTGTTTTTTGTAGTTTAACTGTAGGACTGGCTGGCTGGCTGGCTGGCGGGCAAGCTGTGCAAGTGTATAAATGTTTACTACAATCTTACTACGCAGTGCAACAAGAAGTGGTTGAGAATTGGTTGAGGGACACGTAGTAGCTGTAATAGTAACTACGTAAAAGAAAGTTGTATGACGTGTGCATGTATTTAAAGACGACGAAGTGCGCTACTAACTGACAGATATGCGCTGCCAAGTCATACTCATTAACGCCCACTTTTGAGGCTTCACCTTTACTTCAGAGTGAGGCACTTTGCCTTTGCAATTTATAAATTTTTTTTTATTTTTATCTCTTTTTGAATGAAAACTTTTTTTTCGTCACGGTTTTACCAACACTTTAACAACTCTAAATATCGATTATATTGTACTTTCTTTTCCAAAGTAATATTCTTTTTACATTTTTTATTTATTAACATAAGTATTATTGTAAAGAGAATATCTTCCAAATTGCGCCATTTGCTAATATTGTAAACAAACACAAAACTAACAAACTTTTATGCATATTAAAATTATACGCAGTTGCGACGTAGTTATACGCATTCGCGTGTTTTCGGAAATAAGTTAATTGTACACAGCAATATATAGTATGTATGTGTGTATAATTATACATATATGTATATTTTTTTTGTAAGCATATCAATGGCTGTTAATGTTATTGTTGTAGTTGATATTTTGCTGATAAACGTACACTTAATTATGTACTTGTGTATGTATAAAACAATACCATAATAATTATAATAATATTGTAATAAAACGAAACATACATATTTCTTTTTATCATAATTAAGATACAGGGTGGTCTATCTAACATTTAGAATTTGAACTACTGGTTATTTAGAGTGTTGCAACTCTAATGTCATTCGTATTATACGTTTGAACAATGTTGGGAAATGACTACTAAAATTTTACTTGCAAAATGGTGCAGCTTCTACCAACCACATCAACTTGCCACTGCGAATTTTGCCTAAAGACCTCGGCTGAAGGTATGAAGCTCAATTGGTACATTAGCTGAAACCACATGACCATCCGCAACGTTTTCGGTGGGGTAATTGGGTTCTGAAACGCTTGGAAGAAGATGAGCATTTTTACCGAAAAATAATCTTTTCTGACGACCTCGATAATTACGTTATTAGTAATAAGCAAAATTGTCACACACAGCGAAGCCAATGCACTCTCAACGAGTAACTGTTTGGTGAGGATTTTGTACAGACGGCATTGAAAATGGGGAAGGAAGATGCGTTACTGTGGAATGGTGTGCCCTACCGCTCAATGATAACTGATTATTTGTGGCCTATTTTATAAGATATGGATGGCACGCCGTGTCACACAAGCCGTTCAACAATCGATTTTTTGCGGGGGTGCATTAGCCGTTTTGTGATGTGCATTGGCCACCACGCAGTTGCGATTTGACTATTATTTGTGGGCAGCTGTTAAAGATAAGTGTTACGCTAACCAGCCAGCAACGATTGAGACGAAATTGGTACAGCCATCGGTCAAGTACAGCTCCATACAAACGAAAATGTACTGAAAAGTTGCGTTGATCTTATAAGCTACTGCAAGGTCAGAGGAAAGAGGAAGTCATTTGAATGAAATAGTGTTCTACAATTAACCGGAAGTTAATTTCAAAATGGAAAACGACCTACCCTGTATATTGCACGTGTTTAACGCTTTGTTGTCCATGAAAATCGATCGGAAGTATGAACAACGAAACATTAAGGGTAACTTAATATTTTTTTAATTTGACTTAATTGACTCCAGTAATTATTTTCTGCCTTTTATTGCAAATTTTTTAAGTCAAAGCTTTACGCGCGGTAAAGTAAAATTACTTGGAGCGTCGAAAGAGCGAAATTATCCGGGTTTTGAATACGAATATGTTAATATTTGAAAACTTTTATTAACTGGACGAATAACCGAAAAAGAAAAATCGGTAAATCGGTAAACCGGTTTCGGTTACTTCATTCATTCTTGTGTTTCTCAATTTTGGGTGATTGTACCTATTCACTTTACTTTTCTTTACTGTTTGGTAAATTTGGTATTTTTTTGGGGGGCTTTTGTTCATTGAAAGTTATTATGCTGCATTTAGAAACCGGTTAGATTTACTTTTGCGGTTACATAAATACTTATCAGCCAACTAAGTACTTACATAAATCTATATACACATATTCTACCTCTAAGGCAGAGATCATGTATTGAGATTGAAACTATAAGAAACTTGGCTTTGGGCGCTAAGTGAGTTTAAATTATGTTAGCCTCCAACGATTGCTAGACTTACTTGCCGCACCATTCAAATACTGATTTTAGATTCGAGCCATTGTCAGACTAAAAAGTGGCGCCTGTTATTTTCTATTCTAATTATTTTTTGACTCTGTCGAGTATCGAACCCTGTATGGTATTTCTACGCAGCAGCTCAGCTAATGTGACTTACGGTACGGCGTCCAGCTCAGAAAGAGTAAGTTAGTATTTACGTTGAAAATAATGCAACGTAAATGCGTTTCATTTTTGAATTAACGCATTTCCTATTCAAAGTAAATAGCCAGCAGCAATAACGCGCTATTTATGCCTCTCTTGATTGGTTTTTAAATTTAGAACGATCTTCTAGGAGGGAAATATCTAATGAAACAGAAAAGTCTCGAAACAGAACAATTGTAGATAGTTCTTACATTTAGTATGTAAATTAGGGTACCCCCCATTTGAAGAGCTCATATGTATGTACTACTGTGGGCAAAAGTTGGTAAGACTTTGTTCATAATTTCAAATTTTTTTATTCATTCTTCCAAATCTATTTCGTCCCTTCAAAGTAATCCCCCCGGCCCCAATACACTTGTGCCAACGTTTTTTCCAATTCTCGAAACAGTTGTTAAAGTCAATTTCCGGAATAGCCTTCAATGCGCTTAGCGATTCATGTTTAATGTCTTCAATTGACTCAAAACGGTGTCCACGAAGCGGTTTTTTGAGTTTAGAAAAAAGCCAAAAATCACACGGTGCTTAGTCAGGCGAATAGGGTGGTTGCGGAACGACATCAGTCGAATTTTTGGCAAAATGGTCTCGTAAAACTAATGCAGTGATTTTGGAACCAATCGTGCATTCACTCTTCTTAGGCCCAAATGATATTTTAAAATGGTTTTCGCTGATCCTTCCGATATTCCAACGATGCCAGTAAGGTCTCTGACTGTTAATCGTCGATTCTCGAGCACCAATTCCTTGATTTTATTGACGTGTTGATCATCAGTTGATGTTGATGGCCGTCCTGGACGTGGTTCGTCGTCAACGCGTTCTCGACCATCTTTTAACAATTTGTACCAATCAAAAACACTTGCTCGCGACATACAATTATCACCGAAGGCCCTTTGCAACATTCTGAACGTTTCGGCACCAGAAATTTGATTCCGCACACAAAATTTAATGGAACTTCTTTGTTGAATAATTTCACTCATTGTGAAAATCGCCGAATGCATTTTTTGTACTTCAGAAAGACAAGCGTATACTAAACACTAATGATTATTTTGATGTGACATTTGGCACAGATGTCACCGACAGTCATACCAACCTTAAAAAAATAATATTTTGATGAATGGGTTTCCGCGCGAAATTTAAATTAAGAAGTCTTACTACTTTTTGCCCACAGTAGTATGTATATAAGGTGCTACAAATCAGAACGCAATAAAAGCATAATGATTTAGTGCCGTTTATTGCGTTTTAATTTGGAGCTCTTCATATGTTGCGATATTTATAGAAAACTTTTTTGAAACTATGTGAGTATTGAATGAAACGCGCCGTATATAATGAAAATTTACTTTGGCCTATACAGGGTGACAATAAGTGTATACAACAATTTTGAACATAAAAAAATTATTGTAATTAAAAGGGAAAAACAGAACAAAGAAAAAGATGACAATTCATGAGTAATACTATGATACATACCATATATTCAGCCGGTTTCGAAGTGTTCGCACCTGGCACGAATACACAGTTTCAAACGCTTGGAAAAATTTTTGGATGGGTCCGCAGTTCCTCTACCGTTATTCGGTCCCATTCACGACGCATCGACGGTTTCAGGGACTGCAAATTATGACGCTTTGCACAGACCCTGGCTTTTAAAATGGGCCATGCGCTGTAATCCATCGGATTGAGATCCGGCGAATACGATGTGTCGTTTTATCTCTGTGAGCTGGCGCAGAGACTTGCTGCATCAACTTTTCGCATGGAAACCGTTGAATTACGCTGCACCCGTTTTGGAACGAGTTTGACGATGGGTTTTCTACCCCTTTTCTGACCCAGCTCCTTGAACCGTTTAATTGCACAAGAAACTAACGAACGAGCAATGTAAAGCTGCTGCGCAATCTCACAATTGCGTTTACCAAGCTCGTGCAATGTTATAATAAATGATCGATTTTTTGACATGGTAAAATAAATAACTAAATGAAATCTAGAGCGCACAAAAATTAAATCAGATGTACTCTCGATTACGTAGAATAATACAAATGCCTGCATTATGCGACAAAATAAATTTATTATACTTACTTATATACGACGCAATTCGTCTTTCATTGAATACCCATAATATGTTTTCGTAGAGATTAAAGCGATTGCAGTATCGGGTTATTTTTTCTTAAGTTCTTTTAAACTTGCTCAGGTCTTCAGGCAGTTGTTATTTTTGCATTGATTTGGGGAAAATACCTTTCTATCTTAAACCTGCGCTTTTAAAAGAGAATCTAGAAAAATATTTTAAATTGCAATAATCTAGATCTAGTTTACAAGTTATCACCTTAAATGCACTTAAAATGCACAGCAGCGCAACTTTGAACTCAAACACGCACTCGCAAAAAAATTGGCAAGTGCATATAAAATTTTAAAATGAGAAGTGAAGTAAAAATAAATTTAAATTTGATAATCGCGCACAAACTACAACAAAAAAAATGTATGCGTCAATGGGACGCCCTACAGTAGTTAACGTTTATTTCTTCAGAACGTTGCGTTTAGGGTTTTTAGGTTAGGTTTAGTAATCTTGTGAAAACCAGAGTTTATCGCAGATTTATTGCCGTAGCCGAAGGAATTTTTAACGAGGTGCTGATGTATGCAAATGATAAGCCTTGTTTAATTCAGTTTGATGATTCTCTAATCCCTGGTGTGCTACTGGATTAATTTTATTAATTAATTATTATTCCAAAGCATTCACCGCCCTCTGCAAAATCATCATCTCCATTAAAGTATTCATTATTAAAGGATGCGAATTTTCTGCTACTTTATTATAATTATAATCTTCAATCATCATCATTATAATAACCATCATCATCAAAATATTCGGGTTGTATGATCCCAACAGGTGGAAAATTTGCCACTTGCCTGTCTGAGAACTCCCGAATATTATGAGGTTGGCTAAAAATTTGGAAAATCTCATCTATGTTTTGTTGTGCTGGTGCGAGTTTATTTCTTTCCACTTAGGAAATATTTTTACAATGAAAAAATGTAATTGTTTTGCCTCAAGTTGCTTGCGAAGTCTACAATCTCGCGATCTTTCGGTGCTGGTTTTTAATTTTTTTTTAACCATAGCAGAATATGAATTTTGTTGGGCCTCCATTTTTCAACGAAGTCTACATTCTCGCTGTCTCTCAGCCGCAGTTTTTGCTGGAAATTTTATCGTAATACTATCGCCATTTATTTGTTAGTGCCTCGCGTTTGTTTTTTCAGTCTGTGCTCGCTCATTCTTTCAGCTCTAGAAATTTCTGACGATTTCGTTTGAAATGTCAAATTATAGAAACTCATGGGCAGTGCCCTCTATCAATCGAGTATGAATTAAACGCGAATCAGCGCCCTCTATCAATCGATAAAGGAAGAGAGGACTCCTCTATCGATTGATGAGGGTGCGTAGTGGATGCAAATGTGCTATCATCATTTATGTGTATATATGTATGTATGTACATCCTAATGCATCCTCATCTTTTTCATACTTGTCATTTCCGTGACAATTTTCGCTTTGCCACGATCATCTTTCATTTTTTACCCCTTCGTAAATATGTGGAAGTAAAATTTAAAAAAATAAAATATAAAACAAAATATCAAATAGCAGGAAAATAATAATTTACTTAATATATGCAGTTTAAAATCAATAATTTTTATATCTAGTATTAGCATATGAGTAATAAATATTTATGACTCAAAATACAGAAAAAAATCCATTTCAACAGAAACATAAAAAGTCTGAGAAATGTTAATTAAAAAATATTGTCATTATTTTTAATAAACCAATTAAGAATTGCCAAACGTAAAAATGTCAGATGTGTGAATTTTTACAAATTTATTTTGAGTGTTCGTTTTTATTCTTTCTGCTATCGTAAAAATTTATCGCTCGAAAAATTGCATAATGCCACGTAACGATAGCGTGTATTGGCATTGGCATGCATGGGAGCGAGCGGGCGACCGTTTGGTGGCGTATGGAGGAGTTGGGATTGCGGGTGGAGGCGGTGGGTGATGGTGGCTGGTATTAATGAAAATGACAAACATTTGAAAACAAATAAGCAACAGTAAACGAGTATTTAATAAAAATTATTTCTTTATTTGTTGTTAGAATTTTTTGTTTGCCAGATTACTATAATTTTCTCTAATTCAGTGTTAATTTTTGGTAGCGCACGCAAAAAAGCTACAGCGACAAAGTGCCAAGAAACATTAGTAAAGTATGTATGCCAAATGAACAGTAGCGACTTTAAATATTGCCTATAAATTAAGTGGGTAGCATTCAATTTAAGTTTAAAATTTGAATGCACTCTTAAAACACTTTATTATTAATTTATATAAAAATCTTAAAAATAATTGCTTGTAAGTATGCAGATATTTGCTACAGTTGTCACATTGTCTTGGCTGCTACTTATGTATGTTTTCTTTCGAGCCTGTAGGGTAAATGGTATAGATATGGAAAATGTTCTTTGAACCTAATTTTTTGTTAGGGAAGAGTCTATATTTTTGTGGCGGCGTTCGGTGACTGGCTTCTGATTTCTGCGTCTTTGGTGATATATTGTTTAAGAACATAGTATTGAGTAAAGAAGATAAGCATACAAGTGGCTAGTGGCGACGAGTTGCAAGCGACTACCTAAAGTCGACGAGCAGTGGCTTGCGAATACTTACTACTTTAAAACGACGAATACGAACATTTGACTAACTATTTAGTAGCATCCTTTCGATAGCGAAAGATTATTTTGTTGGTCGTTTTCGGAATATTACGTAGTTTCCTACGGTATGATTTTCAGATCGCTTGCGAACCCTTCGCAGTAATAAGTTGTTTTCTAAAAATTAATTTATCGGGAAGAATAATAAAGCATTACTTCGGGGGACGGTTAATGGCGATGAGTAGAAGCTGTCGACTGACCATAGTCGATGATTAAAAGCATACGATAGACCAAACTAGTTGAGTACGGTCTTACGACTAGCTGAGGACTCAGAACCGACGAGTAGTAACGTATGAATATGTAGCAAATACCGAAAAATAATGGCTTGCAACTAGTTAAAGCCGACGCATTGTGGATTGAAGTACCCGGTTTGAGGCGATTAATTCAAAAAATTAATTTTAAGACGTATAATAATATTTGATATCCAGTAAAAATAAAG
The DNA here is from genome assembly GCA_958295655.1 of Palloptera scutellata. Classification (NCBI taxonomy): domain Eukaryota; kingdom Metazoa; phylum Arthropoda; class Insecta; order Diptera; family Pallopteridae; genus Palloptera; species Palloptera scutellata. The sequence continues at coordinate 28,019,350 of OY282451.1, forward strand.
AACACAGTGTATCACTAGCTGCAAATTATTCCAAAACAGTCAATAGTTCTTCCACTATTCACTCTCTGGTTACTCCTCTATCGTATGTATGTCATATTCTGCCCCAATCTATATCATATTTTATATATGAACTCACAGTTTAAAAAATAAAGCTCTTGAGAATGCATAATTAAACAAAGATGTACATATAAAAAATATTTAAGTTTAAAACAAGAAAGCATTTTGCCGCTGTTATTGTTGTTTCATTATTTTCTTTTGCCTTTATTGTTATTCGGTGCATAAAAATTATTAGGTATATCTTCACCTTTAACATTTTAAAATAGTATTGTAAGGTGACAATATCTTAGCGTCTCTTAGTGGGTTAATGGTATGCGCATATTTCAACTTCGCAAGAGCTTATCATTTGCTGCTCAACCAAATTGTAAAAATTGATATAAGAGAAGTAAAAACTGAAAATTTACAATCTATTTACTATACAATTTTTTGAATGCCTCTTATAAAGGGTGGTACTTCTAACATTTTGAATTTGAATTATTGGTTATTTTGAGTGTGGCAACTCTAATGTGGTTAGTATTATGACGAAAAATTAGTTTTATATTTGCGGTTAACGAAATGTGCCGAATTACGCTTGAACAATGTAGGGAAATACTAAAAATTAGCTTGCAAAATGTTGAATCTTTTGCCGAAAGAGTAAGAAATTTACGTTCAAAATTCGGTAGAAGAAAAGCACCTCTCATACAATTCTTTGAAACTGTATCTTTATTTGATAAAACAACACGTTCTCGTACTGCTACAGTGCGCACAACCAAAAAAATTGCTGCTGTTGCTTAGAGGAAGGAAGATTGTTTGCGGCCTATTTTAGAAGATATGTTCCCAACAGAATGGCCATATCAAACAAGCCGTGCAACAATCGATGTGCACTGGCCACCACGCAGTTGCGATTTGACTCCGTTGGAATATTATTTGTGGGGAGCCATTAAAGATAAGTGTTTCCCTAAATAACCAGCAAAGATTGAGGCTCTTAAGGACAAAATTGGTGCAGCCATCAAGTGCAGCTCCATCCAGTCGAAGGTGTACCGAAAAAACGGGTTGATCGTATGGGCTACTGCAGGGCCATCCAAGGGTGGAAGTCATTTGAATGAACTAATGTTCCATAATTAACCGAAAGAATTTTACTTTCGAATAACACTTAAAAACCATAATGAAAAAAATTATTCGTTTCTTATTTATACCAAAATCAAATTCCAAATTCCAAATCCGCCCTGTACTTGTTATATAAACTTCCAATAAAAAAAATGGCAAGCTAGGTCAGAAAGTGATAAAAAATTCAGAAATAGTGAAAGGAGAAAATTACGATAATTGTCGCCCAACAAAAGCTCGGGTTTGAAAACTCAAATGAGGGAATACAGCTAGACGATTTTTCAAAAAGCGGAAATGTCAGCGGAAGTTACGAAAATTTATATTAAAAAATTTTATAAAAAAGAGGCATAGAACACATAATCATTACTGTTTCTAGTGATCATGGAAAAGATTCGGAATTTTGATTTTGATACTGCAAGATATTTGGTTCAAAACTATCCCTGGTATTACATGCCTACTGATTAATTAAGGTCCCTGGTACTCAAACCAGGGACCGTCATGATAAAGATGATGGAGGATATGTATATGTCTATGATGATGATAGCAACCACTGTGTAAGTATTCCACTGCGTAGTAGTATTTCTGCAATTATATTTGGTTTCGAAAGATTTTTCTGCGGGTCATGTTCAGTCCATATCATTTCAGATCACTCCCTCAAAAGCAGTTGATAGGGAAGATTTATATTGAATGCATTCAGAGGACTGGTTAAGTCAACGAGTATAAAACTGACCAAAGTTACTGATTAAAGAATTTGACTGGCCTGGAATACCATTACGTAGTGACGTACGAATAGTAAGAGTCTATGAGGAGTGGATTAGACTGAGTAGTATTTAGTATTCCTGCAAACATATTGGATAACAGAAAGTTCTTTTATGAGTCGTGTTCGGGAGATTACGTAATTGCCGTTGTTATCATGTTCAAACAAATCGTTCGTTTCAATAAAATGTTCCCTTAAAGCCATTTATGGTATACGGAAAAGTTAAAGAAATTCGTAAAGAAAGGACTGTTAAAGTCGATCACAACAAGTATTTCCCGCAATTCATGGTGGGGAGGGAACGCACGAGATACCTTACGTTTAAACACACACAAAAGAAAACTTGCCAAAATTATAAGATGATTCAAAAGATGTCTAGAATTGTAAAGTGTTTTTCTTCTCATTTTTTGCTCTTTAATGACTTTTACTAATTTAGAAATACTTATTAATTACCAACTGGACTTGTAATAAGCCAACTTCAAGCCATCATAAACTATTGTATTATATGGTTTGTGTCACTGCTAACATTTTGATATTTATAAGAGTTTAGTTTAAAAAAAAACACAGAAATTTTACAAAAGTGAAAAGCCCGCGGCTACGCTTCAAGTGGACCATTTTGAAGGTCCAATTTTGGCACATTTTTCACACATTTCGGCCGGAATCTCACAAATGACGCGTTCAACGTTGGATTCCAAAGCAGTAATCGTGTTTCGCTGGTCTTTATAGGCAAGAGACTTAACATAGCTCCACAAAAAATAGTCTAACGGGGTCGAATCACACGATCTTGGTGGCCAATTGACTACACCAAAACGTGAGATTAATTGCTCACCAAATTCGTCTCTCAATTGATGCATGGTTTCGCGTGCAGTGTGGCATGTGGCATCGTCCTATTGGAACCACATGTCGGCCGAGTCCACATGTCGGCACAAGTGATTGGGGTCTATGGTAGTAGTATGTATATGTTTCTTGGGCGACGAGTTACGCTCTAGTTAGAAATTAAATAATTCTGAGTCAGTATACGAGTATTATGTCTTAGCATGCTGCTAATTGACGGCCGAAGCGAAGTTTTTATTGGCGTTGTTTTTTGCCTCGATAAAGTGCCAATATTTGTATCAATTACTCTATGGGTTTATTGTTTTAGTGAAACATATTGTTTTTTGACATGTTGCTGCTGCACATACATATGCTGCAGTTGCTAGTGCTGCAGTTGCTAGTGCTGCAGTTGCTAGTGCTGCCTTTTTAATTCTCTCTATCATATGCGAATCAATGAAATGAATGCATTTTACATACTTAAAGTGCACTGCTGCTACCAAGTTCAAGGTTGGTTCGCTTTTACAAAGCATCATTAGAAATTTATTATAATAGCGTTTTGGCACGTACACTTTCATACTACTTACTACATTTTGAGCACACTATTTTTAATATAAATATTTTAATTGAATATGCAGTGAACAAAAAACACACGAAGAACGACATTATTGAATAAGCAATAGTTGGAAATATTTCAAATGGATCAACACGAATACGCTGGTAATTAGAATTTATCAAAGTCACGAACCTTTTCACTTTGCAGAATATAATATTAGTCTTTATTTTAAATCTTTACAAATAAATTTATATACAAAAATCATCTTACAAACAAAGATGATTCAAAAATTGTCACACAAAAAGAAGATACTTAGCTGCATATTATTCGTTCAGATATTTAAATATTTAACAGCACAACAAGCCCTTAGGGCTTAAAATAAAACTTTTTTTTTTAAACATAATAAAGTTAAGTAGTAAGAAAATAATATAGAAATAAGGTACCTAAACATATTTAAAGAAAAGCAAACTAATAAATGGGTACAATAAAAAAGGAAATAAATATGTTAGAAATTAAAAACTAATACCTTGCTATGCCTCTTACTAAACTAAGATCTAAGGGTAATGAGTTTCATATCCTTATGGCGCTAATGAAGAAGAGTCGGTTGGTATTTAAGTATTTAAAACTAGGCATAATTATAAGTAGTTGCTTGGCTCTGGAGGATTGTTCAACTTTAAATTTTTTTTATAGATAATTAGGCCTCCTAGAATGCAGTTTGTATAGAAAAATTTAGTTTCTTACTTTAAAAAAGTTGTTAATGAACATGTTGAAAAGAAAGCGACCAAGAACAAATCCCTACGGGACACCTGAGGGATAGCTTTTTCATCGGATACCTTGTCATCAGACTTAACTATTTGTAGCCTAGTGGCATAGTCAGAAAAACCAAACAAATACTTAAGCTTATATCACACAATAACAAATGGTACACACTGTCAAAAGCTTTTGAACAACAAGCTAACAAACAAAGCAAGGTAAAGCAAGGCAAATAGTGGTCATAAGAAATTCGAATGGCGTCTATAATCTTCAACTTTGCAGTGTCGCGGTAAACCCAGACTGAAGAGGGTTCAGTAAGTTTTTGTCGTGTAGTTATTCTGAAATTTGAGTCGTCATTAGATTTTCAAACACTTTATACCTATTCATTGAACCAGGTTTCAGAGACACATAATATAATATCACCAGCAGACTCTTCAAGGATATACTTAACATAGTTCAATTTTTAGTCCTGATAGGGCTATGTGGTTATCGTTAGCACCATATGAAAGAGATCTAAGATCCCTTCATACATTAGCAATAGCAAAGCAAATCCAATCCAATCCAATTATCCAATTATGTACTAGTGATGGTTCAACAAAAATATAAATCACACTAAAACATGTGAGAATAAAACGATTAGTTGTTATATGTATTTAATGGAAGGCTATTATTTGAATTAAAACTAAATCTTTTTAAGGATATGAACTTAACAAAGAACCAGTTTTAAGGTGAAATATTTGATAATATTTGATACGTAATCGTATTGTGAAATGTAAATTGTATGTACAAAATTATTTGTGTGACAAAGTGTTTTTAGACTTTTCAATTGTATTGCCACTCACAAGGAAGCGTTTAACAGCACTGGCAGCTGGAGGTAATCTTCCAGCGCATCAGCACTAGCATTTCTCTTCTTTTTTAGGTACGAGTATATGGCATAACTTGTAATTGAGCGCCACTAACATTTTCTGTACATATATTTCCTTTTTGCACGTTATCTCTGCGGCTTTTGTAGTTGTTTTCCATACAATTATTGTCGCTGCCTTGTAGGGCCGAACCTCTCTAGTCCACTAAAATTACTAGTTTTTTCAATACTTAGTATTGCAACATATATGGTAGTTTTTAAAGTGGTTGAAAACATATGCAGTGATTATGCTCTTTTTAATACTATTCAGTGAAAATATTGTGTTGTAATTTTCATCTACTTTTCAATATTTTCACCTATATTGATTTTGAAATGTCACAAAGATCGCTGATGAATATGAAAATAAAATATGTCTAATTTGGAAGAAATTAAAAGAAATTAAAGTTTTTACAAATTAAAAATTATTTTTTTTTAATATAAAATTTTTTTTTATTATGCTATTTATTTACTCGGTATTTATTATTTATTATTTTGTCTGCCAACTAAGTTGGAAAGATATGAAAGCCTGAATAATTGACTTGCGCCTAGAGCAAGACAATGTTAAATAAGCCAGTTTGCGATGAGGGCAGACAGCAAATGTGGGACTAGTTGGTGGTGTTCAGTAAACTAGTTTATCTAACTACATAACTATAAATCAGTTGGTGTCCCTAAAGCCTAATTACACATAATTATTTAATTACACATTTTTAGCTACAAATGTACTAAAATATCTAAATATCTAGAAATGAATGACAACCACTTGTTGTATGCATTCATACTTGAAATTTGAAAAAAAAAAAATTCTGAATTATTTAGTGTTCGTGATATTTTGTTTACTACTTGAAAATGTACACAATTGCTAAATCACTACAACTAATCATCAGCATCAGTATGTGCTGATGTCATTTCAAAAATTTTCTTAAGAAAGAAGGAAACAAAAAAAGAAACAAAATAAGGAAAATAATACCATAATAACTAGTACGAGTAATAATAATGAAGAACTTCAAAATATTCTAAATGACATAAAATAACAAAAACAAAATTGGACGTCATCGAATGAATCGATCGAATGAATTGAGTGAGAATTGCGCGGCAAAATTTCCAACATGATTCTTTGGCTACGTTTTGCACTTGAGGGAAGAATTTTCAAAATGTCGTCAACTATTTTTAAAAATTTTCTAGCGAGTATTTGTTATTTTTAGAGGAAAAATACTGACATGTACATTAATGTGGATTACCAAAAAAAGTTGAACGCGACACCACCTATTTTGAAAGTTTATCCCGAGGGTATTTCTAAGGCAACAAATTTACAGCGGATAAAAGCTTCAGTATAATCTCTGCTGTAACTTATTTGTGTACGAATGAAAAAAAAAATCTTTTTTCGCAATGGCTTAATAATTTCTTAAGAGCTGTTAAAATAACAACAAAAATTGTGTAACACTGCTGTAACTTTTTTGTGTGCGAATGAAAAATGATTTCTTGAGATCGTTAAATCATTAAAAAAAATCAGAGTAACCCCAGGCTAAGATGACCTGAAGAGAAAAGGTCATACACGTAGAGAGCTTTCCAACAATGTATATCATATACAAGGTATCATCATCAGTATGTGTTGATGTCAAGTATCCGCAAATCTGTCAAGTGGTTAATGTTAAGTGCTTCCGCTATCTCCTGACAGCCTGTGTGTCGATCTTTCTCCACCAGTTGCAAAATTTCATTTAATTTTTCAGTGACCCAATAAGAAATAAATAACCGGGTATCAAATAACCAAGTTATGACAAAACGACTGATTTTGCGGTTTTTCAAGATCCTTAGGGGAAATTTATATATGTGCTGTAACACTCTAGGGGTTATCTTTCAAAATAGGTGGTGTGGCAATCAAATTTGTCCTCTCCTATGGGGAACTAACCCGGCCTAATGTACATATTTACCTACTTCCAATATAATTTAAGATCAGTAAAAAGTGACATTTTCGACAAATTACCATATATTTCAGCAAATAATTTGTTCGTTAAAAAATGATGTTGGTACCCACAAATCTGGAAATACTAATCCGATTATGTCAAACGAACACATGTTTCAAAGGTGGCACTTCAGGTGGCTATATTTTGTGTGAAGACAGTTGTGTAATTCACCGCTAGTGCAAAAACTCACACTGATTTGAAAATGAATGAAATATCTGAGGAAATACACTAAGTGATGTTTAATTACTATAGAAAAGGTAAAACCGCTTCAATAATGTGACGAAAAATTTGTGCGGTTTACGGTGATTACGCTGTGATTGAACGCCGGACCTAGGAGTGGTTTGCTCGATTCCGTTCCGGAAATTTCGATATCACCTCGCTCTGGTCCGCCAGTCACTGAAAAAGCCGATGAAATTTTGCAACTGGTGGAGCAAGCTTTCAAACATATGTTCGTTTGACATAATCGGAATAGTAGTGTTGCCAGATTTGTGGGTACCAACCTGCTCTTGTAACGAAAAATCGCGGATACTTTTTATATGACCGAAAACATTTTTTTTTTTGTTCCCATGAATTCATAATTTTTTTAGAAGTGCGGTTTTCAAGAAGAAATAAAACGCATATAATTTAATGTTATGGCCAAAAATTTAGCTTTATTATAAAGCTAAGGATTTGCCATTATGTTTTAAAAACGATTTCTGGCAACTGGCCGCCGTGACTAGTTCGAATAAATTCCAGCCGAGATGCCCAATTTTCGACCACTTTTTGCAGCAATTGGGGCCGTATGTCAGTAATAACGAGCCGAATATTCGCTGCGTAGACAAGCGACTTCACATAACCCCACAAAAAATAGTCCAGCGGTGTTAAATCGCACTATCTTGGAGGCCATGCCACAGGCCCACGACGCGAGATAATGCGCTCACCAAAAGATTCCTTCAATAAATTGTTTGTTTCGTTGGTTGTGTGACTAGTAGCGACGTCTTCTTGGTACCAAAGGTCGTCCACTTCAACATCCTCCAATTCAGGCACGAAAAAGTAATTAATCATGGCTCTATAGCGTTCCCCATTGACTGTAACATTATGACCGGCTTCATCTTTAAAGAAATATGGACCAATGATTCCCTCTGCCCATAGAGCACACCAAACAGTGACTGTTTGAGGTTGTAACGGCGTCTCAACAATGGCTTGTAGATCATGATATCACTCCAAATGCGACAATTTTGCTTATTAACGTACCCATTCAACCAAAAGTGAGCTTCATCGCTGAACAAAAATTTATTGTGAAAATCGGGATCAGTGGCCATCTCGTTTTGGGCCCATTCTCGGAATAGTAAGTCTAATCATTATGAAATGGCAAACCACACTGAGCATAAATAAAGTGACAGCTGTCAAAAAGATCAACTCCGAACAAAGTATTGCCAGATTGAAAACAACACTTCTAAAAAAAAAAACACCCTTTATTTAAACTAAAAAAAGGAAGCAATTAAAAAATAGCTAAAGCGTTATGACACTATGACTAGGGCGCCAGCTCGTTCTGCCCAATGTAGCTACTCACACACAAAGTTTGTTGGCTTGATCGGACTGTAATTTGGTAGGCAATCGATTCTTTTATTTTTAAATATTTTAAAATGTATTACTCATTTCTTGTAGTACGTTGGCAAATTGCCCAAAAGCAAGAAACAGCAAAAAGAAGAAAGAAAAAAAGTTCATCACATACATGCATTCATATGTACTTGTACATATCTACACACTATGTATTATGTATGTATATAACGAAGCTTATGTATGTATTTACTAAATGCTTTGCTAGTACTTTTTTTACCAGCAACATGTTTTTTTTGTAAATGTTTTATATTTGTCGCCTGCTGGCAGCAGCTCTTGCTCACCTTTGTCCCGGTTTAGCAATTTTTCCTTAAAATATACATACAGTGAGAATCTAAAGTTTAAATACACCCTATAAATTTGTAGTTTAAAGAGAATGAGACAGTAAAAAATTTGTAATATGTTGTTTTGTTACATATGACAAATAAATAAAAATAAAAACAAAAAACATTGACTTCATTCTGAGAATGAAGGGGACAAAAGTTTAAATACAGTACTAAAAAAATTATGGCTTCAACTACATTAGCTAATATAAATATTATATCAATAATGGTTGGGCCTCCATTAGCTTCAATGACTGCCTGAAGACGACGTGGCATGGAAAGAACCAAATTTTCTGTTTCTGCTGGTGTTATTTCAGACCAACCCTTTTTTAGCGCTTCTTTCAGTGAATCCTTGCTGGTTGGCGCTGCATAATCCATTTTCCTGGCCAATAATTCCCAAACATGCTCAATTGGGTTTAAATCCGGCGATTGGGGAGGACTATAAAGTTGACGTGGGGCATAATACAATAACCATTCCTTTACTGAATGTGTGGTGAGCTTAGGATCATTGTCCTGTTGGAAAATCCAATACCTTCCAAGACCTAAGCTTTCCACGGATGGTAGCAAATTTTCTTCCAAAATGCTTTTATACAGGTATCGATCCATAATACCATCGATAAAAGCTAGTCGTCCTACACCTGCTGCTCCAATCGCTCCCCAAACCATAATGCTTCCGCCACCATGTTTTACTGTTGGTATTAAATTTGTTGTTTGGAACGCTGTGCCGGATTTTCGCCAAACCTTTGCACGACCATCGCTGCCAAAAATATTAAATTTTGACTCATCGGTAAACAAAACTGTTCTCCAAAAGTCATCATCCTTATCCTTGTATTTTTTTGCGAATTCTAGACGCAGTTGCATATTTTTTTCGATATAAGCGGTTTCTAACGTGGAACTCTGCTTCGAAAGCCATTGTCATGTAACACTCTTTGGATGGTTTTAGGGTGAACAAGTTTTCCGGTAGATTCTGCAATACCTGCTGCTAACTTAGGTGCACTTATTTTCGGGTTTCTGTGCACCTCTTTAACAATAAGGCTCACATCCCTTCGAGAAAGCGTTTTTGGACGCCCACTTCTAGGTTTGTTTGCAACTGTTTTATATATTTTAAATTTTCTTATGATATTTTGCACACTAGCACATGACAACTTAAGAATTTTTCCTATTTCTCTATAGGATTTTCCTTCTTTAAAATATGCAATTATAATTTTTTTTACGCTTTCTTCTATTTGCTTTCCTTTACCGATTTTTAACTTCACTACGATCCTCACTCTCTCAAAAACTTGTTGAATGTGAATGAAAATGTCGTAAATAAGTCAGACAAAAAATTAAACGGTACATCGATTCTCCTAAAATAGCAAAATCATTAGTGCTATTACATGAAAGCAAGCATGTATTTAAACTTTTGTCCCCTTCATTATTTTGTTTTTGCTGAATTTACCGTTATTCTCAGAATGAAGTCAATGTTTTTTGTTTTTATTTTTATTTATTTGTCATATGTAACAAAACAACATATTAAAAATTTTTTAGAACTGTCTCATTCTCTTTAAACTACAAATTTATAGGGTGTATTTAAACTTTAGTCTCTCACTGTACATATTTATGCATATGTAGTATGTACTAGTGGTGCAACGTTTGTTGTGGCATATGTAGTACCATATAACTGATTTGCCGGCTTTTCAGTCCAGAGAACGCCTGTCTTATATTTTTGTTTTTCTTATATTTTTTATTTCTGGTCATGCAGCTTCTGTTACGAGTATGTTATGACAGCTGCTGTCACAATTGTCGTTAAGCAAGCAAAAAATATTCCACATTTCAAACCTTTTTTAAATGTTGTTAATTTTTTTAAATTTTTTTTTTTTTTTTTTTTTTTTTTTTGACCACTACTATATAATAATTTCAATGTGGTTGCTGTGGCGTAATGGTAGTGTGTTGGACTGCTACGCAGAGTGTCCGGGGTTCAAACCTCGGCACAGGCAAAATCAAAAAGTAGAATAAATAATTTTTCTACACGGCACCACCTCTTGCCAAACCTACAAGAGTAAAAATTGCCTAGTAAAAGCTTTTCACTTCGCCGTTCGGATTCGGCATTAAACTTTAGGTCCCTTCCATTCATGCACAAATGTAACACGCACAACACGAGTGGATGCGAAAAGCTCGGCCTAGGCCCTCCATGGGCTGTTGTGCCATTAAAAGTAAAGTATGTAAAATAATAATTTTTATTATTCTATTTATTTATTTTTTATTTATTTGTATTTAATTTTAGAAATATATTGTAGCACCATTAGTGCAAGAAGATGTTCATTAGGGTGTATTGATTTTTTCTTTTAAAATGATCATACATATTTTAAAAGGTCTTGGGAAAAAATGTTGCCATAATTTTTAGTTCAAAATTCCATTTGAAAGTTAGAAATTTCTATATAGAATTTCTATTTAATATTATTTCAATACACACACACACACTGTCTAAGATAGAGAAAATTCCAGCTAGGTATAAAGGAAAAATTTCTAAACCAACTGAAGCCCCTCCATGAGCTGGAACAGGATGAACTGTTTTATCCTGTTTATGCAATGCTTTGCTTTTCTACACATACTTTTATAATAATATAAATGGTGCCTCAATAACTGCACCCTTATTAATTTAAAAATGAAACGCACATTTTTTAAGCTAATGGTCATATTTTTAAGTTGTTTTGTAAAGTAAACATGTTCCGTTTAGGTATGGAATAAAATCCAGCAAATGGCCCCTGTGGCTCTGATCACAGACCACCCTCGCTCTTTGAATGCTATTTGCTATGACAATTTGAGAAAGATGTGGCTTTATCTCACCGATGACGCGTTGGATCTCGGACTTCAGCACAGGAATTGTTTATGGTTTATTTGCATAGACCTGGGATTTCACAAAACCCCAAAAAAGAAATCAGAAGATCATGGTGGCCAGTTGATGATGCCAGTAGATGATTCGGTTTTGAAGTCGTTGCTTCAATAAATCGATTGTTTCACGCGCGGTGAACCACGTGCTGTGGTTCAATTTCAGAGCTGCCACTTGCACAAAAGAAAAATGGCACAAAATTTAAATCGCACTCTTATTGGGACACCCTATATTTGCTTTTATACTTTCAAATAGCACTTTGAACTGAAAATCTTTATCAAAAAAAATGATGCGAAAATTATGTTTTCTTCAAGATCTTCCAAAAACTGATTGACTCTTTCGACTTTCGGTCTAATGTGCTGGATCTTTTATAGCACAAATAAAAAGTTAAAGAATTTATAATCAATATTAAGTGAAGCACGATTTGAATTGGTGAATATTTTTTTGGATAGCTTTTTATTTTGTTTGACCTTGAACTGAATTGCTTTCATTACTGGCATAATTTCTCCTCCTTTCCCCCGCTCCCTCTTCTTTTCTCGAGCTGTATGCGTACTCCTTTAATACATATGTGTTTGTATCGTTATCATCATTTAGAAAGGCCCTGACTGACTGATTTTTGAATTTTTACGAGAGAAGCATAAAACTTTCTATAATGTAATAACATATCGAGGGTGTTCACGCGTCAAAGCAAATGTGACAGTCTTTGCACTAATGTATGAGCGCTCAATGCAAAATGTTGGAGATGCGAAAGATAAATCATCATAAATTTTCTGTGTACATAAATTATATTTCAAAATCTATAAAATATTCCCTTATGAAGGTTGCGAACTTTAAGTGGTGCTTAAGTGGATTGGTTAAAAATTATAAAAGTTGATGCGACACGCTTTCCATCTGTTTCATCCCAGACATAATTGTTTGATTCATGCTTAACAATATTATAAATTTAATGGTTTGTCAGAGAGAATACGGAAATGTAATTAGAACAAGCAGATCAGACGATCGTTTCGGCACCAGCCACGGTTCTTTATCAGTAGTTAGTACTAGGTCTATGCGTTTCAATTATCTATATTAGATACTCATAATTTGAAACTGTAACCGAGAAGTGGTCGCTGTGGTGTAGTTGGTAGTGCGTTGGCCTGCTACGCTGAGTGTCCGAGGTTCAAATCTCGGCACAGGCAAAATCAAAAAAAGTAGAACAAACAATTATCTTACACAGCACCGCAGGCAATGGCAAACCTACAAGAGTAAAATTTCTTTGAAAAGCACCTCCCTTCGCAGTTCGGCTTCGTCATTAAACTGTAGATCCCTTCAATTCATGTATAAATATAACACGCACAACATGAGTAGATGCCCGCTTTAATGATATCGGCCTAGGCCCTGCATGGGCTGTTGTGCCATTAAAAGAAAGAATAATCGTTGTTGCAACTACTTATATATTGGTGTCTTGCTGCTAGTGGTCCTTTAAAAGGGTCTCATCATGGAGTTGTGGTTGAAATGTTTCAATTACCATTTCCAATTGAATTTAAATTTGCATATGAAAGAAAATAGTTTAATAGTTTTAATATATGGCATAATTAATTTTTGTTTTTTTAGTTATTTTTATTTGCTTCTAAACTAATTTGAATATACAAAACAAAATAAAACAAAAACTAGTCAGAAAAATTATTTTTTTTCCGCAAACGCATAAGTGTAACATATTCACAGCCACGATAAATAAAATATACAGCAACAGCAACAATAACAACACAAACGCTAATACATGGCAAGCAGGGCAGTAAAAATTAATTTGTCAAAAACACAGTTGTGCATAAAAAACAATAACAAGTGCATTGCTAAAAAAAAATACAATTACAAAAAAAAAAAACCATAAGAAAATAAAACTTAAAATTTAAAAACGAACAAAAATACAATGTAAATTAAGGTGAGCGGAGATGTATGGGCGCAAAATAAGTTCATGTTTTTCATGATTCCGCTATTGATGCATAGGGTCATGGCAGCCTAGCGAAAAGTGCAGAAAATATGATTTTTTTTTGGTTTAGCGACAATAAAGCCTTAATTTTCTTGTTCTTCAAATTTCGAAACGTTTGTGATGCCATTCAATAGATCTCACTGAGACCTTTCCAACGAGAGATTTATTAATAAAATCAGGTGAAAAAATGTGTGATATACGAACGCTTTTAGCGAACGTTATATGTAGTTAATTTCATATAATTGATTTTCGTGCGGCTCCGTTTTTGGATAATTCCTAATATTTTTTGCATGCTCTAAAAGAGCGTTGTAAAACAACGGACGAACTTAAAACCAATAATAAATAATTGTTGCCTACTAATTTTTTTCTTTTTTTTTGGAACGTATAATTTTTATACACTGTCCAACTTTCGAGGATTTCGTCACAATCGAAAAGCGGTGCTAAATGCTAAACTCCCAATGACCGACCCAATCTATCAATCGCGGCAAAAACATGCACTTTTTTCCGCCCACTTTAATGTATGACATGTATTGATACAAATTGATTGCAACGTTTTGCAACAATAAACGGTATCTGTTGTTGTTGTTTTCGTCGATACAACAGATAAAAGCTACCAACACTATGTGCATAAAACAAAGAAGAAAATAAAAAAATGACAACAACAAAAATAGTAGTAGGTAGAAATAAAAATAATATACAAGTGTATGTATTGTAAGCTTTGTTTTGTAAGCTTTGTTTACGAAGGATTTACCTAGATTTTTTTTTCGAAATCTGTGTTTCATCTGATTTTGAATTTGTCAATTATGCGGTTTTCTTTTGATGAATGTTACTTAGGGCCTTTTTAAATTAAGCTAACGACACGTAGTATCGTTAAAATAAAATACCATAAAACAAAAGAGGAAACAGAGAACAAGTTCACACGATGCGAGGTTCACAAGCCCTCCCGCGTTCTTGCGCTACATAGTATATTTGTATATTTTCTGTACATACATATTTACTTCTTTTTAAAATGCAAATTGTATTGTACTTGCAACGCATTTTCAATTTGCATGCGAAATGTTGCTGGTGTTGTTGAGCTTGAGTAAATGTTAAAATCAAAGACCATTATTTGGTTTACATATATAGGTACATAAATACATTTTCCTTCCTAACTGAAAGCTGAAACGAAATATAGTTGCTGCGAAAAAAAATTTCATCTGTTTGCCTCCGCGATTGATAAAATTGGCTTATTGGTAGTTTAAACTCCCGTTTATCCTTTTTCTGATCTAGCGGCGATGGAAGGCTTAATTTTCGCAAATATCGCAGCCTTTATGATGCTGCCTATCTAGAGATCTCACTAAGACCTTAGATGAAAAACGTTTGATATACGAACGATTTTAGCGAACGCTATAGGTGATTTCACCCAAAAAATCATATGTTTAATTTTCTTGCGGCTCCGTTTTTGTAATTCTAATTATTCCAGTTTCTTAAATTTTTTGTTGTTTTTCCATTTGAAACCAACTTGGAATGCAATTTTACCTACTAAAATGTTTTTTTTCCAAAAATAAAATTTTCACATCTTTCAGGTCACGTGAAGTGTTCGCAATCGACCAGTGTTTTTCTACTTTTCGATTTATGCCTGTGCGAATGCAGCGAACACTTCTGTTTCAATATTTACACGAATTTTGACAAGAAATTTCTAGTTTCTATTGTGAAAGAAGCAGAAAAGAAGAAGAAGAGAGAACAAAAGTGTAGAAAAAATAGCAAATAAATTATTAACGGTTAAATGTGAAAAAATCAGTGTTATTCAATAACTTCTTAGTGATTTGAACGCTATATTAATTTATAAAACAATTTTAGAAACAAATTGTGCAGTGTGTTTTTTGGCTGCAGAACGAGAAGAGGTGGAAGAAGATTAAATTTAAGAATTCAAAGATGATTAATCAGATGTGGTTCATGACCACTTGATCTTCCACATATCGTGTATCTCTTAATTTCTGACGTTTAAAATTTTCTTTCCCCCTTAAGAGCGAAACGAAAGAGGCAGAAGCGAACTTCATAATACCAAAAATCATTTGCGACTCCGCCGCGCTTTCACAATCGGCATACATGGTATATTTATGATGATTTCCAAAATAATTCGGCTTCAGCGATAAAAGTTCGTCAGCTTAGTGGTTTTGAAAAACGGTTAATTTTGAGGAGGGTACAATAACTATTTTTCGTGAAGCATTTTTACATATACCTACTTGTACATATGTATGTAAGTATTTGCCAAATCTTTATATCAGTGGTGATCATTCCGTAGCACGCGTTCGCTAGAGCATTTTACACTTCACATGTGCTAGGCTCATTCCCATAGAAAAAGAGTTAAGCTGACTAGCTGTGCATGTATCACAGCTAAAATCACCATCACTGGTTCGAATGCAAGCTAATAGCGTCTGTAAAAAATATTCCATGGCAACCCTGCATAGCAAGAAGCAGCGGTTGCTAGCAGTGGCGGCAATGAGTAAAGCGACAAAATTGCAAAGAGATGCGCGCAACTATTTTTCTATATTTATTTTTAAACATTTTCTTAAACTATTTCTCTGTATTTGTTTTTGAATATATGTAGGTTTTTTTTTAGTGGAAATTTAATTTTAGCACAAAAAAACTAAAGTAGATAGATACATATCTCAGACAAATGTGTATAATTTAATTGTAAATTGACAGCGTGTTGAGCAAGTTTTGAAGCATTTTCGTTGTTAAATAAACGAAAACGTAGCGAACAAAAGCAAAAATATAACAAACAAAAACAATATCTACCATATGAACAATTATATGTGAAAGATAGAAGAAAAAATTAAGTTTCCTAATTAATAAATAAAAAAAAATTATTATAGAATAATCTTAAAATATTTATAAAGAAAAATTGTTTCTTCAGTTTAACAATTTCAATGCAAAAAAGTTGCCAACACAACTACCAAAACTACGACAACAACAACAACAACGACTACAGCAACAGCAACAATAAAATTCAAATAACAGCCACCAAATCAAAACGTCGACATTGCGGCCATCATCACGCTACATTAAAGCAACAACAACACCAGCGTAAGGAAACCTCAAATTTACATCCGCATAGGCGCACAACACCTTCGCATCTTTATCATCCAAATTTTATGGAAAATTTGTGCAATTTCTTCCACATTGCAGCAGTCGAATTGAAATTGCAGCATCTTGTTTGTCTCAGTTATAAGAAGATATTTGTACATAGTGCAACAACATCGGCGTCATCGTCATCATCATCTTGAGCACATATAGTATGGCCAAAGGAAGTGCAGTTTTGTATTAAACCCGCGGCATACAAAGAGTGCACTTCATCTTCATCTGCTTCTGCTTCTACTTCTGCTGCTGATGTTCGCTCGATGCTCTTTGTTGCAAGTTTGCAGTGAAAAATTTAGTTTTTCTTTCTTTTGAAACAAAAGAAAAGTAAGCATTTCTTTCTTTTGTTTGTGCAAAAAAATATACGATAAAAGAAACGAAAATGAAAAATTTGTAAAATTCAAAAACCTACACGGGCGGTACGCTGTAATGAAAAAAACCCAAAAAGAAATCATTAGTGCATAAAGTGCCGTTGGGCTAGCGAAAAAATACAAATACAACAAAGATACCTAGTAAATGCAAATTTGCATATATTTCAAAGTGCATACATATTGTATCTGATTGATATTGAATGTATCTGTATCCTGTGTGCATTTCGCTGGTGCACAAACGTGGATGCATTCTGCAATATTTCATATGAAAAGTGAAATTTCCGAGTTCGATCGAACTGACTTTCATTTTTAAAAAGGTAAGAAATCTTTGAGATCATAAATCATTTCAGGAGGGTATTTATTGTCAATGTGTGGTCTATGGGAAAGACCCAGTAGCCACACACTGTGACCTAAAATATCTCTTGGGACAACCTGCTT
Source organism: Palloptera scutellata (assembly GCA_958295655.1). Classification (NCBI taxonomy): domain Eukaryota; kingdom Metazoa; phylum Arthropoda; class Insecta; order Diptera; family Pallopteridae; genus Palloptera; species Palloptera scutellata. The sequence continues at coordinate 28,036,914 of OY282451.1, forward strand.
ATTGGATACCTTTGCTGATGAAAATCTAGATACTGTGTTTTCAGGAGACTATTAGCCTAAATTTTGTCGGAAAATATCACGTTTCTAACTCGCAAGCAAATTAATTTATCAGCTTACTTTGAGGAGGAGGACTGGGAGAGTTTCAGACGATTGAGTTCGAAATTATACTACCGATTTTATCATTTTCAGTATTTAAGGGTGAAAATTCTATGGTAAGAGTTTCGATGATTAGCGCAGAAAATTATGTAGACAACTACTTACTCTCGGTTCTCAGTTATCTTATTTTCGCAGCGCTTCAAAAATCCAGTATCTTGAAAACTAATGTAGTCAACTCTTTCTGATTAGCTTACATATATCAAATATTATATCAAAGTAACAGCGAAAATTGTTCACAAAAAGCTAAAATTTCTAAAAATATTGTTAATCAAAAATAATTGTGTGACACTTTTTTTTCAAAATTTAAAATCTTTGAGCACAATTTTTCTTGAATACTTACGCCTGGGTAATTGAGAAATTTCCGGTGTATAGTAAGTATTACTATTTGATTAGTGTACATTTTCAACGCAATATTTCACCTTCTTATGAACGGGTTTGACTGATTTTTAATCTGAAAAGATTTTGCAGTTGTGGGAATATTTGAATCAAATATGATTTCTGAAAATTTTATAAAGGAATTTCCGAAACAAGTTAAACTGCATGGAGATATATTATATGTAGAATAGGAGTTTATCAGGTATCTTGTATTTACAATTAGAATTTCGATCCACCCTATTCTAGATACATATATTTTTCTAACCTGTCATACCTTCGTCCAGCAAAGTATACAACAAATAAAAATATTTTGTTTTCCTAATTTTATTTGAATTTACTTTGTATGCATTATCTCAATGAATGCGCTTTATTTAGAATTATATTTAAAATATCAAACACAAATAAAGTACATAAATATTTACTTACTCTTTGAAAATGAAAATGAAATAAATCACAGCAGCTAGTACTTTCACAAATTTGCCAATATCACGCACACTATGACGTATGAGCGACAATAATTGCATAATTCAATGTAACGCATACACGTCAATGGTGCAGTGAATATATTGCATCACTAAATCTCACTTATCTTGCACCAACTTAATTAATTAATGTTAATTTCCTTTACGCATAAATGTATTTTTTTTTACATTTCGTCTGTGTTCCTGGCGATTTTTGTTTTCTTTTTCGAATTTAGTAGATACTTAGAATTGCATTGAGCAATTGACCAAAAAGGTTTAGCATTCAATTTATTGTAGCCATTTTGTGTTTGTAGATTTTATTGCATCATGCCGTTGTCGTTGATAATATTTGAAGAAGACAGACAGAAGAGGGTAGAGTAAAGTAAAGTAAAGGAAAATTGTGTATGTCGTAATGGTAGCAAATGAATGTCATTGTCATGGTCAAAAGAAATTAGGATGGCAAAGAAATAAAAAATAGCTAAATGAACAAAATGAGCAGCAGCGAATACACACCAGATTTATTTTTCAACTTTACAACAAAAAATAAGGAAAAACATTGAACTTCATTGAACACATTTATATTCTTTTGATTTGAGTCACTTTAAGTTGGTCAACAGAACTCACTCATGCTCTGAATGCTCTTATTTTTCATTCATTTATTCGTATAATTCATGAATGTATAAACTATATAAAATTTTTTTTCTATGTTCATTCATCACATAAGAATACGCGCGCGCTTCACTCACGCATTCAAGGTAACACATTTTTTTCGTTTAGTGATTGTTATTTACTACTCTTGACATATACAAAAGGAAAAACAAAAAACCAACATGTGAAGTGTGTGTGTAATGTGAAGAATTGCTCCAAATATTTATTTTAAATTAAATTCATTTTTCTTTTGAATTTTAATTGAATATAAATTCTTACATTATACATATATTTAGTTTTCATTGTGGTATATTCAATTACTTACATACTTACAGTAGTTTTAATTAATTTTGTATGTGCAATGCATGAAGTGGTGAAGTGCAGGTCAAGATTTTTAGAAATCTTGACAATTTGATGAACTTTTTTTTTTTGGTTTTTTCTAAACGAAGAATGCTTTGAGTATAAAGAATTTTTGTTTATTTATTTTACAAGAAATTTTAATTGAAATTTACTTTTTTCTAGTCTCTATCTACCACGTGTCGTATGAGTGATGCATAATTCAAATAAATGTCAACATTTTGCATGAGTGAGTGAAGCATAATCCAAATAATGCGCCACAAAACTAAAATTGAAAGATTTGTTTTACTTGATAAGCAAAATGCTAACTCAAGCACGTAATTGCCACCTAAAAAAAATAAACCGAACTTGCCCTAGTCTACTGCTTAATAGCTAAATTTTAGTGATAGAAAACTTCTTCTAATGATATGATGATATTCTATTAATTCCTTTTTTTTTATTGCTTTCTAAATAAATATTTATGTTTCCTATAGCTTCGGAATGAAATCGAAAGCGTTCATCTGAAAAAGAACGAAACCGATTCAAACGCTGGAACCCCTTCAAATCAGTTTCAAGAGAAAAAAAAACGTCAAATTTCAGGTCTATGGCGAGATTAGGAGACAATGAAGAGCAATGCCGCCCAGAGCTAAAAGTTATTTTGCAAATCATAGAAGATGACTAGATATTTAATTATTAATCTCTTGTCTGATTGTCAAACTTATTGTTATCTATTTTCTTCAAAACCGTAACCGGAACGAAACCGAGTGTTGAAAACCGAAACCGAAACCGAATCACTTAACAAAACTGAAACTGGAACGTTATATTGATTGGGTTTCATTCCTTCATAAATTGAATTTAAACTTAGTCATTGTTATAAAGGGATCGGTTTTTCCTATATCTCAAAATGTATTTAATTTGAATTTGATTAGTCATACGCCTCAGTGTGCTTGATTGAAATCTTTCATGTTTCCCTTTTGAATAAGAAATATACATATTTTGTTTTTTAATTACAACGAATAAATGCATACGCCAAATGTTTGATACGTGCCACCAATTTGTATATATGGGTATGTCTGCGAGCTTATATATAAGTACCATATGTATCATTGAATGAAAGAGGCTCATTCAGTGTATTGTGTATAGAAGAAAATTATTGCAACTTTAGTAAATTCACGTGTTTTCACTAAGACCATCCAACTGTGACTCTCAGCATTCCGCTGTTACAGTCATACAGATTACAACGATCATATGATGTTTTATGTCATTAGATAACATAGCCACGAGCAATTAGCATATCCACGAACCTCGAAGCTTTTTCGGAGTTTCTATTATTATACATTCCGAAGCCACTAGATGGCGTAGATGTGATATATAACTACAAATGTGTGTAAACGACTACAGATCACTACACACATAAAAATGTTTGTTTTCTCTTTCGTGCATACATAAATGCATGCATGCGAATGCTGTTGTTCTGGAAATATCGTCACAATATGCAAATCTGTAATCTAAAACAAGGTAAACAAAAACAAAGTAATAAACAAATAAGTTCACAAGTTTATCGGCAACCGGGCGGCTGCTGTAGCACATAAGACATTTTTTATAAACTATTTACACTTGCAGTTCATTACTCATATTGATTTTCTGGGACGATCGTGGTTTGGTTGTAAAGTAGAAGTCAAAGCGTGAGATGGCCATATCCACTTAAACTCGTATAAGTATTCAGTAAGTTGAGCCCAATAGCCACAATAGCCCACCTCCTATAGTTGCCATTAAATTTGGGTAAAATGTGTTTGTTTGTTTAAGCCACTTTAATGCACTTTTCTTTCCTATTCATTTTCTCTATCCTTGTTTCTTTTCGTTCTATTTCTTTTACTATTACTTTACTTTACTTTTAATGGCACAACCGCCCATGGAGGGCCTAGGCCAAGCTTTTCGCATCCACTCATGTTAAGCGTGTTATATTTGTACATGAATGGAAGGGACCTACAGTTTAATGCCGAATCCGAACGGCGAAGTGAAAAGCTTTTCATATGCAAATTTTACTCTTGTAGGTTTGCCATTGCCTGCCAAGAGGTGGTGCCGTATAGAAAAATTATTTTTTCTACTTTTTGATTTTGCCTGTGCTGAGATTCGAACCCCAGACACTTTACGTAGAAGTCCAACGCACTACCACTACGCCACAGCGACCACATTTTTTTTACTATTGCTTTCTCTTAATTCTTCTCTATAACACTTTCACACCGGTCGGTTGGGCTCTTCAATATATTTATTGTACAATTTTTCCTTCCAATAAATTTGTTAATGTTGTTAAATATTTAAATACATATTTCTTGTGTTTTATTAATTCACTTCTGAATTAAGCATGGTCCTTCGAGCCGGATACGAATTCTCAGTGTTTAATTTTCAATCTTTCCTTTAAATAATTCACTTCTGAATTAAACAACATTTCTCGCCTTTGATTCCAGAATTACCAAAAAAAAAATAACAATGGCGGAACTTTCTATACACACCCTCTGAAATAAACCACCTTTTTGCACTCAACTTATTTGGGTTTAATTTTTTTACGCATAGTAAAATAATTTTTTATCAGCCTGACACTACTCGTATACATATAAAATTTTTTTATGGGAAGTTGCTCAATGTTGATAATTTTCGTATCAGTTATTTTTGAAGATATTTTAATTGTGTATACCAAATTTGGTTCCATTTGCTTCACTATTTCCTTTCACATTTCACTTTTATTGGAAGTACTCGTGGCTTTTGCCCAATGTTGACAATTTTCAGATTAGTTTTTTAATCGAGTTTTGATCAATTCGCTTTAAAATGTTCTTCAATATCAATCTTTAAAAATTTCTTTTGGTTGGGAGGTACCACGCGTGTCAAGTACACACGATTTTCCCCATTTCAGAACTTCCAGATTATAAGGAATGTCAAGTTTCATTAAGATTTGTTAAGTTTTATGGTACTTATGGTCACGTGTATCTTGTTCACGAACAGACAGACAGACGAACATGGATAAATCGACTCTGCTACAAACATCGCTTGAGCGCCCTCAGAGAATGCTGTGCATTCCGTTCTGCATCTGAGGACACCGCCATGGTCATCGCGGGACTGCTACCAGTAGCACTAACAGCAACTGAAGCCGCAAATATTAAAAATAATTTAGCTGCAATAGCGCACCTAAACATCCGCAAGACAATAAGAGCAATGCAGTTGCCAGGTAAGTATGGGAAATCTTATGGGATTCTTCTTGTAACGGACGTTGGACTGGGATCGGCTGATCTCAGATATTATGAGATGGCTAAATAGAAGAAGGGAAACAGAGCTGAAAAAAACATTCATATACTAACTCACACATATCCGCAACTACTTTAAGCCTCAAACGAGCCTCATATAAACTCTAGAGTTAGTAGTTACCTTGAAAATAATTCAGTAAGTTTTGATTGCTCTCTTTTTAAAGCTTGATAATAACAAACAAATTAATAAATAAAACTCATTTCTATGAATATTTTTACCTACATATTGAATGAATTTTCGTTTGATTTGGTAATTTGTGAAACATATACATACATACATAATTTGCATAGTAATTTAAAAAAAAAAAAAACCAAAACACAAACGCGTGTTTGTTGTGGTTATAATAATCAAAATAAATTTACTACATAACCGCATCACATACACGTACATACACTTGCTGAAAGGCATACCAGCTCGTTTAAATACAATCAACACCATGGGTGGTTGATGACATATGGGCGTACATGCAAACATTTACATATTGTACATATATTGAATGGTATTTACACCCAATGGCGTTAGCATGTGCATCAAAGTGTGTTCTTAAGCGCACTGGGATAGGAGCGCTGATGCGCATATTTTTTTACGCTGAAGTGCGACGACCTGTAATTGAGTTGTTGGGTGATTGAGTTGTTGCTTTCAAAAGCCAAAAGCTCTGAGTTCTTATCAAAGTTTATTCCTATGCTCACTGACGTGAGCGCGTTCGAGGCATATTTTTTTACGCTGAAGTTTGAAGACCTGGAGTCTTCAAGAGTCTTCTCCTCTCCTTTGGATCCCCTATTTTTCTGTATTTCACTTTCTTTTGTGTTTGGCATATCTGGATAAAGATTCTTAGTGATTTGTTGCTATCAAAATCTAATAGCGTTAGGAAGCTTATCAAAGTTTATTCCTAAGCTCATTGAGATGAGAACGATGAATTGTGTAAGCATTAATAACTGCTTATCCCCCCTCTTCTCCCTCTTTGAATTCATAGAGTTTCTCTTTTCTTTGTACATGACATATCTGGGAAAAGATCATGAGTGATTTGTATATTTACTTTGTATCTTTCACGACAAATCAGAAGAAAGAAGGAAGTGCGAGAAATGACAGCAATTTTTCATTATTCACTCAAACAAAAATAAAGTTAAAAGACAATAAATTTTTTGTTTAATATTAATATATATGCAAAATAAAATACAGAAATAGAAACTAAAAAAACGAAATATTAATTTCTTTCAATTAATTCACAGTGAAAGCTTAACTTATTTCCTTTCAGTGTTGCTTTTTGAAATATTAATTTATATCAAAAAATCGAGTCGAAATTCACTCGGATAAAACCAATTCGAACTGCATCCAATACGTTTGGATACGTCCAGCAAAGTGGAGCCTATTAAATTTTGCCCTAGAGAAACGAAATTGCTTCTAATCTACTGTCAGGAATGAAGTTCCAGGCAAATAAATATATGCCGAAAAAACCAATTCGAACTGCTTCCAATCTGTTTCTAAAAAGAGCACAGCAAAGTGAAAGTGCATTTAAGTTTATCTCTTGTAACAGAGAAACGAGATTGTACAGTCTCATTCATTTAAATATGACGAATTCAAACTGCTTGCAATCTGCTGCGAGAAAAAGCTAAGCAATTCAATTTTGCCCTAGAGTATGTATTTATTTGCCGCACCTTTTAAATCAGAAGTGATTTCGTTTTATTATTGTCGCATTTTTTTATTTACGAATTTTTCTTCAAATTGCCGCGAGTGTAATTGAGGCAATTGAATTTGACAATTCAATCTGTTTTCCTACTTTCCGCCATTTGTTACTCATGTGACACTTTGCTTTATATTTTACTGCAACTATAGTAGAGGAAATTCTCAACGAGTCACCCTTTGTTAATGTTTTTTCTTTCTGTTTTGTTTGATTGTTGGGTGCTTGCTTAAATGAAATCACGTGTCATTGGAATGAAATTTCAAATAAAATAAAATTTTATCTATGTACGTAAATTTATTTGAGGTGATTATTGCACTCAACTTTGGTTAGATCATCATTTTAAGGCTAGCATTGCTAGTCTAGCAAATCATTTAATTTATTAAAAATTTCAACTGAAACTTGTGTGCACATTCGCATGGAAATGAATCTTAATGGCACTTATACAAGGGAATAATCACAGACTACATTTTCAACTACATTTTTCAAGTAGCAATGATTGATAAGCAAGCAGCAGAGTGAAGTTGAACTGAATGTCACTCAATACAATATATATTTAAAGTAAACTAATTTAGATGTAGAACGTTTACTGATTTGGTTTTACCAAAATTCCCTTAGCAAATATTTCTTAAAATATTTTTTTTCTACGATTTCTAACAACCAAAGGTTTCCGTACTAAAAAAATTACGTACTGTGCTCTAGATCTTATATTTATATTTTACTACTGGAATCACAATTATTTTCAATGAATCGTAACGAAGATGCGTGACCCACCTTAGCCTAGTAGCCTGTTGTTGTCTGATAAATCACTGCGATTTATCAGTAGTAGCCAGTTTGAAATCAGTGTAAATTTGTATAAAACAATTAATTCTTGCACGCATTACTCGTATAACCCTCTAGTTCCCAAATTTTTGATTGACCTAAAAAAATTATGAAACATGAATATCGATGTAAAAAGCACAGACATGTTCTCAAAATCTTAAAAATATTAATGGGCTTTAATTTATGAAATCTGGAAGTCGGGATCCCTCAAAGCAATTATGGTTGTTTGAGCCTGTTAATAATTATATTTTTTAATAATTAAACATTTTAAATTAAATGTTTATATTCTTAGCTAGTCATAGACTGTTTTATATACCGTTAGTATCACGGGAAATATTTTATTTATTTGATTTTATTTTTAACCGAAATTCTCAAACTCAATCTAAATAATTATTTTTTCAGACTTTCGAACATTTTTTACCTTGATTGCTTCCAGCTGCTGTAATAAATATCACACCTCATAGCTGAAGCATTATTATGAAAGATTTGGGGAGTTCACTATACGATATGATTAAGTTTACCTCCATACTCGTTTTGGTGACGGCTGTCTAGAGGCCTGTTTGGGAACTAGAGGGATAATCGAAAGTGTTCTTGCATGACTCACTGCGATTTACAAGTAGTTTAAGGAAATGAAAAGCTTATAGAAGATATGTTTGTTTCAGCAGGCATAAACCACTCAGCATTTCTTCAAGTGACAGAATATAAAAGTAACAGGTTATGCTACAGCGACAATTCATATCATTAAAAGTAGCAGTGTACCATACATAAAATGTAGACGGTAACTGCATGAATCACTATGATTTTCGACTAGCAGAGTGAAAAAAATAAAAGCAGAATAAAAAGTAGATAACAGTAGATAACGTGCGGCAAGTAAGTAGGCATACCTAGGCTGACTAATATGGAGCTTAAAATACATTAGCAGCATATTTATGATGCAATAGAATTAAAAATGATTGCAGTAGCACAAATAAATATAGATGTAATATGTAGACTCTTCTTACACGAATCTCTGTGATTCGAATGGAGAATCTTGCTGCCTTAAATCTTGCTGTGTCGGTTCGTCTTGATTAAAATAAACTTGATACAAACATTTCTTATTCCTAGGAAGATGGTTAGTTCTGATAGCAATAATCGATCACGTAGGCATGGCAATGGAAAGCACAGTGGAAATAAATGAATTCTAATTTGGTACAATTGAATGAAATCGAATCCGAAATGAATGTTGTGAAAATTATTGTTTTTTTTTTGTTAACATTGGGCATTAACTATGCCTACCTTCCATACGTGTGCACTTCCCAAAAGCCATTGATCCCAAAAATAGCATTGATCAAATAATGTTGTGTAGCTAATAAGAAAGTTCAGAAAAGTGGTGGCTGAATTAAAACTACTCAGTCAAGCTTCCTCAAGTTTTGGCGGATCACCAAAGAAGTATGTGGTCTAGCGTTGTCGTGATGAAAGACGACGCCCATTCTGTTGACTAATTCGGAACGTTTTTCTTGAGCGCTTCATTCAATCTTGTTAATTGTTCCGAACAGTTCCGAAGTAATAATTTGGCCACACGGAAGCAGCTCGTAGTTCACAGAACCATTGCAATCCCACCAAATACTAAGCAAAACCTTCCTTGGCGTCAGTTCCGGCTTTGCACAGACAATGATCTTTTTGACCATGATCGTTTTCGCACATTATTATTATACGTTATCCATTTTTCTTCACCCGTAACCAATCTGTGCAAAAATGGTTCGAGATCATTCCGTTTCAGAAGAGATTCACATACTGAATTGTGGTCAGTAAAATTTTTTTCACTCAGATTATGTGGCACCCAAATATCAATTTTTTTTTTTTGGAATAATCAACCTTTTTCTAAATAGTTCAAAACAGTTTGGTGAGCAATGCCAAGACCCGTAGCGATCTCGCGACTGCCTAAGTGTCGATCTTCCTAAATATTTTCAAGTATTTCGTACACGTTTTCGATGCTTGGTCAATCAGATTTTGGTACGTCTTTTACTTCAAAATTTTCAGAGGGGAATTGATCACACTATTTTCCAACTGTCCTTTCCGAATAAATACCGTCTCCATAATGAGCACAAATTTTTCTGTGAGGCCTCGCGGCCGAATACTGCTTTTCGAAGAAATAAAGTAAAATGTAACAAATGTCAACTACCTTTTAGTTACAAAGAGTTGCCAGATCGGACCAGTTTTGCTATTTCATATTTTAATTTATTTTTAATTATTTTTTTTAAATTTTATTTTTATATAGGTACATACGTACGTACTCGTATTGTGTATATTTTATTTTAATAGCTGAATAAATTTTTATAATTTCACACACAACTATGAAAAAAAATTAATCAATAGAGCTTCTAATAATAAAAATATTATTTTATATTATTTTTACAATTTCCGTGAAAAAATTAAAAAATAACAACACTTTGTCTAATTTCACCCACATCATCCCGAGGATTACTGTAGTGTAAAATAAATTATCATATACACACTCTCCATGCACATGCAAATGCCAGCAGATATTGATGACATTTACTCTCATAATATGTAAGTATTTAAGCTGCTGCTGATGTTGCTGCCTGCTTGCCATCCAATAAGCGCCACGCCACCTTCGCCGGAACAAAAGCGACCAACGCAAAACATTTGAAGAGGACATAAGACTTTCAAGGTTTCTCCAAGTTTTGTTGTTAATTTTATTTTCGATTCGATTTCATTGGAAGCTTCTCCTCCCCCCTGCTGTATGCCTGCTGTATGATTTGTACACATTTTTGACCCGCACTTGTCGCGGTGTTTATTGCTTATAAAAGTATGTAGTAGGTAGTATATAGTATGAAGAAGCACCAGCATAAAAGAGCAGCAGTAGGCAACCAAAAAATAAAAATAGACTTAAATCTAACCTAAGTGTTTATATGACCTTTATATGTGCGTTTAGGAATGTTTTTCATTTTCTTTTTATAGAGGTGGCACAAAGCATTGAAAGCCGAAAAATGTGGTACTTGCTTTTCAGTTCACCGCACAAAAACCCCACCCAGCACCGTTTCCCTTTTTTCGTGGCACTGCCGTAAAGCATTACTGCACGGAGGAGACGCTATTCCAGCTAGATTATTTTCAATATTTTTGGCTTCAGTTTCTAGTAGTCTCTATTGGTAGCAAGCAGTCCAGCATACTCTGACGGCTGATGTAGGAACTGAAGATGGTGGCTTCGACCCATATCGGTGTTGCACACATGCATCCATCAGCATCGAGATCACCACACTGGCAAGAAGATTCCTGCGGTTTTTTTTTTTCTGCTCCGGTTGATTTGGCGTATGCGTTCGACATATGCTGTTAAAAGTTCAGCCTGTAATCAATTATTACGCGTAGATATGTATTACATGTCTACCAACAGTTACGAGCGTCTTGGCAGTTTCGACCTTTTTCCTGCTACTTATTAATTATGTTTTGTGGTCCGCAAGCGTACGACCACTGGAGCATAGCCACTCCTTTATTGTTTCGATTGCACATTGCTTCAGCTTCTTAATGTCAGTGTGAGCGTGTATGTATGTATGTATGTATGTATTTTACCCAAGGACATTTTCTGTGATTTGTTGCTGTTGTTATTTATTTACTTGCTATTTAATATTGATGTCCTTCAAACGGATAATTTTATTTATTTTGAAATTTATCAACATGAGTGTTTGCCGGTGTGTGTTTTGTTGTGTGTGCTTTGCTTTTTATTCTTCTGTTGATTTTCTTTCTTTCTTAACCTCACAAATAAATCACTTTATGCTGTTTTTTCGTTTTTCCTGCTTTTCTCGTATCTTTCACTAAAATCATAAATTATTTTATATTTTTGATAGAGACGCTATGTCGCCTTTCACGGTCATTGGCAAGGATACATTGCGAGCGCCTTTCGCATGCAGTAACAACAAATTCTCTATCATCATCACCATCATCAGCTTTGTCAATGACTTTGACTTTGACATTTTTGTTGCAAAATTCAGAAGTAATTCTTTTGTTTTGCATTGAAACGCTTTGCTTCTATATCGAGCTTATTGCAAAATGTTTGAGATGAAACTTTCAAGGCAGTCGCCGCATTTATTGCCAGTCAACAGCTCTTTTATTTTCATCTAAAATACATAGTTCGTACCTGTTAAGTTCTTAATTTAATTTATAAAAACGAAATATTTGTAGATATGCACTAATTTGAAGACACAACTCGTTCAAGGGATTATTTGGTACGGCGGGACGTGCCCCTGTTACCTGTTTTCTTAAAATGTTTGCTCAGAATGAGTCGATTTCTTTATTTAATTAATGGTAACTTAAATTTGTATTATAGAAGACACTGCTTCTTCAATGGAACAACTTGTATGGTGGGTTGTCTTGCTATGACCGGCAAAGTTGCTGCTCCAGGAAGAGTGAGTTTTAATCGAATTAACACTTTTACATAGATACACACCAAAGTATGGTAGGCAATGAAAGTGGTCGTCAAACTCTTACCATAATTTATAGTAAATTTAACCTTATCAAGAAACGGGTAATGTGGCGGGACGTACCTTTATGACCCGTTTACTTGAAATTTTTGCTTCAGAAAAAATTTGTTCAAATGTAACAAGAGTCTTAAGATAGTTTTGAGAGCGTTGAGTTGTACTTGTTCCCTCGCTTTTTGAACACAAAAAAGCTGAACTTCTAATTTTCATTTAATTTTTATCTTCAATTTGATTCAATTTGAATCAGATAAATAATCTATGTATTATAACATTCGTCATCTGCAAAATTTAAAACTGATTGATCACTTCAGAAAATCAAATTCATATTCATTAAATACAAGTGAATAAATAAATACCATAATAATATTTAAATTTCTTATTCAATTAATTATAATTTGAATTGACACATTTGAATTTGCTTTGCCGTTACTTAATTAATTGAATAGATAATAAAAATACTTGCCCAAAATTTGATTTTGACACAATAAAATTAAATCCATTTTCGTTTGATTTTCACTAATGTTTTTTCTGGCCTAGTTCATTAGTATAATTTAATATTATACTAATGCAAATATTTACAAATATAAATAATTTACTATTGTAATAATTTGAATTTTATTAAATTTATTTACATAATGAAAAAGTGTTAAAATTTTGTATGTACGTCATAAAAGATGATCGCATTGTTTGATTACGTGAACGTGGAAGTGTGGAATTTGGAAGAGCCATAAACTATTCAATATAAATGTGAGAAATATTCACACAATCGTGGAATCAAATTGATTTATTTACGTTTTTTCATACATTAAACACACAAATATTGTGTAAACATGCCTACACACATTGCTGTCAATTTTGACACTTGAAGTGTGCGAAAATGTTGTCAGCAATGTTCACTGCTCAGTGATTTGATCACGCATTCTTGTTCTTTTGTTTTTATTTCCAGCTTAAGCAGTAATTCTCAGCAGCTGATTGCGTAATTTAAACTGAATTTTATGTATATAGTACGAAAGCAAATGAATTTTTCTTACATGTAGTATGTATGTACGTAATAAAGAATTAATCAAAAAGTTATTAAAGAAATGCACATAAAATTTGTTGAAATTTCGTTTAATTTTTTCGTGATTACAACTAAAGCACAAATCTATATATTAACAATTCCCAATGACAATGAACTCTGTTAAAACTATTTTGGTTCAGATTTACATATGTAATGTTCCCTGTACCCAAACTAATCTTCGGTTTCGGGTTCTTGCTGGAATTGTTTCGAGCAAAAGTGCCGGCCATTTTGTGTCGGTTTCTGCCGAACCATTATAATAAAAAATTTGTTGCTTCATAAGCTTAAGAAATTATTCAATGTTTTAAGTACCTTTCATTTGAGTGTCCCTGTGATGTTTCAATATTTTGCTTAACTTCGTTATTTCACACTTCAACTTCTAATTCACGACGCAATTTTTAAAGACTAAAAATTTCACTTTTAAAGCAACAATCTCACCGCACCCTTCACCGTATATTGGATTTAACAAGATAGAAAATGCTAATCACCGATTTATTATAGGAAACTACCTTTTCTTTCTGCGGCTATCGTGTTTTGTTCATTTGTTTGTAGTCGCCGTATTCAAATCAAGTCAATATGGAATACTTTTCTTTTTTATATTGTGTACGATATATAAAAAATAAATAATTGAGTTTGGTTTCGGTCTTTTGTAGAACTTTAGGGTTCGATTTCAAAATGCAACAGGTATCAGCAATTAATTTTAAGATTCCTATAGGGGGCTCAAGCTCAATTCTACCTAAGGCCGTGGATGCAATGCAAATTTTGTTCGGCACGAACACTTTGTACTCGATATGTGATTCACACAACATATCGTTTTCGGTGCAACAACAATTTCATGGTGTTCTATTCGTCGAGTAGAAGTTTCAAATAACCACGTCCTAAGAGCAAAACTCGTTACTTCCAAAGACTTTCATATATCAATCAGTCGAACTGAATGATTCAAAATAGTAAGTAAACTGTTTCGAGTGAAATCGCAAACATGATCGCTACTAATTTTTATTTAGTATGTTACTAACAACAAGCCAAAATAAAGAATACACGATAATTTGAACCGTACAATTTATTTGCAATTACGAGTAATTCTACGAGTGTGAGTGATTAAATCAATACTTTGATTCGTATGTAAATTGCCACCAAACAAAAAGACCAAATTTCATGATTGAGTATAATTTAATTAATTCGATTATTTGTTCAGTTTTGATATAAATTCATTGTTAAATGTTGTCTTTTTTTAATAAAGAAAATTATTCGAATGAAAAATCTTGCCAGCGAAAAGAACAAAGGAAACATAAAATAAAAATGCCCGACTGACGAACGAGACTTAAAAAAATTGCAAATAGAAAATTAGACAAATTGCAAATTTAGTTGTTCAGCCATCAACAACAACAGAACAACAACCACAATGAGCTAAATAATAAACGAACGACAGCTAAAACAATAACAATATCTACATAAGTTCACGAGATCACACTTACTTAGTATAAGCTCTGAATACATAATAATGGAATACCACGGACGACATTGAAATGTATCGATCTATTAAATAAACAAAATAACGAACCTTTATCATATACTCTTATTATTATTTTTTATTATTATTTTGTCATACATAATATTTTAGCAAAGCGAAATATGTACTCGTACTTAGGTAGATAAATTTTATATTGCAGGTAAAATAATTTATTTTTAAATGTTGCTGCTGCTGGCGCTGCTGGTGCCTGTCTAAATGATGATATGTTTTTAAATATTTATATTGTATGTACATATCAAAAAGCCAAATCTCTACATTATTCCGCTGCAAGGTTAACAACGTGCATTGACTCACTCAGCAGATGATTAAATTAAATGAACTTGTCAAATAAATAATGTTGCATTTCTTGTTATTTTCTTCTTCTGCTTCTTCATGCCTTTGAATTTAACTGAAAAAAAGAAATTGAAACATTTTTTTTTTCACTCATAGAAATGCAAAATGATGTGAATTGAAATTGTCAGATTTATGTACAATATATCTATTTCTTATCGACGTAATTTACTTTTTATATGTATTGTATTATTGGCACTGATCGCAGGATGGCAATATTATGTGATTTACATTGTCAGATTTGATTCTGAACCAATTTAAGAACATTTATTGATTTTCTTTGTACACAAAGATGAAAATCATCAGTCATTGAACTGAATAAATACTTGTTGGAAACTCTTTACACAATGGCTGCGTTCAACAGACTCAACTGTTGAGTGAATGTCCATCACTGATGCCCTAAACACAATTGTAGCGACAACGGGAAATTCTACGATAAATGCCATGTACATAAAGTTCTAATAATTGCAATCGCGTCAGACGACAGTAATTATGAAATTATTATTTTTTATTTAGAAAATAGTTATCTTCTAATAAAAATTATGTCTTGAATTTATATGAATTGTACGAAAATACAAATTAATTGTTTACTTATGTACTTAGCTGGCACTACAACTGATGATCGGTCTTGGCCGCCTCTATAAAGCTTCGCCATTCACCTCTGCTATGCGCGAAACAAGTCCTGGAGGGCCTTGTTGAAATAAAAAAAATACCTTTTACTTTATTAAAGACAAGACATGCTTGCTCAAGATACAATTTTATTCTGATTCTTATTATCTCGTTATCATTACATGTCAGTGTAATCGGTTTATAAATATTGCTTAATAATTGATTTATAAATATTGCTTACTAATTTATTTAAATAAAGTTCAATAACGTTTGTGTACCTAGTTAAACTAATGATTAGCAGCAATTCTAGGAATTGCTGTCTGGTGTTGGCTCATGCATCCGGTTTTGTTTTATAGTTGTTGTTGTTGGCTGCTGGCTGCTAACATAAATCGCGCGTTGGCGCCTGTTGATAATGCCAAGCGCAGTCAGGTCGCCCTGTACCTGGTCTTTCCAACGGAGACTAGGACGACCTCTTCTACGTGTTCTTCCACCGTGGCCCGAAGAGCCTTCCAATCGCTCAACATAACTCAGCCAGCGAAGCTGCTGTAGCTTTATGCGCTTGACTATATCAGTGTCGGCGTACAACTCATACAGCTCATTGTTCCATGTTATTCGATACATGTCGTCCACGCATATTGGACCATAGACCTTACGGAGCATCTTTCTCTCGTGGTCAACTTCCACGTCTCAGCGCCATACATTAGGACAGAAAGGATGAGGAATTTATAGAGCGCTATTTTCGTCGGTCGAGAGAGGGCTCTGCACCTGTTGTCAAAAGTTAATCCCCGATTAATCTGAAGTCTGGCATTAAGGTTGGTGTTAATGCTAGATCTTAGGTAAACGAAATCCTTGACGACGTCAAATGTATATTTGTCAACAGTAACTTTTTGCCACAGACTCCGTGACTCTTTGTTTGTTAACACAAGGTATTTCGTCCTCGTTCACCACAAGACCCACTCGAGGAGACTTCCTTTCCAAGTTGGAGAATGCTACACTAACTGCTCGCGCATTGGTGCCAATTATATCAATATCATCAGCAGATGACACTCTTGTAAAATATAGTGCTAGTTTTGGTATCCAATGGCGCAGAGAGGTCTGTCCCAATTATCTCTGGTGTCGGTTAATGTCAGTTTGCTTGTACTTGTCACGGACCCTATTCTGGATCCGTTTTGTGAGCTCTTCTGCAACTGCATCCTTATTGGTTTTCAGCCGAGTGATGGCTGTTAAGAGCTCCTCAGTCGGGCGGCGGTACTTCAACGCCGTCAATGGCGGGATTATTGCTGTCATTGCCATTAAACAGCTGCGAGAAGTGCTCCCTCCATAACCTCATAATATTCTGAAAACGTTTCTCCTCCCTCCGCAACTTTCTGTATCACTCCTTAGCAGCTCGCGCTGCAACTGACTACATGGTTTCTCTTTATACTGTGTTTTTCGCTTCAGTAGCATCGCGATACTCTTGGTCGTACCACATATTTCTCCGTCGTCGGTAAGGCGCCTAGCACCTCTTCGGCAGCCGTACTCATAGAGTGGAAAATGTGCATCCCATGCACGCGTATATCATCAAGTTGAGGGGTTTTCTAGATTTCCTTGAATATTTTTTTGTATTTTTCTCTCTTAGTAAAAATATTGATTGATTTTTCTTATTCCTGTTTTCCTCTTGTTATTTCTGTATGGAATTTCAGCAAATATTAATAAGGAAGCCAAAAATTTTTATTTTCTAGGTTACCAGTTTATATTTATGGAAAATGTATGTGTTCTTTTACTTCTCAATTATTTTTTTGGTACCCCACTTGAGACTTAAGTCCGATTGTAAATAATATTGAAGTGTATTTTAATACTTATTTATTTCATTGCGGTGTGATACATATTTATTCACTGGCAAATTGTTGTTCTTTTTGGGAGTGGGAGGAGGAAGGTGCGTTGAATTGATATTGCCTGCTGTTTACAACTGAGTTTGGATTGCAGTTTTCTCTAAAAGCACACTTACTACTGTGGGCAAAAAGTAGTAAGACTTTTTAATTTAAATTTCGCGCGGAAACCCATTCATCAAAATATTATTTTTTTAAGGTTGGTATGACTGTCGGTGATATCTGTGCCAATTGTCACATCAAAATAATCATTAGTGTTTAGTATACGCTTGTCTTTCTGAAGTATAAAAAGTGCATTCGGCGATTTTCACAATGAGTGAAATTATTCAACAAATAAGTTCCATTAAATTTTGTGTGCGGAATCAAATTTCTGGTGCCGAAACGTTCAGAATGTTGCAAAAGGCCTTCGGTGATAATTGTATGTCGCGAGCAAGTACAAATTGTTCAAAGATGGTCGAGAACGCGTTGACGACGAACCACGTCCAGGACGGCCATCAACATCAACTGATGATCAACACGTCAATAAAATCAAGGAATTGGTGCTCGAGAATCGACGATTAACAGTCAGAGACCTTACTGGCATCGTTGGAATATCGGAAGGATCAGTGAAAACCATTTTAAAACATCATTTGGGCCTAAGAAGAGTGAATGCACGATTGGTTCCAAAATCACTGCATTGGTTTTACGAGACCATTTTGCCAAAAATTCGACTGATATCGTTCCGCAACCACCCTATTCGCCTGACTAAGCACCGTGTGACTTTTGGCTATTTTCTAAACTCAAAAAACCGATTCGTGGACACCGTTTTGAGTCAATTGAAGACATTAAACATGAATCGCTAAGCGCATTGAAGGCTATTCCGGAAATTGACTTTAACAACTGTTTCGAGAATTGGAAAAAACGTTGGCACAAGTGTATTGGGGCCGGGGGGGATTACTTTGAAGGGGACGAAATAGATTTGGAAGAATGAATAAAAAAATTTGAAATTATGAACAAAGTCTTACTACTTTTTGTCCACAGTAGTAATAAGTAAAAAAAATACCTTTAAGTTTTCTTCTGTCATGTTGAATAAATTTAATCTGTTGTAATTTTTTCTTTTCAGCTACTTGCAGCTAATTTTTTAAAGTTGCACAAAGCATATAGTAAGTTTTTTAAATTGAATTAAAATTCCTTTTTGTCTTTCAAATTAAATTTTTTAAACAATTTCATAAAATTTTTGTACACGTATTTAACAAACGGAAAATAAAAATATATCCTAAATTATGTACACTATCCGTACCGTATACTAAAGCTGCTTCTAGACGGGACAACATTTTGTCCTTGCTAAAAAGTTTTCTCAAATTATCTTCTACATGATAAGACATTTATTTACGGCATAACAGGTAAAACTGCTTCTAGACGAGATGACATTGTCTTAAAACAAATTCATTGAGGAAGTCAAAATTAGTCTTTCCAAAACAAAAAAATAAAATATATAGGTAAAATAAATAATTTATGAAAACAGCTGATTGTGCATTTGGTTTTGTTATAGCAAACCTTTGTCACAACAAAAGTCTGTTAAAATTAGAAACGATCCTAAAATAAGTTAAGTCACTCGAAGTCATAGGATAATATTATGTTTCAGAGCTTTCACACAATACGACATGCAGTTTGTCGTTACTTTTTTGACATACCTTAAGGCAATGGCGTCTCGTCTAGATGCAGCTTAATCGAGTTACAAAAATATCTCCATTTTATAACAATTCACTACACTCTTATTCTTGCAAAAGCAACCGGGTGTCACAAAAATTACAAACAATCCTGAAAGATATATGTAAGTCACGAGAGAATGTCACAAGACTCTGTTTTACAGCATCTACACGATGTGACATGCAATTTGGCGTGACTTTTTTGAAATGTCTTAAGACGATGTCGGTTCGTCTAGAAGCAGATTAAATTGCTTTCCATTGTACGGGAAGAGAAGTCCCCTCTAGCCATGAAATCTGATGATTTCTGGGCAATTCTCAATGTTTAAAATTAATGGCATGTAAAATTCCTAGTACCTATTCTTATTTTGTTCTTCATATTTATTGCATTTACATTACACAATAGCAAAATTTATTGTTTAAATTGTCAACTGACTGCCTGCCATAGTTTGTCAACACCTGTTTATGCATTTCAAATAATTTATTTAGTTTTATTATAATTTTTTTTCATCTTAAATATTTTATAAGCATTTTATTTTTCACAGCCTGACTATGTAATAATTTCGAATTTAGTGAAAAGAAAAACATTTACATTTTGCTAATTAACATATCCTTTTCCAAATTTTGTTTTTTTTAAGAAATTCATTTATTTCAACATGACTTACATATGTCATCTGAATAAACTTTATAAACTATAAACTATATTTCTCAAAAATTGGCATTCTCAAAATGGAATTTAACTTGAGATTTTTGGAAAATAATTTTCAAATGATGATGAGTTGGATGAAGAAGAACAATAATAAAAAATAAGCATAGTGATGAAGATTCTACAATTGCGAGTGGACAACATTTGGTTAATAGTTTTGAGAGAAATTTGTGAAATAAACATAAGACAAGTGTTGAAGAAATTTTTTCAAAAATGTTATGAAATATTGCTTTTTTCGGCTAAATGTTGAGGAGGTAACTTAACTTTGCAAATTTTCATTTTTTCAACGTTTTTCCCCAAATAACGTTTGTTACTTTTCTCAACGGTTCCCAAAATAAGGGAAAATGGGTAAAATTGGTGGTGTAGTCGCAATTTTCTATTTAATCTCATACATCAATCAAGTAATGTTTTCATAAATTTGTTATTTTAATCTGCTCAGGCAAACGTTATCTGTTTCTATGTTTTATTTTGTATTGCTACAATTACCATCGAATGATCTCAGTCGACTACATATTTCACCATGTTATCTAAGGGGTGTTTTTTTCGGAGTTGGTCTTTTTGACAGCTGTCAATTGATTTATGCTCAGGTTGATTTGCCATTTCATAATGAATAGACCGAACGACCATCAAGCGCGTCGCACGTTCGGTGAATGGGCCCAAAACGAGATGGTCAACGATTCCGGTTTTCACAAGAAAATTTCGTTAATAAGCAAAATTGTCGCATTTGGAGTGATATCATAATCCACAAGCCATTGTTGAGACGCCGTTACAACCTCAAACAGTCACTGTTTGGTGTGCTCTATGGGCAGAGGGAATCATTGGTCCATATTTCTTCAAAGATGAAGGCCGTCATAATGTTACAATCAATGGGGAACGCTATAGAGCCATGATTAATGACTTTTTCGTGCCTGAATTGTAAATTGGAGGATGTTAATATGGACGACCTTTGGTTCCAACAAGACGGCGCTGCATGCCATACAGCCATACAGCCAACGAAACAATCAATTTATTGAAAGAAACTTTTGGTGAGCCCATTATCTCGCGTCGTGGGCCTGTGGCGTGGCCTCCAAGGTCGTGCGATTTAACACCGCTGGACTATTTTTTGTGGGGTTATGTGAAGTCGCTTGTCTACGCAGATAAACCCGAGACGATTGACGCCTTAGAAGCGAATATTCGGCGCGTTATTACTGACATACGGCCCCAATTGCTGAAAAAATTGGTCGAAAATTGGGCCTCTCGGCTGGAATTTATTCGAACCTGCCGCGGCGGCTACTTGCCCGAAATCGTTTTTACAACATAATGGCAAATCCTTATCTTTATAATAAAGCTAAATTCTTGACCATAACATTAAATTATATGCGTTTTATTTCTTCTTGAAAACCACACTTCTAAAAAAAAACACCCTGTACAAACAGCACCTTCTAACTGCTGTAACTAAAATTGTTCATATGAATCATAACAAAATATAAATGACTAATAAAAATGTTTCAAAATTAAATTCCCTGCCACTTTCTGCATTTCGTTCTCGTTTATCCATTTTACATACGAGTAGATATTTTACATTTTTTACAGTAAATATAATAGAATATATAAACACACAAGGTGGGCCAAAAGTAATGTCATAATGTGAATGGGTCGCAATATGTATTAGCAAATTGCGTCAAATGTCATTGTGCTCTGATGTCATTGATATTATAGACAGATAGAGAGAGAATTAGTTAGAAATAAGCAATGGAGCGATACTCAGCTCGGGCAACGATGGAGATTTTGAAAAACCGATTTCCGAGCGGTGTGATTCCTCGTTTTGGCGATTTGAACTGGCCGGCCAGTTTACCAGATCTGACGACGCCAGACTTCTTACTTTGGAGCTTTTCGAAAACTCGTGTTTACCACAACAAACCGCAGACTTTGCAAGTCTTGAAAGCCAACACTGGAGAAGAAATAAGATGTTTTGAGAGCATCAATTGAAAATGATGTAAAGTAAAACGAGCACACGTGTGCATCAACTCAGGAGGTGGTCATTGACTGGTATAATTTTTCCTACTTAATGTCATCAATTTTACACCTTCAGATAAACTTTCCGGAAAAACAGCGCCCAATTTTTTTCATTTTTAATCAAATGGCAGTCAATTCACATTACGACATTACTTTTGCACATTCTTATGTATGAATATGCTAGAAAGCATGAAGAGAAGATTCTTTTGTGTAAATTTCTTATTCATTAGATTAAACAAAATGTTTTTTTTTTGTATTTGTTTTGAAAATATAATAACAAATTTCATTCACCAACAATTTTCAATAATAATATCAAAAAAATTTACAAGAGTTTGCCGCATGTAGCAAATTTTTGTGATAGCATTCATGTGGAATATTATGTAGGTACTGAATGTATGTACCAAATGTAGGTGTATGTATATAGAATATACAAATATAAATTTGTATATATTGTATAATGAACAATTTTAGAAATGCAAAATTTAATCATTTAAAACGTTGAAAAATACTTTAGTTTTGTTTTGTTTTCCTTTTAACTTATGTAAAAATCACAAAAAAATTACGGCATTGAAAATTTTTATGGTTTCCAAGCATACAATTTTTATTTTATACTTTCTCTTAAGTTTTGTAGTACCACATTTATTTATTTTAATTTTGTCATTTGTAAATGTGTAGTAGGTATATTTCTTAAGTGAGCGAAAAAATGCTTTTGTAAGAGCTACAAGAAATTGCTGCGAATTGCTGTATCTAAATAGACTATTGAAGTAATAAAAAAACTCCGAAAAGTATGAGTAGAGTATGAGTAGGGTATGAGTAGAGTATGAGTAGGGTATGAGTAGAGTATGAGTAGAGTAAGAGTAGAATGAGTAGAGTATGGGTAAGGCATGAGTAGGGTATGAGTACAGTATGAGTAGAGTATGAGTAAAGTATGAGTAGGATATGAGTAGGATATGAGAAGAGTGTGAGTAGAGTATGAGTATTGTATGAGTAGGGTATGAGTAGAGTATGAGTAGGGTATGAGTAGAGTATCAGTAGAATGTGAGTAGAGTATGAGTATAATATGAGTAGAGTATGAGTAGGGTATGAGTAGAGTATTAGTAGGTTATAAGCAAAGTATGAGTAGGGTATGAGTAGAGTATGAGTAGGGTATGAGTAGAGTATGAGTAGAGTAAGAGTAGAATATGAGTAGAGTATGGGTAGGGCATGAGTAAGGTATGAGTAGAGTATGAGTACAGTATATTTCTCGTCTCCTTCTCAAATTCTCTCTTTTTTCATATAATATTTTGCAACATTACTACAGTCAAAACAATCAACTTTAAACACTCCAAGTAATTATATATTTCAAATATAACATTTTTTAACTTGTATTGTATCATTCTTTCCACATCTCATGGCATGTGTTTACGACAAAAAAGTAAAATCTATTGTCATTCTCGTTTTTCGTATTGTAACATAAGTGGTTTTTTTCTACTCTTCTTTTTTTAAGATCTGTAACCTTGCCAGTGGATTTGACTTATTATTTATTGTTTCAAGATTTAATAAGTTTAGCTACTTCAAAGAAGAAAACGAAAACTTAAGCTGCTACGAGTACTTTTCGCTTTCGAAGGATATTTTACTAATAAATAAATGTAGCATTCAACATTCGCTTGAGAATTTAAATGTTTTATTAGGACATAATTTTAGAGATATTTTTGTATATCCCTTGTTAAACTGAGAAGGATGAAATTTTAACTCTAAAACCTTGCAAGGTTCGAAAGTTAGTTATAAGTTCCAACCTTTCAGAGACATCTACAAAATAAACTACATTCTTAGGTTTTTGTCAAGGCAGTGTACTTAATTATTGGTGCAAAGTGATTCTTAATGAATTATAAGTAGTTAACCACCTGATTCATTGCTTTTAATTTAGCATTACCTATTACCCTTAATACTGATACATGAGAATTTCGTAATATCCGTAAACAAATAGTATAAAAAAAAGTATCTAATATCGATTATAAAGATTTACCAAACATATCTTGTGAAGTAGAAAAAACTTTAAAAGTTGCCAAGCCTTGGAACTGAACAATATACAAATTCCACGAAATGAGAAATATTTACTTCGTAATGCGGATATTGGTCCACTTAGTTTAGATAAAGAAAGCAACACGAATAAATTCATGGTAACAGATACTGAATGTAATTGGCTCCTTTTTGGAGTCAGTTCACTCGTTTAAATAGATTGATCTAGCAAATTCTATACAAATTCGAGTTGACTGTTGCTCCAGGTTTTGGTAACAAAAACAAGTCACGAAGGTAGCCAATCAACTATCACTGTATTTAACAACAAGAAAAAAGCCAATAAATGTGACTTCTGTGTCTGATTATTTCGTAACAAAAGATATAATGCTGTAAATTTTTATGAATCTGAGAAATAAATTATCATCGGGCGTTTACAACATACACAACCTATAAGTGGTTCTGAAAAACATTCCTATTGAAGTAGTTTTAGAATATTTTACATTATTTAACAACATGCTGAAAAACTCATACTTTCCGCAGGCATGGAAATTAGCAAAGGTGAGAGTTTTGCCAAAGAAAGATAAAGACGTGAGTAACCCTAAAAATATGCTTACTCCCAAACATTAGTAAAAATTTTCAAATATGTATCAATAGTAATAGTGTTTCGGAAGAGATTCACATACTTAAATGCGGCCAGTAAGATATTTTTTACTCAGATTATGTCAAGTTTTTTGGAATAGCCCAGCCTTTTTTAAATGGTTCAAAACCGTTTGGTAAGCAATGCCAAAATCCGTAGCGATGTCGCGACTGCCTAAGTGTCGGTCTTTCTCCACCTTTTCAAGAATTTCGGCCACTTTTCGGTGCATGATTGATCAGGTTTAGGTGCGTCTTTTACATCAAAATTTCCAGAGCGGAATTGATCATACCATTTTCCAACTGTCCTTTCCGATAAAGTACCTTCTCCGGAATGTGCACAAATTTTTCTGTGGGCCTTCCCGGTAGTATAGTGCTTTTCGAAGAAATAAAGTAAAATATAACAAATTTTTTTCAGATTCCGTACTCATTTTAGTGAAGTTAAAACAGTTGAATAATGAAGAAATGTCAATGGGTAAAAATTGTTTATGATTCTCAGAGATGTCAACTACCTTTTAGCAACAAAGAGTTGCCAGAACGGACCAGTACTTACAAAGTTATCGTACTTTAAACTTTGCTATTTCACTTTTCTGAACATTCTTCTTAGCCTGCCATATATTATACCCTAGAAACAGGTTACGTACCACCCGAGGCTTTTTTATATCTGAATAGAAATAAATTTATGCAAAATGAAAATGGCATTCCGATCTTCTACCACCTCTACAGACGCGTCAGTAATAAAGCTGTGCATAGCTACATAATTCTTGAAAACAATATCATATTTGACACTAGCGTATCCGAAAAAGATGAAGAGAAAATCATTGTTTAAATATACAAAAGTTTGGTGACTCAACTAAAGATTGCCTTTCTTTTACCTCTCTAACTCTTTCCTAACAAAAGTTACATATAATTGTATAATATATTGTTCGTTCCCTAACTCTATATCTATTAATTTAAAACAAAAGAAACAAACACAAAACTACGAAATATTAAATATACTTGAGAGCCCGATTAAGGGGATTAACGGTGGTCGCTGTAGCGCAGCGGTAGTGGGTTGGACTCTTACGCAGAGTGTCCGGGGTTCTAATCTCGACACAAGTAAAATCAAAAAGTAGAAAAGACAAAAGAATTTTTCTACACGGCACTATATCTTGACAGGCAATGGCAAAGCTACAAGAGTAAAAATTGCCTGTGAAAAGCTTTTCACTTCGCAGTTCGGATTCGGCATAAAACGGTAGGTCCCTTCCATTCATGTACAAATACAACACGCACAACATGAGTGGATGCGAAAAGTTCGGCCTAGGCCCTCCATTAGCTGTTGTGCCATTAAAAGTAAAGTAAGTATAATAATATTATATATTTAAGCTATTTGTTTATTTGTAGTATTCATCACATTAGTCTTTGTCTAATAAAAGATAAAGGGTGTTTTTTCTAGAAGTGTGATTTTCAATCTGGCAATACTTTTTTTCGAGTTGGTCTTTTTGACAGCTGTTACTTGGATTATGCTCAGTTTGGTTTGCCATTTCATCATGAGTAGACTTACGCCTGAACAATGTTTGCAAATTATAGAAATTTATTATCAAAATTCATGCGCTGTGAAAAAAAGGGTTTCGCAAGCTACTTCCATTTAGTGACGAGGCTCTTTTTTGTTTCAATGGATACGTGAATAAGCAGATTGCCGTATTTGGAGTGAGGACCAGCCAGAGGCAATTCAGCAGCTAGCAATGCATCCCGAAAAATAAAATTTTGGTGCGGTTTATGGGCAGGCGGCATCATTGGCCCGTACTTTTTCAAAGACGATGAAGTTTGCAACGTTATGATCAATGGAGAAAGGTACCGTTTGATGATAACAGGTTTTTTTTTTGCCGAAAATGCAAGAATATGACTTGGCCGATATGTGGTTCCAACAGGACGGTGCCACATGCCACACTGCACGCAAAACCATGCATCAATTGAGAGGCGAATTTGGTGAGCAGTTAATCTCACGTTGTGGTGTAGTCAATTGGTCACCAAGATCGTGTGATTTGACCCCGTTAGACTATTTTTTGTGGAGCTATGTTAAATCTCTTGT
Source organism: Palloptera scutellata (assembly GCA_958295655.1). Lineage (NCBI taxonomy): Eukaryota > Metazoa > Arthropoda > Insecta > Diptera > Pallopteridae > Palloptera > Palloptera scutellata. Next base: position 28,063,645 of record OY282451.1, read on the forward strand.
CTATAAGGGCAAGCCAAACACGATTGCTGCTTTGGAAACCAACATTGAATACGTCATTGGTGAGATTCCGGTCGAAATGTGTGAAAAATGTGTCAAAATTGGACCTTCAGAATGGGGCACTTGAAGCGTAGCCGCAGGCAACATTTAAGTGAAAATATATTTAAAAAGTAAATGGCTGGAATTGATTTATCGATCCAAATAAAAATTTCATTCACTTTTGTAAAATTTCTGTTTTTTTTCCATTCTCAAAATTAAACTCTTATAAAAATCACCCTTTATATTTAAAAAAAAACAACTTTCTAAAAAAGTCATATCTTATATGTAACAGCTTACAGAAAAACAAGGCGTTTCGCACTTACAAACCAAAACACACAAACGTGTATAATAAGAAAAGGTTTAAAAAGAAGTGTAAATCACTTAATGGATTCCATAAATTGCATTAATGTCAACAGAGTACAACAGAAGCTATGTACCTAGTTATCTACAAAAAAAATAAAATAAAGGTTGTAAATCAAAGACAACATATGTGCGTCGTTATTGAACACAAACACACACACACACACACTAAAAATCTCTTTTTCGCACGCTTCAAATGCGTCAGGGTGTCCAAATATTACATACAACCATTTGTATGCCTTTACCCAATAAGCATTTACACTTGATTTCAAATGATTTGGGCAAGTAATGCTCACTCTTGCTAATAATACAGAGTTTTAAGTTGTTTTCCAGTTGAAAGCAATAAGATTTTCAATATAAATAAAAACTGATATTGGTCATTATTTTTGTTAAGAAAATTAATGTATTGACTCAGTTAATTTATTTGTTTGCTTTCGCTAGCAGAATTTGCGGGTTATTCTTTTTAATGGTATTTAACACACAAACCTTAGACGTAAAGGCAAAGCATTGTGTTGATTAAGAAATGAATAATGAAAGATGAGATAAAGATAAATAAAAGGCCATAGGAAAGGAATCGAGACCGAAGATAATAGTCTAGTACCCTCACGCTAGGCAACCACTTTTCCACTTATGTTCCTTCAAAAAGTGTTAATTCATGGTCAATCATCATAATAGACGAAAATCGAGTGGACGGTTTTAACATATACATTAACATATACTTTCTAAACCTCTATCAAGAAGTAAGCTTTATTTTTCTTGACTTTCTGCAGAACCAAAATAAATAAAGTCCTGCACCTTTTTTCAAAACATTCCCATGAAAAAGTTATAACAAGGACTTACATTAATGTTTATTTGATTCTGTTTCACTCGCTCATTTTTCATGCATAAAATTTCCATCAATCAGAGAATCATGCATTCATTCCTTCTTCATGGACTAGCATTTTTCTTTCTTTGATATTAAAAATAAATTTCTTCGCAAGTGAAATGTGTGCGAACGTGATAATTAAGGATAACGTAGAAGAAGAGAATAAATAATTTCGATATGTCGTTCACATTTACCTAAAAGGGTGATTGTGATGATGACAACACGGCTGTTAGTACATAGTACATACTTATGTGAGATTTTGCATAATATTATGCTGCATAGCTATAATTAAAAAAAAAATAAATTTTTGCGTTTTGTTTTTAATTTGTTTTCTAGTTCATATATTTAAACTTGTGTTTGACATTTTGAATAAAAATTCAATTTCCATGTACATAGTAGACAAAGAGGCAGCATAACAGCGCCTTACTGCATGGTGGCATGTGGTGACTGGCGGCATACAATAGATATAGCGGGTGTCAGTTCAGTAGCCGTTTAAATGAGGTTAAAATAGCACGCGATATTCTTAAATGTAATGCGATGTCGTTGTTCTTGTTGTTTTTGCTGTGGACGTGGTATCATTCGCGTGTGGAATGTTTGACTTATGGACGTGTCAGTGATGTTTCAATTCTATTTGAATATTGAAACCTACAACATTGTTTTTATTGTAAGTAGTTGCCGCTTTTGTAATAGTTTTTGCATGAAGAAATTTATTGGAAATGGGAATTCTTATTGAATACTAAATTGTTTATTGATTTTTTTTTATGTTTAATTCTTTAGAAACGTTTTAATGTTACGCCGAGTTTAAAAGATGATCGACTAAACGGAAATTGTCACGGAAATAATAGGCAGCGCCCTCTATAAAAAATAGCGAATGCAAAATTATTTTTATTCTGCTACTTGCAAAATATCATGCACAGAACAGCAGCAAATTATGCAAATAACTGCAACAAACTTGTAACTACACTGACCACTATTTTTTTTTTCTTTTTGCGTTTTTATATATTAACTTTTGTGATAATTGACAAAAAATATATACTTAAAATATGTCACATCATTTCACTTGAAATATTTGTTTTACATTCAACGAAGTAGAAGAAAAAAAAATTTCTATTCTGTTACTTGTAAAATATCTGGCACAGAACAGCAAATAATCATTAACCTTTTATGGAAATAACTGCAACAAACTTTTAACTACACTTACCACTATTTATCATATTTTAATGGATTTTTGCAACTAAATAAAAAAAAACAAAAATTCGCATTTGGTTGCGTTGCTGACTGTGATTCGCTTGCGTTTATAATTTCACAATGAATGCCATAACTGCGAAAAGAATCAATTCAATCCATGGCGTAAGCGTGAGAGAGTACGATATAGTGTACAAAGTGATGACTCAATTGCTGCAGTCATCAGTGGCGAGTGAGACATCTAGTGTAAAATATTGAAGCGATCATTGAAAGCGTTGCCACATATAATTTACTTTTTATGCATAAATTCACATAATTGCATCGAGTATACTGGGTAATGAAAAAATGTTGTTTTGATTTTTAATGTTTCAAATATCGTTTTATTTACAAAATTCTTTGTGATTTGATTGCGATAGGTTTTTTTTGTTTGAAACTCCTCAAGATACTACCCACTAACATTTAATTTATAATTTATAAGTTTAAAATTATTATTTTTAAATTGCAGCGAAAGCGTGTCTTCTATCTCTCAGTTATTTTTGCTGATTTGTGCATGCTATAAAATATTGAATGTTATAAATGAATCATCAAAATAAATTATCTATCTATCACATGTTTCCTTATTCTTTTATTATTTTTTTTATATTTATAATTCCAAGTTACCATATGTTATTAACTATTTCGCATTTATTAAATTAAAACTGCCCCCACCATGTTGAAACCTCACCAAATCATTTAAAAAGTCGAAGATAACTGAAATCTTTTGATTTCACTTTGATATAAATGTTCAGTTTATTATTTTTAATTGATAACATGCGTTCTGAGAGACTGAGTTATTCTCTTTTTCTTAATATGCCACCAGTAGCAATGTGCCAGTCTCATTCGCAATTTTGTCACTTTTTGAACAATTTTTCCATATTCTCTTTTGTTCCATTATCGAAAGCTTTTACACAAACCGATTCCATCTCACCAAATTTTTTGAAGAAAAAAAAAGGTACAGAAAATATCTATTAACTAAATCTTTTTCACTCGTGACGATTCATATTTTATTCACAATTCTCTTTCTTTTGAAAGCTAAACATTTTTTCATACTTGATTTATAGAGAGCCCATCAATTTCACGTCAAATATGAAATTTAATAAGAACATTTAGAAATTTCTATTCGCAAATATAGGCTGGAAAAAAACAAACGCGATGCACAAACAAATGGCGATTGTGTTACGATAAAACCTCCAGCATCAAAAACTGCGGCTGAGAGACAGCGAGAATATAGACTTCGTAGAAAAACGAAGACCCAACAAAATTCAGATTGTTATCGTGAAAAAAAACCAAAAACCAGCACCGAGAGATCCCAGAGTGTAGACTTCGCAAGCAACTTGAAGCACAACCGAATTAGAATTTCATTGAAAAACACCTAGCACAGACTAATGCAGAGAGACATCATGAATGGCAAATGAGTTCATTAGAGACAATAATTGCATCAAGACTTGATGTCATTGAGTCCCGACGAAGGTATTCAGATTATGCAGCACCATGCTGTCATTGTGATGGCCGAATTTCCAGCTTCTCAACGAAATAGAAGGGCAGAATATTTACTTGAAAATTTTATTGAAAATATTTCCTCCGTGGAAAGAAGACAATTAGCATTAGCACAACAAAACATAGACGAGATTTGCCAAATTTCTAGTGCGTGCATGAGACCAATTGATGTTGCTCTGTTCACAACCGTTATGAGTTGTTACAACGTCAGTGGAAAATTCCGGTCCTCCAGTGGAACCATAAGATATATTTTCTGGAAATCTAATTTCTGTGAATGACATATGTCCCCCTATGAAAGCAAAATTAAAGTAATTTGAGCTAACCTCATAACATTCGCGAGTTCTCAGACAGGAAAGTGGCGAATTGTCCACCTGTTCAGATCATATAACCTGAATATTTTGATGGAGAACACTATTTTGCTGAGGGCATTGCAATGCATTGGAAATGCAAAAGATAGAAAATGAATTTAATCCAGATGTAGCACACCTGAGATCAGAGAATCATCAAACTGAATTAAACAAGGCGTATCGTTTGCATAAATCAGCACATAAACAATTTCAAAATAAGTTCGTTAAAACTTCCTGCGACTAGGTCTGGTGGCAACATTCAGCTCGTTGCAGAGTTGCTCATGGTCGAAATGCGTAGTAACGCTCAAAGTTAATTCTCAAAATTAATTTGCTTCAAAGTCTACATAGTAAATTCAATTTGAATTATATTAAACTTTTACTTAAAATATGTATCTGTATCATAAATATCAGTAACTGTACTATGTAAAATAATAAATAATGATACTTCTTTAACATTGTTATTTGCTGCAAAACAGTCTGTTTATAAATTTTAAAGTGCTGTAAACAGATTTCCTCTCTTGCCAGTTGTTATCAGCAGTCTAAAACACACGCCACGAGTCAGTAGACCATATATATGTATATTTTCTTGTTTTATCATATACATACATTGATTGTTTTACAAGTTTCGATATCACATTACAAATATCAGCAATAAAATAATAACAGCAACGGCAGCCTCAGCAACAATGAATCATTAACAGTATTGAAGCGGAAAATTTATACTCAATAATATACTCGTAATTTATTCTTATGTATAACACATTTTGTTTTATTGTGCAGGTAGGAGAATGTACGAGTTTGTTACAATGAAATATTAAAAATTAGCGCAAAAAGGAAATATAATATTGGAAAACTCTCATTCAAAATATTTTGTCGGAATTTATTTTAATTGTTTTTTAATTTGTATACTTCTGCCTACTTTTGTTTACCTCGTATACGCAAATATTTGATAAGCTTTTATGAAAATATTTTATTTATTGAATATGAATCAGTAGCATAAAGTACGTGTAAATTAATTAAAAATTGTACTCATTTTTTGTTCTGCAAAATGAAAATATGATTTAATTCTTAAACCTAAATATCTTATCGTTATGATTTCAGTGCTTGATTTTCGCAAGATTGCAATACCAAATTTTTGCCATAATCTTAATTACTACAAATTGATTCTATTTAAATATTGAGTGAGTGTGTGATAAAGCAAAATAAATAAACAAAAAGTAATATCAACACAAAATGTTGATATGATATTTGTGATTCTTTTTTATATTTTTGCACAAAGAAGTTTTATTTGTGTATAAAACTTTATGAAGATTTGCTGAAATTTTTTAGTTTAGATTTCTTTTTTTAATAAAAATAAATAATAAATAAGATTACGTTTGGAATGTATAGTTATTTTTACTACCTTTTCACTTTTACCCCCGTTTCACTTTTACCCTCATTTCGTATATTGTGAATTCCCTTACTTTCTTTAGCAGAAGAAAAAAATAGTAGGAGAGCGAGAGCGCATCAATTGTATGTTCTATGGTGTTGCTTTTTTATTTTTTTACCCAACAACAATTTTCTTTGTTTCCCTGCTTTGTAAATTATTGCGCAACTTTTCACATATCAAATACTCCCTTATACAAACTCTCTTACTCCTTCTCTCACTTCTTTTTTTTCTTATTTCGCTCTCTTTGTTTTTATTAACCCAGATTTATAATTTATATTCGTTGTAAAATTCAATGAGTAGCTGACATCTTTATGCTCTTCATTAATTTCAAACTGTTTTTTTTTTGTCGTATATTATTGAGCCCATTATTTTGTTTTTGTTGTTGTATTGTATCCTGTGGATATTTTAGAATTCTACTGTGCCTTTTTCACAATGATTTACTTTGTCTTTTTATTGCTATATAAATAATTTTGCCATATTAAGTTGTGCTTCCTAGAAATTGTAAGTATATCCTGATTGATTCTTTTTCGACTGTTCAAATTTGATTTGTCTTTAATGATAAACAAAAATTAATGATAGTTAATAAATTAATCATTGCGTGAGAATAAATACCTAAAGAATTTGATTTCATTTAAATAGTTTAAATACTACACAAATTTACTAAAAACACGAAACTAAGCACTAAAATACAAAATAAATATAGTTTATGAGTGATTAAAATACAAATTTTATTTCGATTTTTATACTTGGTTTAGTTAGCTTAACTTGCATTGAATTTTGGTTCCATTTTCTTCATTACACCGGTATGATATAAGAATGTTTAATTTTAGTTAGGGTTTGGATGTTTCCACATTTCTCATCAACTGATACGGAATCTAGACCTCGGATAATTTGTTTGTTTATTCTACTTATGTCTAAAATTACTCCTGGCAAGTTTGTATATGAGAATATTCCTGAATACTTCTGGAGATAAGTAGCACTGACGAAAGGAATGCAACGCCAACTTTTTGAAGTTTGATTGCCAGCCAAGTAACACAGTAGGAAACCTTGATTGATTTTTCGGCTGTGTTGAATATCGAACCCAGGCACTCTCCCTGCTCTGAGTTAATCATTAAATGCTTTCTTTATCCTGCCTAATTTTTTTAATCGAAATCTAGAAATTTGTAGAAAATTATAAAACTAAATCAAATTGTATCAATTGAACTCAATTTAGGCATATTAAGTAGAAGGACAATAAAGATATAATATAAAGACGGAAAAATTAAATAAAACAGATTTTGGGTGGCAGTTTTTCATTGATTGTTTGTTGCCCGCCAGCTAGCTACTAGTTATTATCAATTTAAATCTTTCTCAGCTGTTTTTAACAAAAGTTAGCTGGAAATGTAATACAGATACGTAAATAATATTATATATATAAAATAATAACAGCTACTCTAGCTTACGGTATAATTTAACAATAATATAATATTGCGCAAACTCTAATGTTTGCTCACCCATTTACTATATGAACGCTCTCTCGCTCTTGCAATCTTTAACTTGGTTCCGCTCTCCCTGTCACTGCCTGAATTGAATTGTCGTAGAGGACACATTGCACATTTATACAATATTTGACTCTGTTTGCTCTGAGCATAACACAATCAGTGTGGCAAACTCACGCTTTTCCCACTAAATTCAAATTCAAATCGCATGAAAATTAAAAAATGGAAAATAATTATATTGCGCTGTTTTTTCACTTTTTTCAAATTTAAAAGACAATACCATTCCATTTCATAATCATCAAATTTTCATTAAAATTAAAAGTAACACATTATTAATGATGACAGGACGATACAAATCAAATTAATTATTTCAATAATTTGTTTTTAATGTTTTTAATGAAACAAAATACAAAATGGTTTTATTATAACATTCATTGATTACCTTAAAAACAATAATAAATAAAACAAGTCTTAACATTATCAGAATCAATAGAAAAATGACTTAAAAGTTCATTTTTAAAAAGTATAATGAAAAATTTACGTGCGAAGATAAGTGTCGATAGTTTTATAGTGGTCGCTGTGGCGTAGAGGTAGTGCGTTGGACTGCTGCGCAGAGTGTCCGGGGTTCGAATCTCGGCAAAGGCCAAAAAGTAGAAGAAATAATTTTTCTACACGGCACCACCTCTTGGCAGGCAATGGCAAACCTACAAGAGTAAAAATTGCTATGAAAAGCTTTTCACTTCGCCGTTCGGATTCGGCATTAAACTGTAGGCCCCTTCCATTTATGTACAAATATAACACGCACAACATGAGTGGATGCGAAAACTCGGCCTAGGCCCTCCATGGGCTGTTGTGCCATTAAAAGTAAAGTAAAATAAGTTTTATAGCTCTTATTTTTCGATGTGTAAAGTATTGTGTCGACCAAGTGCACGCATCATACCATAGACTTAAAAAAAAAACGAAAAGATCAACATAATCATTGACAGAGTTATTTAAAGTTATTTTAGGTAAAGTGTCAATATCAAACCATGTTTCTTTATTATTAGACATTGTAACTTTCATATATTATCGAACCATATATTATAGTTTAACAAATGAAATTAGTCGTTTTGGGTTTTTTTTACTTTAAATTTAAGTTTACATGTGATTTTTAGCTGGAAAATTAAGAATTGTTGTTTATTATTTTTAGCTACAGTGATGCGTATTAAGCAAATATATTCAATATTTATATATTCAAAAGTACTTGTATTTAATTTGAATAAATATTTTCTTTGTAATGTATAAAATTATTTTAACACTTAAATAACGAAAAAAATTTAGCGCGTGTTGTAGCAAAAACGGTTCTTTTTTCATTTTAGGTGATTTTGAAAACAAAGGGTTAAGTACACTGATCAGAATACCAACAAGAAAATCTATAGAATTGAATTAAATATACTCTGTGTTGAATCCGCTAAATGATTTTGCGGTTTTGTATTGACTTCTCGCATTTGCTTACGCTCGCTCTCTTTTTTTATGGCGTTGACTTTTTCACAAACACTACAAGAGCAGCAGATACTCATATCAGGCGCTCAGTCTAGCCTCGTATCTCATTTGAAACGGACCTAAAATTATGAATAAAAACGGTTTGTGAATTGAAAAAAAATAAAAAAAAAGTTGCGCGTGTGAAATTTAATTGAGAAAATATATATATAAATACATATATATAAGTTTATATACTAAATACAAGAAAAGTATATTACACATACATAATTGTATGTGAGAAAAAGAGCACCACTTCTTTGTTGAATAAATTAAAAAATATCATTACTTAGTGGAAAAATATTCAAAATCATTCTAACTCAAGTGAAATTTAAGCCATTTAAAACCAATTCAACAAAAAATTTTGCTAACCTGTGATAAGTAGAATATCTAAAAGTAAAATTTTTATTAAATTACAAGTGTCTAAAGTGCAAAACATAAAACCAAAAAGTAAAACGAAAAAATAAAAAACATTTCCAAATTAAAAAACATAAAGGAAAAATAAAAAAGTTTTCGTGCATATATCAGTGGGAAAAAGGGTGTAATTTTGTTTCACTTTTCCGTCATCAGTGCAAAAAAGCTAAAAGGTAAAGTAAATGACGTGAATAAAAAAAAATACAAGAAACAAGTTCAATATTTTTTCTGTTTCTTCGTCGTGGATTTTTTTTCAAATTTAATTTTTATTTGTTGTTTGCTTTTCTTACGTGTCTTTTCTTTTTGTTGTTTCTGGATTTTACTCTGTGCCTTCGTATAAACCACAGACTCTCATATCTACAATGTGTGTATTTACACGTATGTATATATCACGTACACATGCATGTATTATATATAAAGATGATTTGAGCATTGTGGTGGTGTTTATGTGTGACTGCCTCTCACGTACGCAACTCTTCTAAGTCAAATAAATATGCCAACAAAAAGTGTGTAGTGAAGTAGTGAAGAGATTTCGTTGCAATAAGAGTAGAGATGATATGTATATGATGCATGCTGTGAATACAACAGCAGCATCACCAGAATAAGAAGAAGCACAAGTTGATTATCATAATAATAATACTGCTCACAACGATGATGACGTTGTTTGCCGTGTTGATGATGATGATTGTGCTGGGCAATAATAATATTTATAAACTATGTATACTCATTTTAAAACGTAGCAAGAATAACGTCACTCAGTTCAAGTGATTTTATTTTCTTCTTGTGTTCCTCTTTGCTATTTAGCAAGCACGTACATATGCAGATACACAATTAATTTGTTCTGTTGCTTTTATTGTACAATAATATTTTTTCTGTTATTAATTTTTTTGACCAAACGTCATCAAATCTTGTCGCTGTCGCTGTTGATGTTGCTGTTTCTGCTTCTGTATTTGTATATTTGTTGTGAATTTTATTTGTATGTCAACTAATCGTTAAAAATATATACTCGAATATTTTTAAGTCTTATTTGGGTGAGTTTTTATATAAAAAAAAATACATACGAAACAAAGACTGCTTCGTTTGGTTGATACTTTGATATTCGTTCGACATTTCTTTTGAATTTTTTCTTTTTTTTGCTTGGGTGAAATTCCTTTAATATGCACCTATGTAAAAGTATTTCTGATATATACTTTCTTGCTTGAATGTAAATATGTAGTGAAGCTATTAAATACCTTAAACAATTAGGCATAAGTCTAGCTGTAAGGTATACTAGAAAAAAACTAAATGTTTATTTGCGCAACATTTTTGTCCCCTATTTTTCTTTACTTCCCATTCAAATTTTATGAGTTTAGAGTCGAAATTCATTTAGCAACTTATTTACATATACATACAAACATACATATCTACATACTTACTTACTTACTTACTTTAATGGCACAACAGCCCATGGAGGGCCTAGGCCGAGCTTTTCGCATCCACTCATGTTGTGCGGGTTATATTTGTACATGAATGGAAGTGACCTACAGTTTAATGCCGACTCCGAACGGCGAAGTGAAAAGCTTTTCATAGGCAATTTTTACTCTTGTAGGTTTGCCATTGCCTGCCAAGAGGTGGTGCCGTGTAGACTAATTATTTTTTTTACTTTTTTTTTTTTTGATTTTGCCTGTGCCGAGATTTGAACCCCGGACACTCTGCGTAGCAGTCCAATGCATTACCACTACGCCACATCGACCACACATATCTACATACTTGTTATGTTAATAATAAATTGTATAAATTCCTTTGTTTTATAGCGAATGTGACTACTTTATTTTGAAGTTAGTTTCCCTCTGGCTTTTAACCTGATTTCATCAACTTTTTATATTCTTGATCTTGTGAAACTAAATTAAATGCTTATCATATATGTATGGTATATACATAGATACTTTTTTCAGAGGTTTTCAGAAATTCTAATCCCGGGATCCAGATTTGTATATATGGAACAAATTAGAGAAATAAAGCAATGAGATTTTATATGGTGAATTAAACAGGCTTAATGAACGTTAGGTTTACAATAGAGAATAACAATAATGGTTATAGAACAGGATGATTTTATGTATATCTGTAGTTGTATAGGGACATATTCCCCTATTCTTGTAATGCTATGGTATAATAGGATTAATTACTATATTAAATATATTAAACATGCACTGCCAGATGACGTCCAAATACAAAAACTCAATTTCTGAAATCATGTGACTTATCATATTTATACAATACTTCTATCATAGATTCACTAGCCGATATAATCGAAATTATTTTATAATATAACAAACAGTATGAATATATTAAATGTCAGCTTATTCCAATTCGGTAATTAAAAAACTTTTAAAAGAAAAAAATTAAATTCAACTTTGCCAAAATATCTGCTAAAAAGTTTTGCACTTTGACTTTTTAATATTTTTTATTTAGTTTGACATAGTTGAGTAATATGTAAAAATTCACAGTTTATGATAAAAATTGAAGAGGCAAATCACGAGATCCCGTAGCTTCAATCCGACATTTCCGGACGAGAGAAAGTGTCCTGGATCCCGGAATTCGGGATGACGGGAGGTCACTCCTTAGTACTACAAATTTTTGCCCCGAGTTAATGTAAGAATATTTACATACTATATGTATATATGTGTGTATATAACTAGCATATGTATGAACTCATCTATACCATACTGTATCATGTTGCAGCAACTGTATTTTTGTAATATTTTTTTCTTTCCAATTGACTTGGGTATAAGCTAAACAAATATGAGACAAAAAAAGCAAAGAGAGGCTTGACAACAACCAGCGCTTAACTGCTGAAGCAAACACTTCGAAATACATACCATAAATAAATTGACACAAATTGAAATTGTAGCTCACCCATATTTGTTGTTGCTTCTGCTGCTATTGCTGGTGCTGGTGCATATAACATGCTACCATGCATACATGATCTTTGAAAATCAACAATTTATTTTAGTGCAATTCAAAGTAAATTACAAAATTCCTTAGAAATTGTCCAGCATCATAAAATGGACTATTTTTAATTTGAAATTTGATTTTAGTCTAAATAAGAAACGAATAATTATTTTACAATGTGGTTTTTATGGAAATGTGGAAAGTACAATATTTCCGGTTAATTGTGGAACACTATTTCGTTCAAATGACTTCCTCGGCTGGCCTTTCAGTAGCCCATGCGATCAAACTAATTTTTCAGTACATTTCGCGTGATGACAAATGCACATCACCAAAAGGGCTAATAACGCGATTTTCAAAACTCCCACGCAACGGCATGGCTCCTGTTGAAATCAAATGTTGTCTAAGTCTATATCTTCTAAAATAAATGTTCAATTGCTGAGGACGATGTGGGTTGATGTGATCGGTTCTTCTTGCACATTCTGAGCAAAAGCAGAAATTTTTTCAATTGTGCTCACAAGAGTAGGAGTACGAGAACGTGTTGCGTGGTAGACGCTTCTCTTCTACCGAATTTTGATTTTATAATTTTATTTTTGCACTGTCGGTAGGAGATTCAACATTTTGCAACTAGTTTTTATTATTTCCCAACGTATTTCAAAAATTACGCACAAGCGACGTTGTTTTTGCTCAAAATTTAGCAATTTTGGAACAATCTTCGCTGCCGCACGTTTCATGCCTAAAACATCCGTACAAATTGCTTGGCATGAGCCGAACGATATGCCAACATCATCAGCAACCTCTCTGATAGTGATTCGACGATTATCCAAAATCATTTTCTTCACTGCGTCAATGTTTTCATCGGTTGTTGACGTGCTAGGGCGACCAGGTCGAGCATCGTCATTGACATCTTCTCGGCCTTAAACCGGTTATACCACAATTGAACTTGTGTTCTGCTCATAGTAGACTCGCCAAAGGCCACAGTCAACATTTCAAATGTCCTTGCGCATTTAATTTCATTTTTTACACAAAACTGAATACAGTTTCTTTGATCCATTTTTTCGAATAGTAAAAAATCGAAGAGCACACCAAAACACGACTAACCTTTTTATCTGTCAAAAACAAACTGACAATCCAAAATGGTTGGTATTGCCAACATATATAACAGACATGTGTACCAACATAACAGAAAAAAAATGCGAAAATCGAACATACGTAACTCACGAAATTTTAAAATAACGGTAATTTTTTTTATCACACCTTGTATATCGACCCATTTCGTTAACCGGAAATATGTGTAAAACCAACTTAACACTCAAAATAACCAGTAGTTCAAATTTCAAAAGTTAGATGGACCATCTTGTACATATGTTTGTTTGCATGTACGTACATAGTTCAGTATTTAGTTGCTGTGACTATTAGTAGATACGGGCTAAATTTTACGAGATCGAATAACATACAAACTTGCAAAAAGTTGTGCAAATTTCCTGCTCCAATTCAAGGTTGTTTTCAGGCAGAAGTTCTACATACTACACACCATACTCTCGCCCTTAAAGTGATATGGGATGGTTTGACGATTGTCGAACGCGTATATCGACAATCGCCACTTCTTTGTGAATCAGCGTGCTGAGGTGTCGAAATTCAACCAAATAAAAGCTGGTGTCCCACAAGGTAGCGTAAAGATGAAATTAAAACCACGACGAATACATACAAAACGCGTATACAATTAATACACACATAACTCGTTGGATTCTAGTAGTTTGATGCATACACATAGAACGTTTTGCAGGCTGAAAAGGAAAGCTCCACAAGATCTAGCAAGATAATTTATTTCAATTTAAACTTAAAATAAGTAACATTATTAAATTGCACTAAATTTTACTGAATTTTAATGATATGGATGTGACACTGGATACATGCCATCAATGCAAGCCCTAAATTAATTATACATGTAGTACCAAAACTAAAATATTTTTAAATGCCCCTATTGTGACAGATACCAAAAATGCATTTTCATAAAGAAAAAAAAAAATAAATATTTTACGCTATAAGCGTAAAAATTATTTTATTATGATTCTCTTTTATTTTTTCCTCTTATCGCCAGACCGATTCTTTTTTTTTTTCCTTTGTTGTGTTTTCTATACTCTAATTTAGCCATTTGTTTCTATGTGAATTTAATGATTTCTTTTTTCGTTTCAATATATTTCCTTAGCAATAAAAATAAAAATAATAAAAATATTGATGGCAATATATATAGTACATATTTGTTTATTCTATTTTCACTCAATTTGTAGACGGTGCAGGAAAGGCACTAACTCATATTTTATTCACATAATTTTCCGAAGGCTCTACAATTAAAAGCAAAGCTTTATTTCCTTGGAAATTTTTGTTTGTTGAAGATTACTACTTGCTATTTCTTCCAATTTCCATGTTTTATAACAATATTTGTGCATAAATTTTTCATAATAGGAACAGAGTTAGGTTCTTTGGAATCTTCACAGTAACGTAGAAAACTTTTATGATACGAAAGAAACATATGTGAAATACAAACTGTGGTTAGTTTAAGCGGTAGCTATAATACCTACAGTGGCCTCGCTAAAACAATAAGTTGACAACATGCAGAAGTTTCACTACCCAAACGGAGTCAGATTCTTATTTAAAAACCGTTTATGATACTAACTAATAAGGTGAAACATGATCTGTGCAGAATATGGTCGGACGAAAGCATGCCAAGTGACTGGAACCTCAGCTAATTCTGCACAATCCATAAATACGCTCTGCGCCAATTACCGTGGAATAAACCGTCTTAATATTACATATAAGTTTCTATTTGTTTCTATGTGAATTTAATGATTTCTTTTTTCGTTTCAATATATTTCCTTAGCAATAAAAATAAAAATAATAAAAATATTGATGGCAATATATATAGTACATATTTGTTTATTCTATTTTCACTCAATTTGTAGACGGTGCAGGAAAGGCACTAACTCATATTTTATTCACATAATTTTCCGAAGGCTCTACAATTAAAAGCAAAGCTTTATTTCCTTGAAAATTTTTGTTTGTTGAAGATTACTACTTGCTATTTCTTCCAATTTCCATGTTTTATAACAATATTTGTGCATAAATTTTTCATAATAGGAACAGAGTTAGGTTCTTTGGAATCTTCACAGTAACGTAGAAAACTTTTATGATACGAAAGAAACATATGTGAAATACAAACTGTGGTTAGTTTAAGCGGTAGCTATAATACCTACAGTGGCCTCGCTAAAACAATAAGTTGACAACATGCAGAAGTTTCACTACCCAAACGGAGTCAGATTCTTATTTAAAAACCGTTTATGATACTAACTAATAAGGTGAAACATGATCTGTGCAGAATATGGTCGGACGAAAGCATGCCAAGTGACTGGAACCTCAGCTAATTCTGCACAATCCATAAATACGCTCTGCGCCAATTACCGTGGAATAAACCGTCTTAATATTACATATAAGTTTCTATCGAGCGTACTGTGCGAAAGACTGAAGCCCATCGTCAACAAACTGGCTTCAGGCCTGGTAGATCCACCATCGACCAGATATTTACACTACGCCAAATCCTGGAAAAGACCCGAGAAAAACATTCGTCGATTATAAAGCCGCCTTCGACAGCACTATTAGGGATCACTTGTACGTCGCAATGTCTGATTTTGGTATCCCTGCAAAGTTCATTCATCTTTGCAAAATTATACTGACCAACACCACCAGCGCAGTGAAAATTGGGACAGACCTCTCCGCGCTATTTGATACCAAAAGAGGTTTCAGACAAGGTGACTCCCTATCGTGCGACTTCTTTAACCGTATGCTGGATAATTCGAGCTACGAACATCGACATCTCAGGCTCTCTTTTCTACAAGAGTGTCATGCTGCTAGCGTACGCAGTGCAGCTTTCTCCAAAGTGGAAAGGGAGTCTCGTCAAGTGGGTCTAGTGATGAACGAGCACAAAACGAAATACCATGTGTCAACAAACAAAGAGTCACGGCGTCTTGGACAAAATGTCACTGTTGACAATTATACTTATGAAGTCGTCAAGGATTTCGTTTACCTAGGATCGAGCATTAACACCAACAATAATACAACAATTGTTTAAGTTCAAACCGTAAGAAAAGGGCAGATGTGGTTGCACAAAAGATGTAATTTTATTACCATTAAGTACATTTCCGTTGTATGGTAAACTAATTGATGAGGTTGTTAAAGCGTTCTAGTTTAATTAACAATTCGGCTTGTTTGAGTGGAGCTCATTTTTTGTTTTATTTCTTCATAAACAGGACAGCCTCTATAATTAGATGTATGGTGAGTTTGTAGGGTAATGCCCAGAGAGCGAGGAAATATTTAAATGTGAGTGAGAGGTTGTGTGCTGCACATCAATTACAAGGGTATTAGTAGAACTAGAGCAATTATACCTGTGGAGAGTTAGTAGTCCCGTTTAGTTCAATAGTTCCACCGTGTTGGCATGAGCAGTGGTTGTACAAGATGTCACTGTTATTATAGCTGTTGATGTTTGTGCAATAGATGCTGTTGTTGCTGGTACGCTCACTGCATGCACTGGTGTTTACTGCGAGAGTATTAATATCTTTAGATATTGCTGAGTTGGATCTTGAGCATTGCGCGCTTCACACCAGTTGAGTAGTTTTGGCTTGTGACTTTACCAAGACAATCTGAGTCAACAAAAATATGCGGGGGTAGAGCCGATTTTGACAACGTCAATGAACTTGCGATTTCGTTAGAAGAGTCCGATTAGAGAGTGGGTGATGGGGAGCGCGCCGAACACTCATTACTCATTTTAGCCTGCTTTTCTTCTTTTTATTTTTATTTAACACAATTTTCATGCAACGTCTCTTTCGGAATATCAAGCTTATTCTGATTTATGCAAATGATTTGTACGATAATTAATTATCGTCTCACTTTTCTTGTCACGTGTTTTACTACCCTCTAACAGATGGAAAATAAAACACAATGTTGCCATGTTGCTAGCATTCACTGTGTTGTAATTTTTTTTATTATATGATATATGAAGTAATTTTCGTATCGTACAACTTCATCAACAAAAACAAACTAATTCTGGTAGGTCAAGTTCTGTTGAAAATATTCTGATTTTTCCATATAGAATCAAACGTTATCTTGGCACACACACATAGTCATTAAAGCGAGTGCAATGCTTAATGCCATACATTGTACAAACATACAAATATTACTGTATGTTAATATATAAAATATACATGTAAGTATGTAAGTACTTACATAGAAAAGTTTTGTTAATTTTATTAAAACTGATTATATGTAACTGCTGTTTTACTAAATATGAATACGAATGAGGTGATACGAAAAAAAATTTGATCATGAAGTTTCTAAAAGAGCTTTCATTTAATTTATGTAAGGCATTTCGACTTACACGTGTAGTACACGAACTTTCCAAATCTGGGTAATTTTCCATTGAAAACACGAATCCGAAGTGCACTTGCCTTTCAAATACAAACTACGCGTGCTGCTAAAAGTTCGGGTCACCTACATAAACTTTTATATTCCATTGTGGTCTTATTCTTTCCGTATACTATACAAAACACGTGCAGTTTAGGCTTTTGTCTTCTTAAGGCAATATCCGTACAAATTTTGATCTCATGGTATGTGAGTGATTATTTTTTATTTATAAATACACCTGTACTGTATAATTTATTTAATAAAACAGATTCCATGCAGAATACGTGATGCAGCAAGACTATGACAGCGCTTATGTCATTAAAGCTTTAAAATAACACGAAAGTAATTTGAAATAAGTAGAAGTTTCACACAATTTGTTGCGAGCATTTACTCTTACCAAATACTTACATATCTACTTACAGTGTCGGACAATCAAATAAGAACACCTTGCACTATAAAACTTCCATTGATTTTTTTTTTATCGGACTGCTTATGGCAAACAATTTTTATAGAGAAGAAAATGGTATGGTATATACTTTATAAATTTCTAGGTGGCAGCACTACATTTAAATAATATTTGGAGATTCCCAAACAAAAAAGTTGAAGCGAAGCATTCGAAGGCGGATCAGAACAGCAGACGAAAAAATGTATAAGTATTTTAAAAAGAAAACTTAAATTTGTTTATAATTTGCACTGGTAAGCATTTAAATGGTAGCATTGAGGGTAATTCAACAAATTAAATGTAAACTATTCCGTAATGCCACAGCAAAATGGGTCGAGCAAAGCACTGTAGCAAGGAGGAGCGTGATTTGGTGAAAAAAACTGCGAAATGAGGGACAAAGCATCCGCCAAATATCTAAAACTATTAGCAGATCCTCGACATTTGTCTACCAATCTTTATTACCTCAAAAATTTCATTGCAAGAGAGGTGGGCCCCGCAAAACTACAAGTGCAGATGACAATCGCATGCAAATTTTAGCGGCACGCGATCCATTTAAAGCAGCTGCCGCAATTAGAGAGAAGACAGAGGTTCAAATTTGTGCTCGATCAGTAAGGAGACGTTTGGTGGAAAAAAAAATTTATGGGAGAACAGCACGAAAAGTACCAATGTTGACACAAAGACATCGAAAGTGTACAGTTCGCTGGAAGTACCAGGGCTAAAAACAAAGACGAATTGTGGCAAAGCATTCAAAGAGCGTGGTATTCCATACCCCAGGCTACTTGCGCGTCTTTGGTGGAATCAATGCCTAGAAGGTGTAAGGCGGTTTTAATTAACAAAGGCTGTTCCACAAAATATTAGCATTAGTGAACAATTTTATATTATACAAATTTTTTTTTTTAATTGAAGTTTTGTCCTTTTGAATGTGGTTTTATGTATAATTTTTAAATTTCTTTTTTTACACTGAATTGATTTTGTTTTTGTTTTAAGAAAAAATTAAACTTATGGAATAAATGAATAAAAGTAAATACCTTTTAAATTTATCATAAGCCTAGAGAAATTTTTTTTAAGGTTTTTGGTTTCAGAACAAGGTGTTCTTATTTGATTGTCCGACACTGTATATAACTTTACTTTACTTTTAATGGCACAACAGCCCATGGAGGGCCTAGGCCGAGCTTTTCGCATCCACTCATGTTGTGCGTGTTATATTTGTACATGAAATGGAATATAAACTTTGTCAAAATTTCAATGAAATGCAAAAACTTTCAAAAACAAACAAATTTTTATTTGCCAATAAACCTCAATCCGCAAAATTGTCTTTGTATGTATAAGTAAAACATAAAATTTAAATAAAAATTTGAATATTAATAATTTTTAATTTCGTAGAATTTTTATCATCACGTTTTACCAGTTTTTTTATTTTCATGATTTTTACTTTATTTCTTCATTGAATATTTTCTGTGTTAATTATTTTCGTAAATTATTTTATATTTCAATATTCAGCGGAACAACTGAGAGAAACTTTTTAAGTCAATGATGAAAACTCATAAGTATCTACGAATATGCACGAATTAATAATGGCTAGTGATGGGCGATATACATTGATGTTTTGAAAACATCAATATTTTGGTGTCGATGCATAGGAAATTTTCAATGTAATGTATAAACTATCGATGTTTTTCTTTCCGATACATCCCATACTTCAATATTTCAATAGCGAAAACAAGAGCAAGAATGATTTTTAAAGGCTATATTTTCGTAAAACAAAATTGCATTTAGGAGGGTACAACTTTACCTTTAGTTACAGACTTCACTAGTGAAATATCAATTCAATTCAGAGAATAACAACTAAGAAGGAAATGGTAGCACATGTCGAATCCTTTACAACAATATAAAATATCAAAATTATGACAGAAAATTCATTTTGGCTGTAGTTTTTTTCCAGGTACTTAGCTCATAACTTGATTGAGCCATGCGTGAGTAAATAGGCTTTTTTCTTTATTAACTCAGAGTACAGCACAAGTTGTCATAAAACATAATCGTGTTTCTTTTTTAGCTCTGAGCATTTGGAGCTCAATTTTGGGTTCAGAACGGGATCAGAGTTTGACCTACGTGCTTAGCTGCTGGTTATACTGGTGTTCGCTGTTCGACGAACACATCATATTTTACTCTCTTGCTCGGTGTAGTGGTTACATTGATTTGACATGACATTATATTGGTCGCAACGGCAACACTAAATGGTATACTAAAAAACTTTAAACGATTTAATCAATATGGAGCGTGAAATTTACAATATAATGGAAAAATTATGAAAATAAAATGATGTTTCTTCAATGGATTTATGAATAATATATTTAATATTCACTTTTAAAAACTAATAAAATTCGAAACTTCGCTTCTCTACATATGAAAATAGTGATGTATAGGTTTGCATCCTCAATGTGTTTTATATTTGATTCAGAGTTGTTAGAGCGTGCTTGATATGGTCATGGTCGAGCTCTACTCTAGAGGAAATATTAACATGCATTCTTGTGTGTGTATCTGAGAGCGACAGCGCCTGCTTCTGCTATTTACACTGTAAATGAAATAACCAGTGTAAAAAAAAAATTATAAACAGTAAATTTTTTATGCTCTGATAACGTGAAATAATAGCCGTACATTTTTTTTACCCTTATATATGTATTAGAAATGCATGACAAACAAAATGCGCATGTTTGACGTTTTGAAATGTTACCTTTTTGGTAAAATTCGATAAGAAATAGCAAACTACTTTTTCAAATAAAACATAACAAACCGACAAATGCGTTCATCTTTTCATTAAAAATTTTTTATGATAAAGAAGTCATACTCCCATTTATCATAAAACATTTTTTTTTAATTGCAATGTGTTAAAAAAATTGAGCTGCGAGATCTTGCTTAGGCTGTGGTTATATTTAAATTTTTCTCGGCGAACACCATGCAATTATTGTTGCCCGAACACGAAGAGAAAGCTTTTACTCACTGTCACAGTGAACACGATATGCTCGGTGAAATGTACACCGAGCACGCCGAGTATTCAGGGTGTCAATGAGTTATTCTAAAAAAAAGAACCAAAATGTATGTTGTAAAACAGAAGGAAAACATGCAAACCTGTACATCATTATTTTCATATGCAGAAGAAAAACGAAGTTGCGAATTTTTTTAGTTTTTAAAAGTGAATATTAAATATATTATTCATAAAACGAACAATATAGTATTAAAAAAAACTGAATTTCGAAAAAAAATCAACTCTGTAACGAACACCAATGTAACCACTAAACCGAGCACGAGAGTAATATATGATGTGTTCGTCGAACAGCGAAAACCAATCTAACCAGCACCTTACACGAATGCTGAAAGTTAACTAACAAATTTCTCCCGAATTCCATTGTTCGTCAATAGTTCGTAAGCTACACGAAGAAGTTTATAGTGTACGTGTGACAGCATTGCGTCGGCAGAGAATGTGTACCTATTCACATGAGAATAGTAAAATCAAAATGCCAAAAAGCATAAATAAAACAAAGATGTGGAAGTAAAATTCTAATACTTATGGTAAAAATATTATTGGGTCATTCACAATAGCCGTATATATCTACATACAGCTGATGCGTATATATACGCAACTTGCACTGAGTGACAAAGAAACAAAGAAAACAAGCATCGACTTAGATATGATATCGAAATTTGTAACAACTAACAAATTTCCTATACGTGTTATTTTGCATCCCTTTCTTACACACACGATTTGCAGAACTAATAATTATATAAATATGTACATTCATATGCATGTATGTATTTATGTTACTTGCACTCTCTTGAACAAAATACGAAAATAGTTCGCGTCAAAGTTCTTGGTATGATAGCCCAGTGGTATAAAACAGCTACTTGTACCCAAGATGCGAATCTCAGAAATTTTATTTTAATTAAATTAAATTAAATTGTGGCTAAAGTCGAATCTCAGAACTTTTTTATTTTTTATATATTTTTATCACTTATTTTTTACATGCCTACACTAGATATATAAATAAAAATACTTGATATATGTATATACAAGTCAAATTTAGGAGCGCTCCTAAGTAAGATTATTGAAGGAGCCCTATACTACATACTTTAATATGACATTTTAACATGGAATAAGGAGGCTAAAAAGACTCTTAAATTTTGTGTAAATTTTGATTCCATTTTTAACTGTGCCGCGATTCGAACCCGGGAAGTCTGCTTAGCAGTCCAGCATACTACCAGATACGCCACGGCGATCATAAGTTTTTATTAGTACGTCTTGTTTGGCGTCTTTTGTTTTTATAAATATGTGTCGTGAATTAAATTTTTCGTAAAAATTATTTTTATTGTTTGTATTTATTTATTTAATATTAAAAAAATTTGTTTGCTGACTTTATTGCATCATTGTTCCTAAATTCTTCTTACTGTATCTTAGCTTCTTCATTTATACCTATTTCGTATGTTCGTACTTATCGATACGCTCGATAAGTTATCGACAATTATCGATAATTAACAGGAGGTAATGTCATCTACATATTTAAACTATAAGTACAAGGAAAGATCTTAATCCTTCTTTTAGTGGTAAAACGGATCTACAGTTTAATGCCGAATCGGAACGTCAGAAAACGAAAAATGTTTTGTAGGCGATTTTTACTCTAGGAGATTATACATTAGCGTAGCAGTAGGACACTAAGAACTATGTGCTACTACAAATTTTACATAATCGAAACCCTTGCAAACCAATTTTAAAAGACAAAGGAAGAACAAATGTTGATGTGACCGTTATTTTCATTGGAGTATTTTGATATTGATAATTAATAAACGATTTATCAATTCAATAATACTGAAAACATAAGTAAAAACGCGAAAAATGCAGTTCGAAGAAAGTAAAATAAATATTATGCAAGGAGTAGTTGCAGCGGCGATGTCAATGTCATTGCCTG
Source organism: Palloptera scutellata (assembly GCA_958295655.1). Taxonomy (NCBI): domain Eukaryota; kingdom Metazoa; phylum Arthropoda; class Insecta; order Diptera; family Pallopteridae; genus Palloptera; species Palloptera scutellata. The sequence goes on from OY282451.1 coordinate 28,086,595, forward strand.
CATCGACAGCAAATATTCCAGAATCTATGTATGATTACAAATGCACCACTGACGCATTCTAATACAGTGGCTCATACAGGCACAATGTAGTACTGTGGTTCCACAGTTCTACTGTGCAAGTGCCTTTTATTTCAATTAGCATCCGTATATATTAACAATTACTGTACTTTAATAACGGAATTTGAGGTGAATATAATTTCGCGCCGGTATAAATCAAAATACAGGGTAATTAAATAAGTAAATTGGAAATCAAAAATACTATCGCTGATCGGGCGAAACACAATTTTACTATAAGAATAAAATCATCGTTATTTTGAAAAATAAGAAAAATAGCAAAAGTAAGCAAGAATTAGCGTGTAAAAGGGTTCTGCTAGTGTTTTTTTTTGTAGTCGGATGTAAAATGTTTAAAATTAGGTACATTTTACATTACTTTATGAAAACTTGTAAATGCCTCTTAAACATTGAAAAATGTATGTGCTTAAATATTTCAAACAAATTTAGACAAGTTTACACACTTATAAACTTGTTTATATGAGTCCGCTAAACAATTAATTGTCTGGTACATCTCACGGAAAATAGCCAAACTTAAAAGAATTGATGCAAATTATTATTTTGTGGGTATAAATTTATCCGATGCATCAAAAACATCGATGTTTTTGCCAAGCATCGATATATTTTTTCCATGCCCATCACTAATAATGGCTTTATCATTTTGTGACGAAAGTACCTACTGAGAATGACTATTTAATTTCAAATTCCATTTCCATGTGAGTTGAATTATTCATCGTTGAACAGAAACATGTGTGAAACTTTTTATGATTAAATAATTTGAATTCGTTTCATATACATACACATTTCAATACATGCCTAAATAATTATATGTTAAGATGAAATATTTACATTGCTTTTGAGTCCACCAAAGGCTTTAGGTCTTGCTGTTTCTGAGAACTGTTTATATTTACTACCTACAGACGTTGTTCAATGAATTACGGACAAGGAGAAAATGTTCCTTTTTTTAGTTTTAAATAATAATAATGGCCAACTATAAAAGTTTTAAGTATAAGTTATTATTAATTTATTTATAGCAATTGTTTAATCGCCTTATTAAACATAGAAAAGTTAACTGGAATTGCTTAATATTTAGCCGATATTCATCGCTATACATCAACTGCAAAATACCATATGTTGAAAAATGGATATTTCAAAATTTCAAGTCTACCATTTATGCACAGTATTTATCTTACCTTATTCCAGTTTTCACTCGTGAGGTTCTTGTGCAGCTTGGTCAAAATTATATCCGTTTTTTTTTCATTGCTGACGTCAAACGAGGTCATACCACAGAACGCCTACATTTAATGTTTGCTTCCTACAATCGTCGTCTGACTGTCATTGACGATATTTGTATTCCTGAGTCCGGGATGTTTTTTGTGCGTGCACGGATAGGTGCTTTCCTTTGTTGTAACGCGCTGTTTATAATTTTTTGTATTAAACAATTCCAGTTAACTTTTCTATGTTCAATAAGGTGACCAAACCATTGTTACAAATAAATTAATAAAAATATATATTTGAAACATTTACTTTACTTTTACTTTTAATGACACAACAGCCATGGAGGGCCTAGGCCGAGCTTTTCGCATCCACTCATGTTGTCCGTGTTATATTTGTACATGAATGGAAGGGACCTACAGTTTAATGCCGAATCCGAACGGCGAAGTGAAAAGCTTTTCATAGGCAATTTTTACTCTTGTAGGTTTGCCATTGCCTGCCAAGAGGTGGTGCTGTGTAGAAATATTATTTTTTCTACTTTTTTGAGATTCGAATCCCGGACACTCTGCATAGCAGTCCAATGCACTACCACTACGCCACAGCGACCACATTTGAAACATTTGTTGACCATTATTATTATTATTTAAAATTGAAAAAACTAAAATTTTCTCTTTGTCCGTAATTCATTGAACAACGACTGTATATTACACCAAATTTTAATTTGTGTGTAATGTAATGGGTGCTTCATTCGAACCACGGTGGAGGAACACGCAGAAGGGGACGTCCTAATCTCCGTTGAAAAGACCAGGTGCAGGGCAACCTGACTGCACTTGGCCTTATCAACTGGCGCCAGCGCGCGCATAGCAGAAGTGACTGGCGAAGCTTTGTGGAGGCGGCCAAGACCGATCATCGGTTGTAGTGCCAGCTAAGTAAGTAAGTAAGTAATGTAATGGGTCTTTACTCTCAAGACTTTTGCACAATGAATTTTCTGCTTCACTTGTCGAGAATTGGTTTGGGGATCTTACTTGTTGCGAATTAGTTGCATACTAAATAAAACAAGTGTGAAGTCCAGGAAGGAGAAAGTTCGGCCTAGGCCCTCCATTAAAATAAGTATAAAGTTGGCATATAAGTTTCCTGGAAAAACTCGCACTGTTTTCTTCTACTCCATATACCGCAATTCCTTGTTTGATGAATATTTTGTATACGTACATAACGATCCACATATATACATACCTAGATAAGTAGGTATGCTACATACATATTTAATGTTTTATATTCAATTCACATCTTTTTTGTACTCCCCATTTTTATTGTATTTCACTTTATATAAATTGTTCGTGATTTTTTAACAACTTGAATTACTTGTTGTTGTACTTATTTCACTTATCGCGATCATTATTGCCGTTGCCGTTGCTTTTCTTGCTGTAGTAGTTGTATTTATATTTGCCAACCAGACAGACATCGTTTCCTTAAGGTAGAAAGACCCTAACAAACATTTTTATTCAAAATCAGGTTTTTAGCAGATTTTGATGAAACTGTCTACGGGTCCATTCGAGTTAGCGAAAAAAAAAATTACAAAAAAAAAAGTGATAGGGCTTTTCTACATTAGGGTAACGATATGTATGTATGTACGTAAAATGTTGTCTGCTTGTAAGTAGTTAAGTAGGTATCAGTTGCTGTCAGCTGATTTTTATTTAATTTTCATATTATTTACTTATATGTATTTCTCACGTATTTTGTCATTTATTTATTTACTTTTTACCTTTACTTTTTTCTTCAACGTTTGCAAACGTATTCATCATTTTTCCATTGGTTTGTTATTGTAGTGTTTTCATTGTATCTGTTAGATAGGATCGTCTCTTTTATTAAATTTAGTATTTTTTTTTATATTGCACATTTGTCGAAAGCATTTGCATGTACAATGTTGACGAATCAGTTGTTCTCTTATCATTTGTCAGAAATAATAAATTTCACATTTTTTGTTTAATTATTATGGTTTTCTGTATTTGAATATAACTAACTTTACACAGTAGATTTAACTCTATTAGAAATCCTTGGATCGTCAAGTCTCAAGGACAACTCATACTTATTAGTGGCGCCTAACGTGGGCTATAGTAATTTGGTACAAATGGAGAAACCAAATTTCTTTCGGTATAGAAAATCTTTCCTGATCCTAATATTCTCATACTTAAACTGAGTTTCTGTTCTCACTTTCCATTATAGTAGTATGCAGTTCAAGTATCACTCCAAAAACTTTATCTGTTGCACGGTTAAATTATGTATGTGGAAGGTGATAGCAATAGTACAATAAGTGCAACACGGCAACAACAAAACAACTTTATTGTTGCGGAAAAATCTGAATGCCAAAATTGGCTGGCGAAAGCAGCTGTACTTCATGTGGGAAAAACAATAACATATTGGCGGTACTCTGTGAATGTCAAAATGAGCTGAGAAAAACAAAGAATCTGAGAAAAAGTAACAATTTCTTTTCTTCCACCACAAAAGAAGAAGAATAGCGAGTTGCCAGAAGCTCTTACTTTACTTACTTCTAATGGCTCAACAGCCCATGGAGGGCCTAGGCCGAGCTTTTCACACCCACTCATGTTGTGCGTGTTATATTTGTACATGAATGCAAGGGACCTACTGTTTAATGCCGAATCCGAAGGGCGAAGTGAAAAGCTTTTCATAACAATTTTTACTCTTGTAGGTTTGCCATTGCCTGCCAAGAGATGGTTTTTTGATTTTGCCTGTGCCGAGATTCGAACCCCGGACATTCTGCGTAGCAGTCCAACGCATTATCACTACGCCATAGCGACCACAGAAGTTCTACCTTGTATAACTTGACTTATGGAACGGTCTGATGCAAAACGACCTTCTGCATAAACTTTAATAATTTTGATGCTAAAGAAACTTTGGTACATATTTTTTCACATTGCTCAAAACTAGCTACTACTAGATTGAAGACGTTACGTATGTTCTTCTGATAAGTTATATACGTTATACATAAGTTATAACGTTTTGCAGTAACTACTGGTACTTTTAAACTGGAAACAGTGGTGAAGGTAGATCAAAGTTGTCACGGACTCTAGAGCACTGGCGGGCATTCCCCCGAACGCGTACACAAAGAGAGAGGATACGACTTCTCTAGAATAGTAATGAGCAATTTATAATTCTTGAATTTCAATCTTTTAATGTATTAATGGCAGTATTCAAGTAGCATTTACCATCACTTCTAATATAACTGAGGATGGGGTGTTATTATATTATATTATACTTATCGGATTAAGCACAAAATCACCATCAGTATTATTTAGTAGATTAACGATGAAAGTCGTCAGAATTTATCAACTTCTTGAATTGGAGTGCTCAAGTAAATTGTGAGAAACAGAGTAGTATGGAAATTTATTTTTCACTTGTATTTGAAAATTCAATTTTCAAACTAGTATAAGTTCCATTAAATTTGTTTTAATTTTAGCTTATCATTAAGCCTCAACAAAAAATAATGAATCATACATATGTATCTTAAAATTGCCATACAATCGATTTCAACGCACCATATATGAATGCGCACCTTACATTTTGTTTCTAATGTATCACATATGCTAGAATTCAAATATGAGCTATATTTGTAACTAAGTAGTACTGCACAAGTTTTTATTTGTATTTATTTTTCTATTGTTTGTTGTTCTGTTATTGTGGGGCTGTTGACCCACATTGCCATGACTCCATGTAAGACTTCTACAACGGCGGGCGGTGCGGCGTCGTACATTTACATACATTGACCTGGTTTTCAGTCTCATGACTTTCTGTGTGTACCTTCGATATGTACCTCGTACCATATATTCATTTTCTTTTTTTTAACTATTTACATATAAAAGATATGTATCGATATTTTCTCATTTGTTTAATTTGAACCAAAAATATTTTGTGCTAATTTTTGACTTGACACATCATATTCAATTTTATTTTCTTTTGTTGTTATAAATAGAAATATTTGTTCTTTAAATTGTTAAGGCAAATAGTTTGTGAGTTATTTTGGGAATTAATGCTCGAGTGGTATTTTGTAATTTGAGTTTTCACAAAAGTTGTATATAGTATAATATTATAAGTATATTTGGAATTAAAGAAAGAAAATAAATCGTGAAGTATTAATTTAAAACAAAATCAGATTAATCAGACTGGGTAAAAAACGAATGTACATACTATATATAGATGTCGAGTAAATCGACACTAACAATAATACTTAGCTGTGTTTCTTTTGTCGCGTATACCGGCTTAAACAAAAATTTGTGGAAATTAATCCTATATTTATAAGAAAATAGGTAAAAGGTAACCAAAAATTTGTATGAAGTTTGTATTTTGAATAAAGGAATACAAACAAAAAGATATCTTGGAAAGAAAAAGAGATTCCTTTTGAATTTTGGATGTTTTATGGGTTAAAATTTTATTTTTTTATGTTATATATTTATTTAAATTAATCAGGGATTCGCGTTTCTTTTGTCACTTAACTTATCTATAGAGACTTTTGTAGTATGAAAAGCATCTGCATATTCCAGCTTTATTCTATCTAATTTTTCAAGTAAAATTCATATTTTTGAATTCAATCTCTCAGCCAATTCCCATATATTTATTATAACCTACCCTTACCTTTCATGCGCCACTACTCATTGCAACTGTGTTTTCAATGGCTTGGCTGGCTACTTCACTTCAATAAACTTAGCTACACTTTCAGCAAGTATCAAGTCAGCTGATAATTCTAGCTGCTATTTACTTGAATAAAGTGTTGGCGGAAAATTTTATTTTCTTATAACCCATAAAACAAAGCTCTACAAATAAATGTAATTCCCAGAGTGTCTACACGTAAAATCTGCAAATCTTCTTAAAATAAATGAGCATTATAAACTATGGCGTGTGTTGTATGAAAAAAAAAATGTATACACAAGGCAAGGCTTATAACGGCAATGTGATTTTTTTGTACGTTCACATTTTTAATTTGCTATGTGTAAATATTTAAAATACAAAATTTGTTTAAATTAGTTATATTCTTGTGTGTGCCTCATGCAAATACTAAAAACTAACTGCGAAATAAGTAGTAATATTATATTTAAACGAATATCTTTACGTATTTCAAGTGTAGCCAGTCAGTCAGTCAGCTAGCTAGCCGTTGGGAGAAGAGAGCGTTATCAGCAGGAAAGAGGTGTCACGGGAAATACCAAGTTTATAAACCATAACGTCTTTATACTCTTTCTCCCTCGAGTGCTTAAACTCTCTCTCTTTCTTTCGTCTGTTTATTTTGCCTCAGTTTAACCAGACAGTTACTGTCGACGCATTTTTTGATTAAGTATTTATTTACTCTTCCAACGAATGACTAATTCTTTATCTATATTTGTGTAGTTAGGAACATTCAGAAAAACATCTAAAACTATTACTTAAATGATGTGGAATAGTTTATACAAAATAAATACAGGTTTATGCCGAATCCGAACGGCAAAGTGATAAGCTTTTCTTAATTTTTTACTCTTTAAAGTTTGTAATTGCTTTTCAAGAGGTGGTGCCGCGTATTTCATATTTACTAAATATGTCGAGTCTCGAATCTAGTCACAAATTACACTGTGTGACAGTGGATATATACTTTCCTCGAGTCAAGCAGAGAAAAACTGCATAATCAGAATTTTGAATTGACCCTCAAAATCTGGAGTTAGGGACGATAAATAATAAGTGGAAATCGTAATAAATGCGGTTTATATTTGCGTCTTGTTTGCAGACAAAAAGAATCGAAGAAGAGAATAAGGCCTTGGTTCAAAATTACAACCAAGATTTGGTTTCAGGATGTTCAGGTAATTTATTTTGTTCATATTATCTCCAACAAAATACAACGACCCGGCGCCGCTTGCTGCCATTGCACCCCACACCATAACATTGCCCCCTCCATTTTTCAATTCACGCTGAATTCTCTCTTCTCCAAACGAAACGTCGTTCATAAGACCAAAAAATATTCCATTTCGATTCGTCTGTAAAAATAACTTAAATCCAAATCTCTGGAGGTTTGTTGACAAAGTTTTTGGCATAGTCTGGGTGTAGGCTCTGTACTCCTTGGTATGCAAAATGTTTCGAATTGTTTGTGGATGTACATTAACAATTTTTTTGGGTTTTCCTGAATACATCGGACAATACGCCTTTTTTATCAAATGAAATCTTTGATAGTCTTCCGCTTCCATTTGGACTTTTAGTAGACCTATTTTTTTTTGAAAGATATGATAATAATATAACACCGTAGTCCTTGGCTTATTGATAATGGTTGCAATTTGACGAATACTCGTAATATTTAATTATTAAATCTTCTAAATCTTTAAAAATTGGCTTTTTCTCCATTTTGAACCTTCAATAACAACAGAATCACAAAAAAAATATTTATCTTGCACAAAATAGAATGAAGATTTAAAAAAATTTCTGCACGACCTACTGCCTTGAATTAAAAAATGCTAATGAAATTTTAAAAGTGAAATTGAACTTAATTTATTATTTTTTATTTTGGATGTAAATAAATAAAATTCTTAAATTTTTTTTAGTTGTTAAAAGTTGTCAACAAATATTAGATTAGTCTTTCAAGTGCTTTATATTTGACACATCCAACTTGTTCAGTTGCCGAGATATTTGTTTGGAAATGTAAAACTGCAGAGTGTGCCAGTTTTTTTTTTTGGTTCACTGTATGTATATGCATTTGAATTTATGTGTAGGTGTTGCAATTAAACATTTTGTGTGCCAGCCACGCAAATCAAAGAAAATCTCTATACATGCGTACGCATGACAACTGTCATACAAAGCTATAAGTATTGTCATTTTAGTGATAAAACAATGCCAGCTGAATGACACACCGTTTAATTACCAACTTTACGTTCATAGATTTTGATTTATTATATAAATTAGGAGCAACATGCATAAATTCAATTCAGCAGATGCGTAGTAGGTAATTTGAAATGTGAGTGGTAGCTGTGGAGTATTTGGTAGTGCGACGGCCCTGGTACGCTGAATACCGGAGGTTCAAATCTCGGCACAGACAAAATCAAAACAAAAAAAAATTTTTAAAACAATTTCTCTACACGGCACCACCCCCACAGTAAAAATTGCCTTATGACAAGCTTTTCACTTCGCCGTTCGGGTTCGGCATAAACAACAAATATAACACGCACTACATGAGTGGATGGGAAAAGCTCTGCCGAAGCCCTCCCTTGGGCTGTTGTTAATTTATACATTTATGTACCATAAGTTACTTATTAATGGAAGTATTTCAACATAAAAATATTTTGCACATTAATATACTACTGTGGGCAAAAAGTAGTAAGACTTTTTAATTTAAATTTCGCGCGGAAACCCATTCATCAAAATATTATTTTTTTAAGGTTGGTATGACTGTCGGTGACATCTGTGCCAAATGTCACATCAAAATAATCATTAGTGTTTAGTATACGCTTGTCTTTCTGAAGTACAAAAAGTGCATTCGGCGATTTTCACAATGAGTGAAATTATTCAACAAATTTTGTGTGCGGAATCAAATTTCTGGTGCCGAAACGTTCAGAATGTTGCAAAAGGCCTTCGGTGATAATTGTATGTCGCGAGCAAGTGTTTTTGATTGGTACAAATTGTTCAAAGATGGTCGAGAACGCGTTGACGACGAACCACGTCCAGGACGGCCATCAACAACAACTGATGATCAACACGTCAATAAAATCAAGGAATTGGTGCTCGAGAATCGACGATTAACAGTCAGAGACCTTACTGGCATCGTTGGAATATCGGAAGGATCAGTGAAAACCATTTTAAAACATAATTTGGGCCTAAGAAGAGTGAATGCACGATTGGTTCCAAAATCACTGCATTGGTTTTACGAGACCATTTTGCCAAAAATTCGACTGATATCGTTCCGCAACCACCCTATTCGCCTGACTTAGCACCGTGTGACTTTTGGCTATTTTCTAAACTCAAAAAACCGCTTCGTGGACACCGTTTTGAGTCAATTGAAGACATTAAACATGAATCGCTATTCCGGAAATTGACTTTAACAACTGTTTCGAGAATTGGAAAAAACGTTGGCACAAGTGTATTGGGGCCGGGGGGGGATTACTTTGAAGGGGACGAAATAGATTTGGAAGAATGAATAAAAAAATTTGAAATTATGAACAAAGTCTTACTACTTTTTGCCCAAAGTAGTATATCCACTCCAGCGCCACCTACCGAGTCCATTTTTTGTTAAACTATTTCTTTGCATGTAACAAACATATGTACATATATTCTGATTATGAGCTATATGAATTTTTTTTAAACAATTTATCAAAATATACGTGTGTTGATATCAGCGCCAACTACCAGGTCCAAAAAATAGATAAACTCCTTTAAAGAATCTATCTTCTATCTATCTACACATTTATTGGGGTAACTACAAAAAAATGGGACAAATCGGTCCAGCCGTTCTCAAGGAATGCATTTACCAACGAACAGCATTTCATTTATATATGTATATACATATATACTAGATAAATAGATTTATAACATAACTCTTTTTTTTTAAATGAACACTTAAAATAATAATTGAAGCAATCACACTAGTCATTCTACACATTCTACAAACAGCAGCTCAACAACTTTCCTTATACTTCGATTTCTTTTTTTTATTGCTTTTTATTTATTGCTAGGTACCTATTTAAAATTGATATTGTATTTTCTGTATGTTTATTTCTTATTTTTTGTCTAAGAAATTGCATAATATGATTTACATCTGCTATTACTTCATATTTCAAATATGTATTTTCCTCTGGAGAGAATCAAAATGAAAATTATATTGCATACTTTAAGGTAATATTCCATTAAGAATATCTTTTTCATCTTTTTCATACAGTTTTATGATAAATAAGTAAGATTATAGGTCGCTGTGGCGTAGTGGTAATGCGTTGGACTGCTACGCAGAGTATCCGCGGTTCGAATCTCGGCACAGGCAAAATCAAAAAGTAGAAAAAATAATTTTTCTACACGGCACCACCTCTTGGCAAGCAATGGCAAACCTACAAGAGTAAAAATTGCTATGAAAAGCTTTTCACTTCGCCGTTCGGATTCGGCATTAAACTGTAGGTCCCTTCCATTCATGTACAAATATAACACGCACAACATGAGTGGATGCGAAAAGCTCGGCCTAGGCCCTCCATGGGCTGTTGTGCCATTAAAAGTAAAGTAAAGTAAGTAAGATTAACTTATTTGTAGGAAATCTCATAGTCTTGTTGCATCATTTTGTTGCTCGTACTTACTTATTTGAAACTTATTTTTCTAGAAATGCATGAAACTGCATGCTTCATTTGCAAAAATATATTGCATACTTTTAGATACTATAAAACAATGTATATTGTAGTTTTTGCCACATCTTTCTGTATTTGCTCAGTTCTATATTAGATACAATATGAAACCTTGACCTACATATAAGTATTCCCACGCATATCATATCAAAACCTATTATAATTATTTGATATCTCTATTATATTTTTCTCTGTTTTGATTTTGTATTGACGGTGAATGAAATTGACCTAAATTGGTTGGGTTACACTCGGTATCGAAATCAAAAAGTTTGTTGGCATTCGAAGCAGCGAACTGAATAGAATTTTTTACTATTTGTTGATATCCCACAATATTTATTCCAAGGCTATAAACTTGCGCTTGGGGGTTTTGCATGCATTTTAGCTGCAAAATTTCTCAGAAGAAATGTCCTTGAACAAAGTATTTTATATATTGCGAAAAGTACATTTTTTAGTAATAAAATGCAATGTGTTGCATATTTATAGGGGAAGATATTTAATATTCACTTTATTTAGAATTTATTAGATGTACCAAGCTGCATTTTTTATTTAATAACTTGAACTGTAGCTTTTAAAATGTTTTAGTTTATTTTACTTACAATCAAAAAGAATTTGATTTCATGAAACCTACATTTTTTAAAGTATATTTTTAAGCTTATGTATTTAATTTCGAAAAATAACAAACTATTTTTCTTTCTTTACTTTCAGATATAATTCTTCTAAACTTAAGTGAAGGCACTTTCTTATTTATAAATAATTCAAATACTGTGGACGGAAATAACGCCATCTAATAGCATCTAATTAACATAGTTTCCGTCATTGTAACGGCAAAGGGGAAAAACTTAAAACTGTTTTATACGGAAGGGCATGGTATATTTCTTGGGGGACTGGGGCATGGGAGATTCTGACTGTGCGTCATATCATCAACATGTTCCAAATATACAACAGCAAAACAGCCACCATCATCACCACCAAAATCATGTACAACAACATGAGCAACAGCAACTGCAACATCAGCACCGTCAACACCAACAAGTTGGACAAATTGCACCAGCATTAAACCAATTGCCACAAATACAATTTGGTAGTAATTCTGGAAATACAGCAGCTGGAAATACAACAACAAATGCAGCAGCAACATTTCTCATTAACAATGTTGCTAACAATTTCCTAGGAATAACATCGGCAACTGGAACAACAGCTTCTGCAGCAATAGAAGAACAATTACACCAGCAACATTCATCACCACAACATCATGTTGCTAGCAGCAGTACACTTGTTACAGCCAATTTACAACAATTGTCTGTGAGCAATAGCAATAATAGTAGCCTTTGCACAACGCCAATTAAATCAATTGAGCAACAGCAACATCCATTGGCTATTGCTGCTGCTGCCTTACATCAGTATTTGGGTAGACAACGTTCCGATTCATGTGCTGGCAATGTTGGCTCAAGCACCCATGAATATGCGAATAATAAGAAAACGTTAACTGCAACGCCTTTACTGGGTGCCGCTGTAGCAGCAACAGCACAATCGCATCTAAGCAAGGATCTCTTAGAAAGTGAAGATGAAGTGGCATTGCAACCGCTCTCTAATCAGGTTCGTACATACACAACTTTTGTTTTCTCATTTAAATGATCTAAAAGGAAATTATTAACTGTTTTGAGCGCCGCCGCAGTTCCAGTAGAAAAATAAAATCGAAATCCTTTTCTTTATTGCCTTTTACCATATTACTATTATAGACCAGTATAATTTTTTGCTTCAGGGATAATAGAGTTGATTATGATTATTTTGGATAAGTCCATATCCAATCACGGATAATATAGTCATTCACGGCTAATACTATAGAAAAAATGCGGTTAATAGATGTTCATGATTAACAGAGTCACAGATAATCGAATTAAAGCCCGGTGCACTTTCTTTCGGTTCTCTAATTCGCAATTAAATAATTTTTGCTCGTAAAGTAAGATCATTGTACAAATACAATATGTACGCCATAATAAATCTGATAACCCCATGAACTTTCATTCATAAAATATCAGATCATTGGTAGAAATTCGGGCTATCGCCACTGAACTTGTGATCATCGATCTTAATCTTCCACAGATGTCATCGTTATCTGCATTTTGAGTCGCAATAATGTGATCATGTTAAAAATTATGAAATATATAAATTAATTGTACATAATCTAAAGTCCAATTATGAATATTACGTGACATTACTGCACATTATCTAACTTCCAATAAAATATAAATAGAGAAAGGTGTTTATTTGAAACTGAAGCGGGTCTTGCGAAATTAAATTGCGAAATTAAATAAAATAAATAAACGAAAACCCCTAGTAAGCCCATCTAGAGTTTGTGAATATGAATATACGCTTTTCAGAGCGATCCGCCTTTTAAGCTGATTCTAGAATTGACGACATTTTCTTATGTCCAAAAAGTCATGACAAACTCCATGTCGTATTGTGCGGAAGCGCTAAAACAAAGTATTATGACATTGTCTTGTGACTTCCGGAACGACATTTGTCTTAAGAAAATTTCGTCTCGTATTAAAACAATTTCGTCTAGGAACAGTTTAACGAGCGTCTCTCTAACCGAAGAGCTGAACATCTGTTCCCACCGCACGACAACTGTTGTCAGTGTAATGTGGCCCTAAGAAGCCAGCACTCGAGCAAAGAGCAACACCACAAGTGAACTTTAAATGAAAACTTTAATTTTATATATGTAATAAGTACATTTATTGCAAACAACAAATACATACAAGATTTCAATTATCTACTATACAAATATTGACAGATAATACTAATTACTTTTTAATTAGGGAATATCAATCAGTGACCATTTAAATAAAATGTTAATCAATAATTATTTAACTGTGATTTTTGCCACTTACGTCATAAAGGCAAATACATTTAATACCTACATGATTCTTTTGACATGAATGTGTTTTTTCAAAATAAAACATCGTAATTTGTATATTTTCTTTTATTATCATTTTTAATTTATCAAAAACACTTGTACGCTTTTGAAAATGAAAAATTTAACATATTTTTATTTTTACTCGCAAACAAAAATAATTTCTTTTTTTTGTATTTATAGACGCTAAATGTACTTGAAGATATTTTTGAAATTATATTTTCAATTTCGAGAAACTTTATATTGTTTGTAAGATTCTCAAATCAAATATCAAAATTATTATTATTTTTAGTTGCTTGCGCACCTGACCGTCATCAAATGAACGAAGAGGTTCTTTATCCTTCATTGTCTTTGAACTTGACCTCTTTTTTCTAGAGATTTCCTTTTATTTTATTATTAAAAATGATCACAGACATTTAGCTAAGGAATGTATATTGATATCTTCTTCCTTTTCAAACGGCATATTATTTGATTAATTGTGATTATCAATTTGATGTTATTTTTTCGATTTTCTTCACTTCTAATTAACATTTATTTAATCTATTTAAAGCAAATACAAATAATTTTTTTTTTTAACAAATAAAGTTAAGAACAAAAAAGCACCTGCCTTATTGGTTTTCTAATTTTTTAATTGATGTTCTTTTATTTATTTATTCTCATTATTATTTGATCGGTTTTTAGTTTGTTTCAATTCTTCGTTTGCCTTTATCAATAAGATTAATGGGTTATACATAAGTACTTATAGCGGAATAGTGACGTATGAGTTTTTATGAGTATGACTTCCTTTGATAAGTTGAGTACTATTTCTGTTCGTATTTTACAGTCGGTCGCACTTACCAAATGTATTATAATCATCATAATTTCATATGTACACGTATTTAAACCGAAAGATAATATGAAAATTTAAACTTTGTACTCACAGGTACATCTAGATATCGCTCATTTGTTGCAAGGACTGCCATAAATCAGAAAAAAACATCGAGTTATGTATGAATACAGAAATAACGGTTATTTAGTGCTTTATATTATGTAAAAAAAATCATCAATGTATCTTACCATATGATCTCTACCCGTGAGAAGAGTATTTGTCGTTATCAAGTGTATTCAAAATGTATGTTTCTGAGATATGACATTCTAGCAGCAAACGAACAATATGTAAATTTGAAGAAGCTGAAGTTAATATCTAAAAATGTTTATTTCTGTATGGGTATTTGCATAGATTGCATTGTGGTAATGCTTAAGGTTGCCTTTAAGTAACTCTATTATAAATACATCTAATATAATCTCTCTGTCTTATCTCTCTGTAATATGTTATAATATTCTTTTTCCTTGTTAACCGCTTCTTTCAGGTCGGAGGACATACACGCCTACTTCTGCTCAATCAATCCACTGTAATCAAACCATTAAATTTGCGTGAATTGGATTTTTATCAAAACATTCCGCATGATGTACAGAAGTTTGTTCCAAAATACAAAGGTAAGCTTCCGACTTTTTTATCAAACTTACATACATACATACTCGTACATACATATATACCCGTCAAACATATCTATGTATACATATGTACTTAAATTTTTACATAAATATCAAATCATTTATACATGTGTAATGATATATCATTTGAAATCTTGATGCATATTTTATTTTATTTTATTTTATTAAAAAGATTAAAAGCTTAAAAAGATGAGATAACTTAATAAATAAAACAAAATAAAAAAAAGCGAGAACAATTTTGTATTTGAAAATAAAAATTAAGCATCATATTTCAAGAACAAATCATTCAATGCTTTTTTAATGTTTTTATTAATGTTATATTGCAAGTTTGAATAAAAAAGAAGAACAACAAACTCTAAATAAATAATAAAGTAATAAAAAATTAAAGAAACAGAAAAAAAGAAACATTTATTTCACTCTGCCTTTATATTATGATGAAAATTTACTACTATTT
This sequence comes from Palloptera scutellata, assembly GCA_958295655.1. Classification (NCBI taxonomy): domain Eukaryota; kingdom Metazoa; phylum Arthropoda; class Insecta; order Diptera; family Pallopteridae; genus Palloptera; species Palloptera scutellata. The sequence goes on from OY282451.1 coordinate 28,102,064, forward strand.
AGAACATTTTTTACCACTGCCGTTCTCGTTCTTCCTAACTCCAATCACTGAATTCTTTATATATGTTTTGTTTTCTGTTCATTTTTCGTTTACTTTTAGCATTATAAAATAAATATATATAATAAAGTATTGAAATTTTTTACAAACATATTTACATTATACAATTTTTTATTGAACTATATTGTGATAGATATCATTGCTTAGTTTGTAAGTTGTTGTAAACTATTCTTGTCTTTTACGTTCAGAAATAAAGAAGCCAAAAATAAAATATGTTTTTAAAACTCATACATCTATCATCATCTCTACATTTATATTGAAATTTAACTTGAGAAGCATACAACCACAAGTAAAATGTATTTGCAATTACAAAACAAAATAAAATAAATAAATTTTAAAAAATATATACATATATATAATAATTTATAATCGATGTACCTTCCTTCAATATAAGTACAATATTTTTTTATAAATCTATTTTTTAAGTAAGCAAAAAAAAACAACAATAAATATTGAGACGGAAATAAATGCATCTATCGAAGTAATATTTAAAAAAAAAATTTAGATTTGAAATTTAGTTTAATATCGTGTAAAAATTTTAAAAATACGTTTTTTTAGACTTTGTTTTATCGAATATCGTACAATATTTCTTATTAAGAAATACGCAAGATTCTGCAATTGGAGAACTGTTTTACCTACCTAGCTAAGCATGTACTGAACATGATCCATAGATTTGTCTATGAAACTCAAATTCGTGAGAGAAATAATGCAGGTTAAGGTACTCTAGGCAAAAAAAAGGTCAAAACAGTTCAGTCTAGCAAACATTCACAATGGGTTGTCCAGTCTTGTCCTGCTAATCTGTAGCTCTAGCTCAGTACATATTCTATACAAATCGTTCTGGACTAAACTTATGATCAAAAAGTGTTTTTACTCAACAAAGTTGATTTCTAATAAGTCTGGGAATGACTAATCAGTGTTTTTCCCTTTGCATTGGTTTAAGCTCATTCTATTTAAAAGTAAATATACTAAAAACTAGAAATATTTGATTTATAAAATTTTCATTGATTGCGATTTGATTTAAAAAAAGTGGAAACCTTAACGTTTTGAACACTTTTTCGATTTAACTATATTTGAAATCAGTTTATGGTTAAATCAAATTCTCACATATTCCGTCCGTTCTCTCCGATGTCTGAGCCATGCTTAAAATAATTATAATTAAATAGTTTTTTAAACTGTGTAGCATTTTACAATTTTATAATACTAAATAAAATTGTTCTGTTTGTTTTGTTTTACAGTTGAAATTTTGATATTTATGATTTTCTTTTTTACCGCAAAAAAACATGTTTACGTGCTCGAAAAGTGTTGAATTTTTGTGTGTGTTTAAGTGCAAAAAAAAAAATTGTGCTTAAAGGGTAAGTGCAAAACTATTAAACTTTAAAACTAAATTATTGCGTAAGGGGTTTGCAAAAAAAAAAACCAAAACAGCCTTAGGCATTTTCTGGAAAGTAATGAAAGAAAAATTGTTATAACATTTTTCTTAATTTTCAAAGAATTCATAGCTAAAGTGAAGATTAAAATTAAACAGCTACCAGAAATTGCAACTAGCGAAATAACTACAATAATTTATTGAACCCACTTTATCTACGAATGCTTTGAAAATACTTATTACTTATCTACTTGTTTTCTTATTTTCCTCTTTACACTTGTTTTTTTTTTACTTTCCTCCTTGTGTATTCTGAAAGACAAAATAGAAAAGAACTTAAAGGCTCAAGATTATCACTTCACATATGCTGATGTTGATACATATATATATGCTTAAGGTTCTCCTGCTCAAAACCCACCAAAACACCCCATGCCAAAAAAAGACGTTCGTGTAATGAGTGTTGGATGCCCGCCCACAAACGACACACCCACTCACACGCATCTGGAACCTCTACACATGAGACTCGCAGAAGCGTAATATCAAAATTATTAGTTTTTTTTTATTATATACCAATATATATAAATATATATTATATAATTCAGAAAAGCACGTCGTCGTCGTCGTTGTCATCATCGTCAGCGCCATGTCGTCATTTCATTTTGAGGACGGACGCACACCATCTTCCAACAGCCCTTTCCACAATAAATATATGTTGTCATTATCTCTATCTATCTCTGTCTCAGTCAATGAAACTATGAATCAATCAATCAATCAGTCGTGCTCTCGGGTAGACGAGTGCAGAAATTATGTGCAAAAAGCAATAATCAAACAGAAAAGGGTTTGTATAAAAATATAAAATAAATAATAATTTTTATGATTATTAAATTTAAATATATATATATATATATATATATATATGCAAAATATATATTTATCTACCTTTATTTTTATGATTTATACAAATGTTGCCGCCCCACCACAAAAGAAATATTTCTACACGAGCAAGCAACATTTTGCTTGAATGAAAATTTTCCTCCGCCATTTCTACTTAAATCTTTTGCTTGCTCGTTTTCAATACCTCCTCTCCGTAGATATTTGAATAACTAAACCTTTTTAGTAGCAGGTTTAAGATGATTTCTTCGTACTTGTATTTTTGGCTTTTCATTTACAAAATTTATTTGAATAAATTTTCTTTCAAATCGCTTTAAATTTTTGGAATAATTTGGAATAATTTTTGGAGGTTTTCATTTTATTTATTTCTATATATAATATGTTTGTAAAATGTAGAGTTTCTCTAAAGTTGATCTGTAAAGTGTAAAGTCTGCTACTTAGGAGAATAACAAACTCTGAAATTATAACTTTTATTTACATTTATTAATTCATCCTGTCAGGGTTGGTGTTCTCTCAATGAAGAGTAGTTCAATATCATTATATTTTGACATTAAATTGCCAGAAAAAACGGGAAGAACAAAGCTTCTACCTACAGTTTTACTTTGAAATCAGAATAGTAAATCGAAATCGGAGGAGCCATGTCACCGCAATCAATTTCCATGCTAGTTAAAGTATTAAGAATCTAGTTTTTTATAAAATTGATTAAAATCAATTAAATACCAAATTACAGTAATTAATGAAAAGATTTTGTAGTTTATGAACAGTTTTAAAATTACCCATAAAAAGCCGGCAGGTAATATTTTATTTCGGTTTTTTAAAGTTTATATACCAAATTTACCTGTGATTTAAGTTTCATGACTCCTGTGAGTTTGAAATATTCGCACAAAACTTTAACGTACTAGACTGTAATTTCTTCAGCGTCATTTTCAGCAAAGTACCTTCTATCAGTATCATACCACAGTTACTAACGACACTTCTATCACAAAGACTTTCATTTGGAGATGAAAGTTTTTGCTCAAATTCAGTTTTGGCTATAATAAAGGATATACATACATACTCGTATTTACAGAGGCGGGTCAAAAGGTCTCTGAAAATTGAAAGAAGGAACACTCTTTTTGGCAGAAAATCGTCTTATTTTTCAACAAAGTCTCCAACGTTTCACAAATTCGTTAATAATACGATTTCTCTTACAGCCGTGCCATTTCTTCATGTTTGGAAACAGGAAATAATCGCATGGGGCTAAATCTAGAGAATATGCTGGATGAGCATATTCGAGCAATTCGTAACATATTTCATGCAATTTTGTCATTGCGATGGCGGGCATATGTGCTGGTTCGTTGTCCAAGTGGAAGAGAACTTTTTCCTTCACCAAATGTGGTCGTTTTTGCTTTTCATAAATGGGCCGGTGATCGTTTTACTACATATTTTCAATGTAATCGTTGTAAATGGCACCGTGCGTCTTCGTCGGCTTCGATTCGCCTGGAGAAACCCACTGTTTCGACTGTTCCTTGGTCTCTGGTGAATTGTGATGAATCCAAGTTTCGTTCACGGTTAAGAAACGGCGCAAAACTGATTCGGATTGCGATTGAACACCACCAAGCACTCCTTTGAACTTGTGAAACGATTACATTTGTTGTGAATAGTGAGTAAACTCGGCACCCACCTTGCATATAGCTTTTTAAGATCTAAATATTTATGGAGAACTGAAATCATTGATCCTCGTGATAATCCTGTAGCCTCTTCAAGTTTCGCGCGCCTTCATTCGCCGATCGTGCCATATCATACCGTGGATTTTATGGACCATTTTTGGGGTGGTGACCTTAATTTTACGACCAGTACATTTGACGTCACTTGTGCTGATACGAACCGAAATTGAGTAAACCAATGATGGATTGTTCCAATCAACTGTGAAGAGTCCTCTTAATACTTTTCAAGCTTTTGATTGGTTTCCGTGATGTTTTTTCCAGGGAAAAATAGTGTTTAATGAGCAGACGAAATTTAATTTTTTCCATTTTCACGGAAATGCTCAACAAAACTATTTGACAGCTCTGTCTGAAAATTTGAGTGCTTTCGTTTGAAATATGCTTCTTGGCAAGAAAAATGTTGGATTTGAGGTGGCATTGCCACTTGTTTTAATTTTCAGGGACTTATTGACTCGCCCTCGTATATCAGTGAGAATGGCAAAATATTCAAAACATTTAGTTCATGCCCACGTTTTGGAACTGTCAAAAACTCCTCATTAAGGATGTTAGTACCAGTTTTAACATTCCAAGAATTTATTTAAGTTTCCAATATTTCAGCTAGCAATACATTTTTAAATCGAAGAAAATTAATGAAATTTTGTAAAGAAAAAGCCCTTAACTCAGTATTCAGAATGTGGTACAACTTTCAGCACTTAATTTATACATACAGAATCTAATACTAGTAGCTGAACTCCAACCCTGGTATCATCTGTGAAAAGTAAAACAATTTGCTACTCCTAAATTTCATGAACTTCATCAAACATATATTCCATTTGGTTTTGTTGTATACGCGTATATTTCTCTGTTTATGTTTTTTGATTGAACTATGTGATTGTATTTGTATGTAATACTCGCGCACACATTTGCACCATACATTTAAAACATTTGCCATATCTTCTTTCATATCATCGTAATGTAAATTCACTCGTCCGCGTCCACGTCCACGTCCACTTCGGAAAAACATGAAATAAAAAAAATTATTTAATACCAACAACTGCATTTACTACTTACTCTACCACATTCTATTGCCTTTTTGCATAGACTCTTCCGACTTTTAAATGAAAGTGGCTAAATCGCTAATTCTACCCCACTGTGCCATTCTAATTTTAGGCGTAATGCAAGCAACAACAATGGGTGGCGCCAAATTGGAGAAGCGTTATTCACCGAGTTTCCGTGAAGAGCCTGTCCGGAAGATGAGCACCTCGAAGCGTAAACGTGATGATGTCTTAAGGTGGGTTAGTTATAAACTATTTTTATTTGAAAATTTAGTTCAATGCATCTCTACTTTTCATTTGAAATTACATTGTACAAAGAAAAAAAACAACAAACAAATAAAGTAAATAATTTCTATAAAATTATAAAAAAATACTACGTATGTGAAAACAAAATACGGCAATGAATTTTATTTTTGTTTTAGATTTTTTGTGATTGTGTTTGTAAGAGAGAGAGAGAGAGAGAGAGAGAGAGAGAAAGGAGAGGTGTTTTTTTATGGATGGTGGCAAAGAATACCTAAAACTTACCATACAAAAAACGACACCCCCCACAAAAAACGAAACAAAAGTTTTGTGTAATGAAATCAAACATTTTGACCAAAAGAAAAATGGGTATGAAAATATTTTTTTAAATTTATTTGTTATTATAAACCAAAAAAGAAATGAAACTAAAGAACGAAAAATCAACAAAATCCAATACCTAAAATATTTCTTTTAGGCCAAACTCTCAATCTGTTCAATCACCTAGTAGCTCTCAGCTGCCGTTTATCCCGTGCCCCGACACAGCTCACACGAACAATATCGAGAACAATGAACGATGAGCTATTTCTCGAAAAAATTCGAAAAAATCACGGAGCTGCCGCCCGCCATCAGCGCCGCTGCACGCACTCTCCCCGCAACACAAAGCAAAAAACCACAGTAGGTGATGGTGTGCGAGATAATGTGGCATATACTCTAACTCATTCATCATCGATAGCCTCAACGTCAGTTATACAAACCGAAAATATGTAATACATTTTATACAAATACATACGATATATACCACGTATATATCGTACTATATATGTATACCTATATACGATGTATATGCATATTTAATTTAATTTTAAGTACAATGAGAAAAAGAAAAAAACCGAACAAAAATTAAAATGAAAATGAAAATGAAAATGTTTACAAAAATCTCTTAACGTGTTTTGAATTCACTTTTTTTAATGTCTACAAAGCTCTCTTTTTCTTTTTTACAGGATGAAAGTTCATAAAAATGGAAATGCAGCCGATGTTATAAAGAGTATTTCACAATTAGACAACTCTAATAAGCAATGTTAGTATCAGTTGTGTATCATGGCGCCACAGACCAAACGCGTATTTCATCTTCTTTCTCCCACTTACATAAACAAATGCCATATTTCGAATTCAATTCTGAATGGAAACACTACTAAGTCTGTCTTACCTCGGCTCTTTCCCAACATTTGATATTAGTCTGCAGTCTACATAGCTTTTCTGGAATTAGCCATACAACTTACTTAACATCAGTTGATTATAACCAAAAAAGAAATTAAAATAAAAAAGGAAAAAACACCAAATTAGCCATCCCACATATTTAACATAAGTTTGTTCATATTGAGCTGATTTTGCACCATGATTTGAACCTTCCATAGATGGAGAAATTGCACTTGTGCGTGCGCTTATACTCAATAATCTTACGAAGAATTCATCAGGAATGACATCTGAGTGATATCTACAAAAAAAAATTGGACAAACGTCAGCAGTCATATTGTTTGTTCGCTCAGTTTAAACAGTTTTCATTCGTTAGCCCAATATACCGACCGAAGATTTCCTCGTTAGCTTGGTAATACAATCTCCTACCCCAACTGAATATTATTCGCGAATATATTCCGGGAAGACCAAATTGTTGTTGTTTCCCATATGAGACAAATAAATAGTTTTAGTCTCTGGTAACAGATTTACGCACATTCAACAGAGAATGTGCCAGTTTTGCATCGGCCTATGCTGTCAGTTTACAGTTTATAGGAGTTTCAATTAATCCTTGAATAAGTCTACTTGTCATAAGGCTACCTCCCCCACTTATCGCGATTCATGGCCTTTAGGTGGGGATATTTTTTTAGTTGTTTCCTCACAAAAAGTACCTGCATTTTCACCGCTTGGTAGCAGATAGATCGATAGTAAATAATCAGGTGATCATAATTTTAGATTCTGTTACACTTTCTGTTTTACTTCTATTTTCTAGAATATTATTCAATATTATTATTCCGGTCACACCATCTAGTTCTACATGTATGCTTGAACCTGATATATCGTGCTTAATCGTCGTATAGGTTGTAATAAATAAACTATTTTAAAATCTTTAAGATGTTGTGTTTATATTATACAAGAAACTCTAAATACTTGCATTATTTAAGATCACGTTCAGCTTTCATTAACGTATGTAACTAATTAATAGTTATGGAAAATCTCACGTACTAACGTGACTATGAGCCTTTTTACTCTAAATTGTACTTATGTACAATTTCAGCAACGCAAACAAAATATTTACGATTATTTAAATACTAAACTCGTGTAGTTATACCGAAAGCATTGTTTGGGAATTGGTTTAATTTTGTTTCCACCCTTTTAGGCTGGAGTTACCATTTGCTTTATACTATGTAGTTATAGGGTTTACATCGATATAAGAGTGTGTACGCACCTGTGTATCTGCCTGTATCATTCTGCGAAAATGTCATACCGGATCACGCATTATGCAAGTCCAGTCGCTCGTATTACTTAGAATAAGTAATACGTTCATGCTCATTAAATCTTTGCAATCCACCTGTTTCGAATGCAATCCTATAACGTAAATTTTCCCTGCACTTTTTCCGTCCACAGATTTCTTAATGCTGGAAAACATTACATCTCAGTTTCGTAATCCATGCATTTTGGATCTAAAAATGGGCACACGTCAACATGGAGACGATGCCTCGGCCGAGAAACGTTCCAAGCAAATGGCCAAATGCGCCGCCAGCACCTCGGCTTCACTGGGTGTACGGTTATGCGGCATGCAAACGTATCAAGCACACGTCGATCAGTATGCCAAACGTGATAAATACTGGGGACGTGAGTTGGATGAGGACGGCTTCAAGCAGGCATTGCACGATTTCTTCTACAATGGATATCGTCTGCGTACGCGTGTGATTAAGAAGATTGTACAACGTTTACTGCAGCTGCGGCGTGTTATCGAAAAACAGTCCAGCTACAGATTCTACTCGTGGTAAGTGTGTCAATGTTTTTCTTTTTATTAATATGATCTTTACTTCTTTTGTGATTTTCTAGCTCTCTTCTAATTGTATACGAAGGCTTCGAAGAGAATCCCATGGCTCATCCGATGGATATTGAAGATTGGCTTGTCGATCCTGCTACCACATCTAAATCTGCCACATTTGACTATCACCCCGACAATAGCATTGACGAAGATGACATCGATGATGATGAGGTTGATCACGTTGACGATGATGACGACACTGCTGGACATGATGGTGGCGATGAGCTCGAATTGCATGACACCGATGAAGATTTACATTTGGTTGCAGCTGATAGTGGCAATGCATCGGCCACCAATAGTAGTGCTGGTGGTGATCAGTGCTGTTACGATGCTGATGCTTCCAATGAGTCGACATCAGAGTTGAAAATCGCCTCACGCAGACCCGCCGAACATAATCGTGGCGGCAGCGGCAATACTATTAGTGATAATCGAGTGAGCGGTGCAGCTGGTGTAAAACATCATCGTGCATTTGGCGAAGCAGCTGCACGTGGTGTAAAAGGTACCAATGCTACCTCAAGATCATCTATCTCATCCGAAGAAGAAGATGAATCGAATGCTCCTACGGAAATCGACTGTCTATCTATGCCGCCGCCACCACCATTAGCTGCTATATCATCACGTTCGCGTTCTGCTTCCTCTACATACGCCAATACCAACACTCATACCACTACATCCACCAATATCACTCCTCCCGCATTCATTCCTATTTCCGAAGAAACAGTATTTCTTGATCCAGAACCACCAATGCCGAGCATCTCAACATCATCACCGCATTCAGGCGATTCATGGATGAATTACAGCAGCAACAGCAGCGATGATTTCTCCGGGTTATCAGAACAAATCAAAGCTGTCACAAGCGGGCGACAGACTGGTAAGCGTATTGGTTTTAAAAAAAAGTACCCTGCCATTTTACATATATCTTTTTTGTCCTATTTCTTCTTCTTATCCATAGGCAACAACAGTTCGGATGAAGCTAGCTCCGATTATGACAGCAGCATCATTGGTCAAACAGAGGTGATGCTTAAGCGTTACAAATCTCAACAGTCACAACAGCACGATTCCTTTGATACACCACTCGCATCAGCATCAGCAGCTCCGACACCTGAAGCACTAATGCAGCAAACAGTAGGAGTTTTCAACTCCACGCCACCGTTGCCACCAAATGTCTGTAGCAACAAACAACGAGCGCCGCAACTGAACGCAACGTCCTCACCCAACTCTTCCACAGCATCTTCGCTGAAATCAGTGCGAGGAGCTGTTAAGCGCTTACGCTGCAAGGACGACGACGACGAAGATGATGAAGATAATTTGCATGATAATAAAAAATCCGAATCTATATCCTCATCGGTAGCTAAAAAGTTCACAACTAATTCAAGAGCTGCATTCACCGGCAGTGCGGCTGCTCTTTCGACACCTGTTTCCGTATCGACTTCACCCATTAAGGCTTTAGTATCAACAGCGGCGGTGGTAGCGGCGCCAGCAGAACGCGTACATGGAATCAGTGGCAGTGGTGGTAGCGGTAGTGAAAATATCAAAAACTCATTATTGGCAGGCATACTCATGGACACACTGGAGCGCACGAAATCTGAACAAGTAGCAGCTGCAGTCATGAAAGATGTCAGCAACAACAATAATACCAGTAATCACAAAAACACCAATAACAGCGGCAACAGCAAGAAAAATCAAAATACAACGCAACGTGTGCTATTGCAGCACGCATCTAAATCTTTGGATATTACAGCTTGCAATGCTGTCGATGTGTCGGCAGCGATGGCACCAACCGATGATGCTCGCTGTTTTGTTGATGTCCGCCTAATTGATTTTGCGCATACAGCATTTGTGGCACGCAATGGCAACAACGGCAACGGCGTAGTGATGCATTCAGCGCCATCATCGCCCAATATGCCAGTACATCATGGGCCAGATGGAGGTTTCCTAACTGGATTAGATAGCCTCAACCGCTTACTCAACGATATTCTAGGCGAGGAAATGACATAAGATAAAAGATGAAGTTACAAGAAGAGGTTTAGAAAAGTAGCTGCTGGCAGCATATTGGAAACGCTGCTCTGCTGCGTGTCAATGTCATGTTTAAAGCCTGGTTTAAGGTTAGAAAGAGCAAACTGTGTATGTGTGTGTGTGTGTGTGCGTTTGTGTTCATGAGAAACTTGAGTGCAACAATATATTGCATGCTTAACAAGGATAACGAAAGATAGGAAGAGAGCGAAACAAATGTTTTAAAAATTTCAATGCCAGTTCAAAATATCATCAATATTTATTAACTTCCGGACATACGAACAATTGAAAACACAAATATGAAACTAAGTTTTTCATACACTGAGGGAAAGAAATCTGATAGAATCTATAAATAAAAGCCATAGAATAGTGGTAAATATGTGATTGGAGATTATTAAATCTATGAATATAAAAATTGGAATGGAAATTATACAATAAATTTGCTAAACGTTTGCGAAATTTATGTAGAGAGATATCAACCCATACCTAATCGAAATACGAATAAAATTGGAATGGATTGATTGGCAACATCTCAACAAGCGCAAACTTGCTGTGCTAGCCGTGAATTGTACTTATCAACTTGTTTAAAATTACCAATGAGTAAACCAGAAGCCAATAAAAAAAAACCAAAAACAACAATTGCTACTTACTATATTCAGGAATGTTTTTATTGAACATTCATTGGGGCGGGTTTCGGCAGTAATGTTGCCAATTCAGCCATTACATGAAAATGAAGACAAAATTTGAATCCAATAAATGCTTATGTGAGAATATTTAAGAGCAACATAGTTGAAACAAAGACATTGATCAATGTGCATAAGTAGCAGCATGTTGTTTACATGTTAAGAACTTTTTAAGATAACATGTTGCTTAATTCGAACACAAATGTTGCGGCAACATATTCATGCAAAATAAGTTCGAAATCAGTTTCATTGCAACTACATTGAAATTGAAACAAAACAAAACAAAACAAAAGTAAAATTAAACTAAAGTTAATTTATGTATTTACTAAAACAATCTGAGAAAAAATTTACTTATCTAACATTATACAACTATAACAACAAACAAGAAACTAACAAATTATTATCGAACACACATGAGGAATTTTTATGCTCTGGTTATAATAGACGTGCGGTGAGATGTGAGAGGTAACGTGAAGTGATGGGATGTCACTTCATTTTCTGTTGTACGCAAAAGTAATACAAGCAGTTATACTCGTAATAGACGTGAAGTAACGTGAGGTGAAGTAAATAAATGTGAATAATAAATTTCTACGATTCGTTACTGAACTTTGACATCTGAAATTATAAATTACACAAGAAAAAAAAAGCGAAAATCGGTTCAAAGCTGTATTTTATTAATAAAATAAAATTGTGATTTGTTTCTAACATGCCTCATAAGTTTATATACCTGTGTATAAACCTGTCAAAATTTATATGAAATTTTAAATTTTGCTTTTTTGTTTTGCAATCAGAAATAAGCCATTGTCTGTGGGTGGCGGAACGTTGTACATATTATAACTGGCCGTACTTTTGTCTACGGCAAAGTAACGTTTTATTACTTCACGGTTCTTTACCTCACGTTCATTATACGCAGAGCGCTATTGTTTTATTTATTTCTAAATTTGTGCAAGTTAAAAATTTGCATTTCAGTGATTGATACCATATTTAATGGAACGAAATTAAATTTGTGTTAATAATTCTAAACAAATAAAAATTAAACACTTTCAGTTTTAATACGTGAATGAATATAAAAATTATTAATGGAGAAAAGAAAATAATCGAAAAGTAAACAAAATTTACATAACAAATAAATATGAAATTGTAAATGGAGAAATGAAAAGAAAACTCAGTTCACTTTAATGACGATGAGGCGTATTTGCCCCACAGTATTTTTTGCTTAATTGTATTACATTATTATTATTTTTTAACTTTTAGTGTCCTTTTAAAATTAATTTGTATGAAGAAAATTAATATATGTCTTTCTTATTATTTCTAATTAATACAAAACTATTATATACATATATAAAAATAAAAAAAAAAAAAACAAAAAAAAATTTAAAAACTTAAAATTACAAAAAATATGCCACTACTTAATACATATAAAAAATTACAGAAATCAAATCCATTTATTATTAAAAACTATATTAAAAACTAAACTATATAATTTAGCAGTTAACCATAAGTGCAACAAATAAACAAAAAAAAAAAAAAAAAAGACGATTATAATCAACAAAATGCTGCAATTATAAATAAACTGAAATTTCGTTTTCTTTAATTTTCTTCTTTATTATAATTGCCGCATTTTGCCACCACTGCGCTCCGTTTCATTTTAAATGTGTACATACGCTCTAAGCTTAGCGTATCAATTTATTAATTAATTTAAAATAACAAACAACAAAATTTGTAAATTTCCATTTAAGCACATACAAATAAAAAAAAAAAGGAATTTACAATTACAAAACATTTTTAAAAACAAAATAACTTCATATAATCAATTACTATAATTTTAAATGCAATAAAAATTTAAGAACTACTTAAAATGTTATGGAAAAAAATAGATAAATTGTTTTATTTTTCATTACGAGTGGGCGATAAGAACGTAAGTATGTAAGATCGCAAGCGGATCTGCTCAATTTCATTTGGAATTGAATTGCAAAATAAAAAAAAAATTCAACACATTCCTACTCAAATTGCCTTTAGTGCTCTAGAGTTAAAGCTTGTTCACAGCTGTCTTAGTTGACTGAGATAAGGTTGAGTGATTGGCCCTTATAAAATAAATAAACAGTCAGGCTACCATTGAAACCATTCACGCTTTATTCCGTTTTTAGCAGCTTCCTCATATCAACTCAGGCTAGTTCTTACAGCTACAAATTTGCGTATTGATCTTCTTCGTAATGAATAAGCTTAGATGAATGAAGCGCTTGTGATTATACTCTGACAATAACTGCTGAATACATAATTGAGCAGTCTAGCCTTTCACCTTAGCCTAGTTCATGATCGCTGCTATTTGAACACTAAGTTTAGTAGAGGTGATAAAAGTCATCAGTGAAAATAGTGAAATGTTTTTTCTCAATGCTTTAATTTACTCCTTGTCGGATTACATTTCCATGAATTAATGTAATAGGAAACACAGCATTAGCTTTCATTCCAGATCTGCATGATTTGGTAAATGTCCTAATTTAAAAATACATTGAGTCGCACTTCTAATGCGATAATGGGCGATTATTTTCCAGGCTGGGCAATTGAGGTCTGTACCAAAATGAACTTATCACCTCCATAGTTGGAGGTTATACTGATAACTTATCTACTTAGTTGTACGCAAGCAGGATAAGTTTATTAATGAGATACATTTACTTAAAATTTCATCTTTTTCCATCATAGGTAATCTTCTTCTTTTCATGGCACTCATAGAAGGCCTAGGCCGACCTTTTTAGTATTTGTGCTGAGATTTGGACCCCCAATATTATGCGTAGCTGGCCGGCGCACTACCAACTAAACGGCGACCACGTTTAATAAGAGTATTTGCGGAAAAATTTAACTAACTCGGTTTATTTATTTTGCTGGGTAATAAAGACACGGATAATCGATGTCCATCCAATCTGTGACTCCAATTATATGGAAAAAATATTCTATGGCCCTGGGTTTGAATCCTTTAACATAAAATTCTTTATTCTCAACTGCCATAGTATTAAGATTCCCCGCTTAACTTTGATTCCTGTAACAAAAACTTAGCACCTCTAAATCTCTGTTTCCGGCTCTCTCAATTAAGCGTTCTCCGGCTTTGACTTCTTTAACACATACGAATTTCTAACTCTGTGTTCAATTCTCATAACACAAAATTGGGTCTTTTAAAACTCTGTAATAAAGTCAGTGTATTAAAGTCATTATTCATATTATTTATATTTTTCAACTCTAATTCTACCAACACAGAATTGTTTGCGCTCGATTCTCCCCAGTGTCAAACTTTAATCTCTGTGACACAGAATTCTCAAATCCAATTTCCACTTGCCAGACAACTCTATAACCCACGTTATCGCTACGATTCGCACTTTGACCTTGTGATTCCGATTCGCTCAGTATAGGACTCTTAGACATTAGTCATTCTCTACACAATTGATCAGTTTTCAACCTAGCGAAACATTCGTTGGTTCCTGACATCAGCTCTGTAAAACAGAATTTACAAGATAATGATTGTTAGAACGCGTTCCCCACCTGTTGACTCATTCAATCTCTCTGTTTCACAAGAAAAACTTTATTATTTTCAATTTAAGAGGGATTCACATAAACTCATAAATTTCATAAAACTTTTGACAAGTTTATGCACTTAGTTAAATCGTACATATAAAAATTTGAACATAAATAAGTTGGCATTTGTGAACAGAAATTTCTACAAATATGAGAATTTTATATAAAAAAATATTCCTATTCTGAAATTTCTCAATTAATTCGTTAACAGTTGATGACTTTCACAGACAAAAGAAAAAGATGCAGTTATATTTTAAGCAATACGTGGTTTCAGTTCATCAAAGCATGAGCGTAAAAATATCTGTGGTTTCTTAGCAGCATTGAAATATTCATGTCCCTAAAAACAGAAAAGCAAAAACCATTTGCAATTAAAAAGGAGAACGAAAGAAAAATGTATGTGCACGGAAAATTACCTTTGACCAATCATATCCTACAGCATATGCAAATATATTGCCAGTGGCATTGAAGCTACATTTTGTAATCGCTTGATCCATACTCTCCGACGACTTCAATTTAGTGCGCGCATCCTTATCCCAGAAGCTGAACGTGCCATCGGACCCAACAGTTACTAAGGTGCCATGTATGGGATGGAAGGCGATATCGTTTACAGCGTAAATATCTTGATAGCCTGCAGTTCCGGTGGTGCGATGACACTTAAACGTAAAATTATCCTTTGGATTTATGGGATTCACATATTGTATAGCCACTCGTCCCTCAATGCTGCCGAGCGCGTAACCTGTAGGTGTCTTTTTCTTATCTTTAAAAATCGATATGGTCCGATGTTGGTATTTAAGGGGACTCTCCTGCTGTTTATATAAAGTTGGACTGTTCTCAAGGGAATACACCAAGAGCCCGCGACCGGCAGTGCCCACCACAGCCATGGGGTAGTCGACATCGGCGCAATAGCAACGTTCTGGCAAATTGATAGCCATCAATGGATTTGGCGAACGTGTATCCCAAAACTAGACAAGGAAACGAAAGTGATTAATTAAAATTAATGTACTATATATCATAAATAGAGATAATGCTTACCTTTAAAGTCTTATCCCACGATCCAGTCATTAGACAGGAATAATTACCCTTCACCCAGTGGCAAGTTTTCACAGGTGCATCGTGAGCTGCCACCTGTATCACTTGGTCTGACCCAAGGTCCCACATTTTAACCTGCTTATCGCAGGAAGCAATGAATACTTTCGTGCCGTCATCAGACCAGCACACATCCAGCACTGGTCCTCCCACGGTTTTCATTGTTTTTGGAACAGTTTTACCCGTTGGTTCTACCTCCCAACATCGCACACTACTATCCCAACTGCCAGCAATCAGGAAATTCTGCTGCATGGTACCAGGACTGAATTCCAAAGCCGAAACTGAATCTTCCGGTGGTGAAACGACTTCGAAATCATTCATGCGATTTGTTGCCGGAGTAGTTGTGGTAGCACCAAAAGCATTTGTCGACCCCAAGCTTGGTTGGCCGAACATCGTGAATATAATAGCGTGGTGCGAATAAAGATTTCGTCAACGTAATTTTCTTTTTCGTATTAACTTTACTGCAATTCACCAGCAATTCAGTTTATTTGTTAAGTAAATTCTGTTTATTTTGGAATCGCACATTGAAATGGAAGCTACAATTGGGCTTGCCACTGCTAAAACAGGGTTGATAAAGTTAAAAGAAAATGGACCAAATCGGGCAAAAAGTAACACCAATTTTGCCTAACTACTTCTTAAGAAAAAAGTTTCCGTTTTAAATAAATATACGTTTATTTATATTATATTTTTGTTTAGAATATTTTTAGTTTTTTTTTAGTTTGTATTAAATCCTGAACTCGAAAAACCCGTTCAACGTTTGCTGAGGAATGTGGAAAAGACAATATCCCTTCATTTTTTATTAATGATATTTGATCCCAAAAATCACACATGTATTTAAATTTTTACAAAGCTTCATGTGAAGGCTCGTTCATACGCAATTTGACAAGGTCAACATCACTTTGCATTCAAACGAAGGCAAGCGAGTAAGTAACTTAATAGTAAAGTAATAAAAAATAATCTCATGTACGAAAACTATCGCAATGCTGCCAATCATCTTTTGGTTTTCACGAATGCCAAAAATATCAACCCTGTACTGACAGTGAACTCCATAGTTCAGTAGGTGATTCAAAATAAATAATAGAGGTGTTCACGATGAAGTGCAATTGAATTGTATCACTGCAAATACACAATTTATCGGCATTTTACGGTGCATCTACACTAGGCGAATTAACGAAGATTAATATATTAACGAGTAAAAGTAATAAAGTACGAATCTGCTTTTTATTTACTTCCCATAAAAGTCACATTTTTTTACCTTTGTCAAAAATTGGAATTAATTTTTTGAGTTTGAAAAAATCCTCTGAAGGGTTGGCAAATGTAAAAGCGCTGTAGCGTAGTGGTAATGCGTTGGAGTGTTACGCAGATTGTACGGGGTTGGAATCTCGGAGTTGGCAAACCTAAAAGAGTAAAAATTGCTTATGAAAAAGTTTACTTCGCACCTTTCGGATGCGGCAGAAAAATTGTAGGTCACTTCAATTCATGTACAAATATAACACGCACAACATGAGAGGATGCGAAAAGCTAGGCTTTGGCGCTACACGCGGTCATAGTCGGCATTGATAAACTGAAATTCATTGTGGTAAAGGCATAACACTTGTCACAACGACTGACTATCTCTTTATCGGTGTAATGTGTTTGCATTCCCTCTCTCATTCTCCCTCCTTCTTACCCCTACCTATCAATATTAATTCCAATCAACACAATGCTCTGCATTCAAGTGTGTTGAATGTACAAAAAAAAAAACAAAAACAACATGAAAAGGCAAAACGCGAACGTGTTCTGAAGAAGCCCCACTGTCTCACAATATTTTTTTAGGCATGAAGTTCTAAATTGAGGTTGTGTACGGCATAGCGGAAGAATCACATGGGGTTTGCCTTGTTGTTTTTAAGTGCAAAAAGCTGTGGTTATATTGAGAATTTGGCTGGACGAACACTTTGTGTTCGGAATGCGATAAACCTATCATATTGTGACAATTTCATGGTGTTCGCCGAGCTAAATATCCGATATAACCGTGTTTCTGAAAAAATGTCTAACTTCACCACAAACTCCTTGCTTGAAGCACTGATTTTCTTGGCTGAATTTCTACATTTTTTTTTAACTCCATGTTGTTTTTAGCCATGCCTTTTGTTTTTGGTTACGTTTTACATACATATACTGTATTCTATTCCTGTTCCTGTTACATTCCTCTTAGACAACATTTACTCTATGTAATAACATCGTACCATTTCATAACTTTCTTGGCATAATGTGACGTGGCCAGATCCAAAAGAATACTGGCTTCATAAAAATAGTAACCGACACTTTTTCAAGCACTTGTCTATGTATACTTCTTGATTTATGGACCCAGAGGTAAAACAAACAAAGTTTCCCTTCTTTTTCCGCAAGTGCATATTGTCCGCCAAATCTAGAATTTTTTGGGAACTGACAGATGCATTTGGACAAGTTTTTTGTTCACTGGATCACATTTTCTTTCGGAACCTTTAACCCTCTCAGCAGAAAGATTATCTTTCCCATATACTTTTAAATGGTTCGTTTTACTTTTGCGATGCGGATGTCCACTAGGTTTTAGGTCCATGAAGGATTTTTATGTAAAATGTGCAATATATTTTTTCGCCGCTCAAGCTCCGTGTCTGTCATTTCGCTTAAAGAATTTTCATATTAAAAGTGAAATCACAACTATTTGTCTATGTGTAGTATTTTGGAAAAATCAAAGCCTACTCTATACTCTATTCCTACATGCGATATGTATTTAAATTTTTTTATAAAGAATAAAGCAAGTATCGTTATTTTCGTATACGCTCCTTATTTTAATCAAGTGTACTTTTTAATATATTTTTCAGTTCTGGGATACACGTTCGCCAAATCCTTTGATAGTTTACAATTTGCCTGAACGTTGCTATTGCGCTGATGTTGACTTTCCCATGGCTGTGGCGGGTACAGCTGGACGAGGACTGATTGTTCCTATATATTCACTTGAGAACTCACCGGCAGTTTTTAAACAACAAGATAGTCCTTTAAAGTACCAACACAGAACGATATCGATTTTTAAAGATAAGAAAAGACGTCATACAGGCTACGTGCTCGGCAGCATTGAGGGACGCGTAGTTATACAATATGTGAATCCCGTAAATCCAAAGGATAATTTTACGTTTATATTGCCTTTCATCCCATACATGGCACCTTAGTTACTGTTGGATCCGATGGCACTTTCAGCTTCTGGGATAAGGATGCGCGGACTAAGTTATAGTCGTCGGAATCTATGGATCAATCGATTACAAAATGCAGTTTTAATGCCGCGGGCAATATTTTCTCATATGCTGTGGGATATGATTGGTCAAAGGTAATGCACTGTACACTGTGTACAAAAATATAGGTACTCTCTATTTGCAATACAACAATTTTGTTTCAGGGACATGAATATTTCATTCCTGGCAAGAAACCACAAATATTTTTAAGTTCATGCTTCGATGAACTGAAACCACGCATTGCTTAAAGCGGAAATTGATCTTTTGAATTAATATTTTTAATTTAAGTTTAACATTAGTTTTTAATTAAAGTTAGAAAACAAACAAACAAATACAACAAATAAAAATGAGTTTTCAATGTTTCTATTACTTTGTAGTATTAATAGCATCGCACAAGATATTCGCACACTATTTAACGTTTAAAGAGGAGATACTAAAATTTAACTAAAATTCAGCACTTAATGCTCCTTTGCATCACTATGACCATGTTCCTCGTGGCCATGACCATGACCATCATCATTCCAGCCAAGAGCATATTCTGCAGCAATTGTAGCAGCGAAAGCACCAAAACCCCAAACAAAACCGCGTAGAAAGAATGCGCGGCAACGTGATGCATGGGTACCAAACATTTTTGGATCATAACGCCACGCTTCATTCCTGTCAAAGAAGAATTTATAAATAAAAATAAACAGCCAGTAAGGTCAATCACACTTACCGCAACCATGGATCCTTTAACCCCTGTCTGCCTAAAGCCTCTTGTACTTCCTTCAATTGAGGTACATTGTCCACTTTGTAAACAGAAGGATGCGGCACTTTGTAGGGTTCACCATGTCCATGACCACCCATTTTGTTCGCTAAAATAAACAAATTCTATTCGAACGTTTTTCTATTTATGTTTAGTACTAAATTGCTGCCGCAAGCAGTAACCTCACAACAACGTTATATAATATTTTCGTGCACAAATTCTTTAGTTAATATCGTTGGATTTATATTTTTAGTTGTAAAATAAAGTTTGAATTTTGTTATTTACCTTCGCAAATTTCACGAAAATCAATGCTTAATAAAGAAAATTCAGAAAACTCTTAAGATGAAATCGAACTTTGAAAAAAATTCGGTAGTGGATGGTAATAAAAATACTAAACGTCAAATTAGTCAATATCAGCTGTTTTAATTTTTGTTTTTGCCTCGCTGTTTTGAAATTTATCTAATACGTTCATATATGCACAGCGGTTGATTATGTGTTTTGGGTTACTTTAAACTTAAATCATTAATGAATACACTTAAAAATTCGAAATTTTTGTGTCCTTTTAAAAAAAAGGTTTTTTTAAGAATGTAGCACATGGGCATGAAATATGAATTTGTTCATGTTCAGTAAAATCAAAATTAAGGCACCTAAACATAGCATAAATAAAATAAAATTTGTAAACATCAAAGTAACGCAAAGCTTCGTAATGCTTTTTGGAACATTATGAATATTTCGTTTGAATTGTATCTTGAATTGTAACTTTTCTGTGGAAATTAAAGCTTATTTGCGTGACCACAATTTACTGCTAATTTTTTTTTGAAGAAGTTCATTTAACTTTAATACTCATTTAATTTATTTTGATTTTCAGTGAGACCGATAAAATTTGCCACAGTTTATTTTATTCTAATCATGATTCGATTGAATCAAATGCAAAGTACTTTGGCGCTTTGTTTATCTTCTCAGGATCTCAATTCACTATCGCACAAGCCGCTGTAATAAATTTCAACATATGACACCAAAGAGAAACAAGAAAATCGGCGTGAAAGAAAGTTGTCAAATGGTGTGTGGAGCGGTCAGCATTTTTCTACAAAAATAAACTAAAAATTCGTTATATTCAGTAAATGATAAGCATATTGTACGGTAAAAATTTACGTTTCATTATTAAGTGGCTAAAGCTTTGTTTCCATCTTCCCGTTACATTTTAGGTTACAACACGTATAAAAAAAGTGGTTAAAAAATGTTGCGTCGCGTTTTAACAACTGCCAATGGACGTTTGTCACACCAGGCACTTCTACTGGCGCATAGCGCCGGCTCCCGTCATGTCGTCATCAACCAAACCCGGACGAAAGCTTCCACACCCATCAATACAATCGTTATGTTTGTGCCACAGCAAGAGGCATGGATAGTAGAGCGTATGGGCCGTTTTCACAGAATAATGGAGCCCGGTCTAAATATTCTACTGCCATTTGTTGATAAAATCAAGTATGTGCAAAGTCTGAAAGAAATCGCCATCGATGTTCCTAAACAAAGCGCTATCACATCAGACAATGTCACTCTGAGCATAGATGGTGTGCTCTATTTGCGCATAATTGATCCTTATCGTGCCTCGTATGGCGTGGAAGATCCCGAATTTGCAATTACGCAATTGGCGCAAACCACTATGCGTTCCGAATTGGGTAAAATGTCCCTGGATAAAGTTTTTCGTGAACGTGAATCACTGAACGTTAGTATTGTGGATTCAATTAATAAGGCAAGCGAAGCTTGGGGTATTGCATGCTTGCGTTACGAAATTCGCGATATTCGTTTGCCTTCGCGAGTGCACGAGGCTATGCAAATGCAGGTGGAAGCAGAGCGAAGGAAACGCGCTGCCATCCTAGAGTCAGAAGGTAGTCGCGAAGCAGAAATCAATATTGCTGAGGGTAAAAGAAAATCTCGAATTCTTGCGTCCGAGGCAGAACGCCAAGAGCAAATAAATAAAGCGAGTGGTGAGGCAGCAGCAATGCTTGCTGTAGCTGATGCGCGTGCGCGCGGTATACAGACACTTGCCAAGGCATTGGACAACTTAGATGGAAAGAATGCTGCATCACTAACAATTGCCGAGCAATATATTGATGCCTTTAAGGGTTTAGCCAAAACTAATAATACATTGATACTGCCCGCAAACCCAGGTGATATTACTGGTCTTGTTACTCAGGCGATGAGCGTTTATAAAACGATTTCGAATTCGAACACCGGCGTTGGCAGCAGTGGCGGCAGTGGAGTTGGTGCTGGTGGTGTTGGTGTTGGCATATGTAGTGGGAGTAAATTCGAGGGCTATACAAAAGATAAAACTGACACCAATGTATCTAAAATGGAAATTGAATGAATAAATCCTGAGATTTTATTGTAAAATATACATAAAGTGTACATACATTTTAATTCTCGTAATGTTTCCGCGTTTTTAATTGAATGAATTGCTTTGAATGAACTATGTGCTTATTAATGTCAAAAGTGAGGCACAAAATCTAAGTGTAAGGATAATGACAATGACTTATTGTATTATATAAAAACAAAACAATTTGAGGTGAAATCATCTTTAAAAAATTCTATTAAATATTACAAGTACAAACTGGAGTTTCCATCGTTACCAATAAATAAAAAATACATTTAAAATTATTTTATTTTTTATCGAATTTAAATTTGTTTAACTATTTTTAAACATACTATTAAAATATGTAATCGTAATTCGTGTTCAATTTAGATTGGAGTTTCACTTCGGTTCGTAAAAGTTATAGTTGTTGTTGTAGCTGAATTTATGATTGAGTTAAATTATATAAATTGTCAATTGTGTACAGGGAATGGTTTGGCGTAGATATTTAAGTGCATTTTTTGAGTGCTTGGGATAATTTGAAGTGGTTGTTCCTTAATTTTAGACTCATTTAGACCAAACACGCTAATTGCATTGCTACATATTCACAGCTTCCCTGAGCTTAAACCGCACTTTTTGTATCCACCCATGCTGTGTATATTATATTTTTATACGTGTGGTGGGTGAACTAAAAATAATTTTCTTATGAAAAATTTGCTTTTGGGGACTAGCTAGTGCCAGTGAAGAGCTACTGTTGTGTAGAAAATTGTTTATTTCTATTTTTATGTTCGCCTGATCGCGAAATTAAACTTAAACCACAAGTAGAGAAGTAGTAATGGAATAGTAAATTCGCCTCCTGCTGCACGGAAACTACATTAAGATCAACCATTCCAAACTCCGTTATCAATTCTCAATCACTAAAGATATTTCAGTTAAAAAAGATTACCCTAAAATTATACAATAACGTCCTGCCACATATCACTACTGTATAGGGAATGGTTCCGGAGATATATCTTAAAAAGCATTAGGATTCTATGGAGGTACAACTTCCACTTTTCCGAGCCTACATAATTAAAATACATGGAAAAAGGCAGACCTTCTTTTAAAGGTAAAACAGGCCATGGAGGCCAAGCATTTCGCATCTATTCATGTTGTGTGAGTTATATTTGTACGGGATGGACCTACAGTTTAATGCCAGTTCTGAACTTCAGAAACGGAAAGTTTTTTGGTAATTAGTTTTACTCTGGACGGTTTTCTAGTTTTTGAAGTTTACTTCTTTAGAATCGTTTTTATTTTACGAGGAGTTAAAAGATGATCGTCGCAGCGAAAATTGTTACGGGAATTAATGATGCACAGCGCCCTCTATCAATCAAATATGAAAAAAATGAGGATGCATATTAATATACACATAAATGTTGGGCAGCACAAATGCATCCAAATGTATCCACGAGTATGAATCAAACTTGATTGATAGAAGGCACTGATTCGCGGAAGATTCATACTAAATTGAAAGGCGGCGCTGCGCATAAATTTCTAGTAAAATTTGATAATTAAAAAAAAAAGTTAAATAAAGTTAATAAGAATAAGCGAGTATAGACTGCAAAAACAAACGTGAGGAACAAACAAATGGCGATTGTGTTACGATAAAATTTTCAGGAAAAATTTCGGCTCAGAGATAGCGAGATGTAGATCACAAGAGTATAGACTTAGCAAGCAACTTGAAGAACAACAGAATTAGAATTTCATTGAAAAACTCCTCGAACAGAGTAATGCGGAGAGACAGCATGAATGGCAAATTAGTTCATTAGAGCCAATAATTGCAACAACACTCATGTCATTGAGTCCCGACGAAGGTCCTCAGATTATACAGCACCAGGCTGTCATTGAGGTAGAATTCTCAGCTTCTCAACGAAAGAGGAGGGCAGAAGATTTACTTGTAAATATTTCCGCCGTGGAAAGAAAAAAAACTAGCATCAGCACAACAAAACATAATTTGCATAATTGCATAATAAAGTAAAAATATAAACAAACTAACTAACATTATTATAATATTATCCTCGTAACTCAAAGTATGGTAGAAGATAACACCGATATGCCAGGCGATCGTTCATCCACTTCCACACACTGATATTTAGGGGCTTTGAGCAACTAGCTCCCTCGCCATGCTGGATATGATCCACCAGAACGATGCTTCTGGTACGGTTCATCTAAAAGACGTGGCTGACAAAACTCGATACGAATAGATACGAAAGGACGTATGAAGCCACCATCGCCGCACAGCAAAGGGAGACAGGTAAAGAACAAGGTTACCGGTACAACTAAAGCTCCTCCTGCTTCTACTAAAGACAGAAAACAAAACAGTGAAACTAAAACGTTGGACAAACCAACCACAAGCAACAACCACGGTGGGTGGCAAGGGACCACCTGCAGTTTGCTTTGTTAGGCGGTACTACAAACCGCGGAAAGCCCGTTTTCGATATCTGAACAATTTGATTCTTAGGCTAGATTGACTCAATTGGTCATTGACTTTGTCATTGCTAACTTGGCGGGTCATCTTCCAGGTTTTGTGTTATTTGTAGGGTCATTAAATGCGACGACCAACCTTTGCTAGACTTTTTAGCAGACAAAATTTTAACTATCCAGGGCTCATGGGAACGCTGCGGCTTAGCGTCCTAGAGAATTCCAGTATTAAAGGTGAAATGAAATATATAATAAATATTTTAAATTTGGCTGGCTCTACAATATTTTGGAATTGTTTTCGTGCAGCATGGGGACGAAGTAACTAAATAAAATTCACGTATAACCTTATTTTTTTGAACAAATTTTCAAAAATAATTAACAAAATAGACAAAAAGCTTTGTCAGTTTGACAGTTGAACGGTTGGAGCGGTTCTGTTCTTGTTTTTCTCTTGATATTTTTACCAGCAGAATTTTCTCCAGCACAAATTTGATAATATTTTCACTGAGAGAGGACAATTTATTCTCCCGTTTTGTTCTCTTTTACTATTTTCCAGTAAAAAATAGTACAACTAGTAATAATTATTATGTACGCGAACAGACCAATTATTAAATAAATATTTTTTATTTTACATAAGTATTTCAAATAACAAATTACCAGTCCCGTGTTCAATAATAGAATCTTAACAAAGTTTTCATGAATAACACAGTATATAAAATATAAAAAGGAAAAATAGAAACATAATAATAAAAAATTCGGGCCAAAAAAATAATATGGTAACAATACACCGCGTGTTTCGTTTCTACGTGGTATGTATTTTATTTGACTTTTGCACTCAGCTGGCGTTGTTTCACTTCGCCCTCAGTTTTTTTAAATCGTTTTTGCTCTCAAATTTATTTATATATTTTTATGTTGTTTTCGCTAGAAACTGACGTAATTTAAACTGAGTGCAGTAAAGCTTTGGGCAAAGTAAATCATAATCTTTTAACAAATTGGTTTTGAACAAGCGCTTATTGCCTGGATAAAATCCTTTTCATGTAATCGGAAACAAAACGTTATTTTCAGAGATGTAGTCTCCCAAAATATTGATGTTACCTCTGGAGTTTAAATTGAGTTGATCTTGGGTGTCTATGTACCCTAGACTTCTCTTTAATTTGCCTACATATGGTATAAATTAAATATGTACAAATAAAGCAAAGGGTGTTCTTGGTATTTAATGGTGGGCAGATGATTTCATCCTGGGTTACTTCATGTATGAGAGTTTCCTATAGGGTACAAATTGCGCAGTAACACGGACACGAAATTCTTGTGCTAATACCAAAAATGCATTGATCGCACGAAATACTAATAAGGAAATTATGTATATATTTTTTGTGTGTTCTGTAGTGGCTGGCTATGCTTATATGCATGTATGGTATATAGTTGGCGACTGTCTTTCGCGTGTGTCAGTTATGTATTGCATAGCTAAGCCTAAGCTGCTAGTTATACTGGTTTTCGCTGTTCGACGAACACATCATAATTTTACTCTCGTGCTGGGTGTAGTGGTTACATTGGTGTTCGTTACAGAGTTGGGTTTTGTCGAAATTCAGTTTTTTTTGTAATACTATTTTGTTCGAAACGGCAACACTAAATGGTATACCAAAAAACTTTAACCGATTTTATTAATATGGAGCGTGAAATTAATAATATAATTGAAAAAATATGAAAATAATATGATTTTTCTTCAATAGATTTATGAATAATATATTTAATATTCACTTTTAAAAACTAAAAAAATTCGCAACTTCGCTTTTCTGCATATGAAAATAATGATATACAGGTTTGCATGTTTTCCTTCTATTTTACATACATTTTTGTTCTTTTTTTTGTAGAAAAACTCATTGACACCCTGAATACTCGGCGTGCTCGGTGTACATTCCACCCAGCATATCGTGTTCGGCGTGAGAGTGAGTGAAAAGCTATTTTTTTTCATGTTCGGGCAACAACAATTGCATGGTGTTCGCCGAGTAAACTTTGAATATAACCACAGCCTAAGAAGACATATTTTTTGAATTTAAATATCAGTCTTGTGAAGATTGTGATAGTGGCAAGGTGTTCAAATAATTGAAATAAAAATAAACTTTTGGTCACTATATTAAAAAAAAAGTATTTTATTTAAATAGGCCATTTCCCTCCAACACTTAAATTACAAAAATTTTGTTTATTTTACTTGTTCGACCTATGTGGAATATGCTTCAAATGTCGGGTGTCCCCAATACAATTGTTACATAGTGAGGTTAGTGGTCGTTCAAAAAACAATTCCTTTTGTTCGCTATATGTAATTTAAACTGAAAGCCCTTAATTAATCTTCCTCCAATATAAGGACCGATTGATTTGCCTTCACTTGAGAGTTTTCAAATTAACTTTGTATAAATGTTGCTAATTGCGTTTCCAGAAACTACATCCCGATTAAGTTAAACCTATTCAACACAAATTATGCACCTTTTGATCCTGTCTCATTCTCCCTTCCACCTATCAATCTTCCTTCCAATCAACACATTCATAGAGGTTCACCCTATATGTTGAATGTATAAAAAAAAGGCTTGCCTCTAAAAACTTTTTTCGCAACATTTTTTTTTTAATAAACAACATTTAATGTTTTATTTTATGGTGTATAGAATTTTACCATCCATTTAAAATTGCATTGACTTTAAATGCTACTTACTTACTTACTTACTTAGCTGGCACTACAACCGATGATCGGTCTTGGCCGCCTCCACAAAGCTTCGCCAGTCACTTCTGCTAATCGCGCGCTGGCGCCAGTTGATAAGGCCAAGTGCAGTCAGGTTGCCCTGCACCTGGTCTTTCCAACGGAGATTACGACGTCCCCTTCTGCGTGTTCCTCCACCGTGGTTCGAATAAAACACCCTTCTAGCCGGAACGCTTTCTTCCATTCGCTCAACATGACCCAGCCAGCGAAGCCGCTGGAGTTTTATACGCTTGACTATGTCAGTGTCGGCGTACAGCTCATACAGCTCATCGTTCCATCTTATTCGATACACGTCGTCCACGCATACTGGACTGTAGATCTTACGGAGTATCTTCCTCTCGAACGCTCTAATCAGCCTCTCATCATTGATGGTCAATGTCCACGTCTCTGCGCCATACATTAGGACGGGAAGGATGAGGGACTTATAGAGCGATATTTTCGTCAGTTGGGAGAGGGCCCTACTTCTCAATTGCCTACTGAGCCCGTAGTAACACCTGTTGGCAAGAGTTAGTCTCCGCTTGATCTCAAGATCTACGGAAAATGTTTTTTTTCGATAAAACTATGTAGCGATTAAACTTAGTTTTCTTAGTCTTTAAATGAAAACCGACTGCGTTTTTTCCATTGGATAATATGTACAAAATTATTCCCCCAAACCGTATTTTTCTCGTCAACTTTTAAAAAATGTACGGGAAGTAAAGAAAAATAATTGTTCAGCTTTTCTTAGCCAATTTTTACTCTGGTAGATTTGCCATTGCCTGCCAAGAGGTGGTGCTGAGATTTGAACGCCGGACACTCTGCGTAGCAGGCTACAGCACCACCAACTACGCCACAGCGACCACATTTACTTGCATACTACATATGATTTATTACAATATTAAGTATAAGCCTAAAATTAGCGCTTAGCACTTAAAATACATACAGGGTGTCCCAAAATTCAAAGTCATACATTGGAGATCTGATAGTTTTTTTAGTTTTAGTTTTTAGGATATTAATACTTTTCGTGAAAACTCATGAATGGATCAAACATGTTTTTTCTTCAAAGGTATTTATTTTAATTTTCGACTGTGATCAATAGTAGTATGGAATTTTGTACCTATGGCAATCGAAAAACTGGTCTAATTGATCTGATTTTCCGAAATTCATAAAAGTGCCAATACCTAAAAAACTAGCAATTTTTTATTCTGGTCAGTTATGAGCCAGCCCATCAACCCTCCAAGGTATAAAGTTGACTTCTGGAGCACCCAGTACATAAATGTATTTCTCAAAGTTTACAATACAAATGTATTTTGTACAAAAAAGTTTATTTAGTTTTTAAGATTTCTCCGAAATTTTCCTTACATCAATTTTGATCAGCTTCTGCGAGCGTGATAGCGCTGCGCTAATAAAATTGTGCATGCCAATCAAAAATAGTTAATTTGATAATAAGAATTGGGAATATGTGCAATACTGTGACAACATGGTGAAATTTTATTTCTACCCAATAGACTAGAATTCTAAGTCGAATAATCACAATTATTTTTAGTTTTTAACAATGTGTAAACATGTAAAAAAAGGCGGTCAAAACCGAAAAGGAACTAAACAATTTTTGGTTGAACGCAAAAATTAAGCAAACAAACGAACTAATGAAAAAAAAATAATAATAATGAAGTATGTTAAACAATGTTAAAAATCCCCTTAATAAATATATGTATAAACATGTACATACATACATACATATGTAAATAAGTATGCATATGTTTCTTTTGTTTTCGGGTTGGCACATAAATCAATAACAGATGCCATTGAAAAATGCAGTGTACTCGTATTATTGATGAGAAATCGATGTCTGTAGTCTGTTTGCGAATGATAGTGAATGATATAAATATAATAAATATGTGGTATCCATGGCAGAATAATAGAGGTTGCCGCGTCCGAGAGGCAATTTAAGCTTAACTGTCAAATTATGAAGAGAGAGCGCTGAGCGTAGTAATCGATCATCTGACAATTGTCAAACTTGGCAAATTATTTATTTTTAATTATTTTCAATATTGTTGGAAGCAATTATCAAACTTGCCTCAAGAAGTTGTTACAAGATTACTAAGATACTCCGTAATGGACGTAACAAGGAAAATCGCGGCCACGTGAAGCTTTGGCGTTGTACCAACTGTGCTCGCTGTGTGTATCATCGTGTGTCGTGTGTCCGTATCATCGTCGAAGCTGCAGCCGTCACAGATATTTCTAAAGCTTCAACCTGGGAACTGCATCTCCGGTGCTATTCAATGATGTAGGCCATCCGCCATATGTTACCTTTATTCTGTGTTATTGAAGTGAAAAGAAATGGCTGGAAATGGGATGAATGTTGATGTTAACGATCACAAACAGGAAGACTATAAAAAGAACACTACAGTGAACAATTTTTAGTTCTGAGCACCACTAGACAAACAAATTTTATATTTTGTCATGGGTTAAAGGTCTTAAAGAAATTTCTTTAGCAATTTCATTCAGTATATAACTTGATTTTATTTGAAAGTCCTGACCAAATTTTGAAGAAAATACAGCCCAACCCTACCCAATAAGTGCACCGGTGGCAGCAACACTTAGCAGAAAGTCTTTGTTGAAAAGTTGGCCAAAGATAAGCTTAACGCTAATACATGGTATCTCCAATAGGCCTAACCCATGATTTCCAATAATAAACTCGAATTCAATGTATTTAACATAAATGTTTTGGTGGTACTACGCCCTAGGACCAGCAGCATGCACGCAAATTGCATTGTTAATACTATCCCAGGCGCAATAATTTTCGTTTCATGCTGTTGCATTTTTCTTAATTGCCCCTCTGTAAATATATTATGTAAATAACTTTCCATGCAATTTATATCAGCTAATTCCGCCTTGCACTTTGCGACTTCAGCCACGAGTCCCTTACCTTCTTACTTTAAGTCCATTATTCCAATATAGCCGCGACTCTCCCTGATATTGGCACTAAAACATAAAAATATTACCAATAATTAAACGTTAATCTCGGGAATTGCCCAGCCGATTTCAATGGCGTATGTATTCATGTATGTATGGTATATGTTATTTATAAACAGGATACATTTTTAGCGCAGAACTTATTCAGTTTGCGTACAAGGATTGTTTTCATCTTCTGGTGGCATTGCATCTGCCACTAGACTGTATGTCGGATTCCTAATACAAACCGAAGGTCCTGCGCCGGGTTGCCACCGAACTATCGGGAACTCACTCCCTGGAGGGATATGAAGTCTTTAAAGGCAAAATTATGCTTTGCTCCAGCGCTGTCGTCCCAATTCATTTTTGGGACAATAAAAATGCACCATTCTCGTTTTCCGCACTGTTTTGCAAATATCACAACTTACAGTACATCACCCATTTTTGTATTATAAATTCAAACTTAAACACAATTCAGAATGTTTTTTATTTATTTTCCAATAAAATAAATAAATAATTCATATCACACACAAATAACACGTTAGTGAATTTTTTGTTTATATTTTCTTGTCAAAAAAAGTTTAACTTTGGTTTGACAGTAGAGGCCTGAATGAAAAAGAGACACCACGTCAGATGCGGCTACCAGGTTAAGTCTGCCATATATGTATGTATCTAGTTGCAAATATAAGTACAGCAATCTCCGGTTAATTTCCTTAGTAAAAATGCATAATACCTGGTTTAATTGACAGGGGAACTTCAATTAACTGAAAATTTATACAACATTAATATAAACTCAATGAACTATCGATTTAAGCCCTTATTTATCGGACACTTAACTGGGGGTTACTGTACATACGAGTAGACATGTGGCGAAAAAAGATGAATCGCGGTACTTTTTTGGTATGAAATAAAATATGTAGGTCAGAAATTTATATGTGTGTGTGCATTTGTTTATTGTAAATATGAATGTATTCGTGAGTAGTTACATTCGTATGTATGAGTAATAGTTTATATTCCGAGAATATTTTTATTGTTTTAAATGAACACATTTTCATGTATGACTGACCACCCGGAATGTTTTGAGGTTTCGAATGAACGACATTCCAATGTCAAATCCAAATAGTTTCTTCAAGACTACATATATATACATATATAGTAGTCGCTGTGACGTAGTGGTAGTGCGTTGGACTGCTACGCAGAGTGTCCGGGGTTCGAATCTCATCACAGGCAAAATCAAAAAGTATAAAAAAAAATTATTTTTCTACATGGGACCACCTCTTGGCAGGCAATGGCAAACCTACAAGAGTAAAAATTGCTATGAAAAGCTTTTCACTTCGCCGTTCGGATTCGGCTTTAAACTGTAGGTCCCTTTCATTCATGTACAAATATAACACGCACAACATGTATGGATGCGAAAAGCTCGGCCTAGGCCCTCCATGGGCTGTTGTGCCATTAAAAGTAATGTAAATATACATATACATATATACATATATATTTATATATATACATATATACTTATACTCGTATTTGTATGAAAATTCGAGAAGTATTTTAAGATGGAAGAAAATTCTACTAAGCACATGAACTGACTGTGGCTCAATGTGCTAAATCAAGGACGCAGAGTTTCTCTTCCCAAATGACAAACAAATAAAAAGGAAAATGATGAGAAATTATTACTTGATCCCCAATGTCGTAGCCTTTTATAAATCATAATCCCAACACGAAATTCGTTTTAATTAGGTTTAAAGATTAAACCGTAAAAAGGTCAAAACACAAGCAACACAGAGAGTCACTACGATTTGCGCTTTACATACTACTCATACTACATCATTTGTAGGTAACTGATTTCAAAAGGTGTAAGGAAGGTTGACCTTCATCAGTCATAACTGGTTTTGACCTCATAGGCAGGAACTACATAGGTGCGCTCTCGAATGACTGCAATAGAAGTTGGAAAGATGAAGAGGAGGAAAACTTTTATTAACTACCACAAATCCTCTAAAACTGAGGCTTAGTTGATATAAATGACGCACTAAAATACATATCGTCTTAAGTACCCCGGATTTTGAGGGTGTGAAATTAAATCACAAGTGGTGCCACAATGCACCAACACCCACTTTACCTAGCTTCTCCTGATACCCGCGTACAGTCGTTATTACCCTATATCCTTATAAAGTAATCCTGTCTGATTCAATTCATTTCCTAAAATGTGATGATGTCGGTTCAATATTTATCGATTGCTTTTACCAATTTTGCAAATTATTAAAAAGACCCAAAAGCGATTGAGTGTAAGCGTTTTTAAACCTTTGGTTGGAAGTCTCATCGCTTTTGATCTGAACTTAGGTAAAAAAAACCTAGTTTTTAATATATTTTTATGTATTTTTCTTTTACCTTAATGTAAATTTTTTAAATTTTACAAATGCGTGTTGGTGCTTTAGCATATTAAGGCAGCGGTATGTATGTACATACATGTATGCTCAAGTTTTTAAATATTTATTAAATTAAGTATGGAGTGCATTTATCTACCAACCAATATCTTTGATTTAAAGAACTTTTTGAGTGATGGAAGAACAAAAAGCTCAAACTCCATCGCCTTGCGAAAACTTTGAATACGCTGTTGCATAATACTGATTGCAGACTATTTGGAGCCCAGAATGAATTTGGAGCACTGCATGAATTACATTAACTAAGGGTGATATACAAACATATACACACGGCCGGTTTTAGGATAATTGCCCCATGTAGGGGCGGCATTTTAATAACTTTCATTTTTATTTTGTATTTTTTCACTCTTTAAAACCAAGACGATATAGTCACAGTATCGATATTAGCATAATTTTGTTTAGATATTGGTAATACCTTATCTTCTTCATTCTTCTTTCTTGCTTCCATTCCCAGAAAGTATTGTACTAAAGCTAAGTATTTTTTGTATCGACAAAAATATCAAAAAAAGAAATAAAGAATACCACAGCACAAGAAAAACTTGTGCTGTGGGTGAGTAAAATTTAAATTAAGTGTTTTGAATTTTGAAATAATACTTTTAACACATTTCCTCCAGAAAGAAGGTCATTCATAGTTTCTGCATAACTATGCGTGTGAACATTAAAAATCTGAGGTTAAATGCTGCTGACAAAATATTGTAGCTGTTGTTACATACTTACTACATAAGTAGTTGCCTCGATATTTTCGAGGTAAGTTGATACCAAGGCTCCTGAGAAGAATAAGGCAAGAAGTAGAAAAATCAAACGCCATTCGAAACGAGGAAGAAATGAAAAGAAAGAGGGAAAACAAGAATGTTGTCATGCAGCAAATGCAATGTTAGATGGGAAATGCGGTAAAAACTATATCTATTGTTGATGAGGATCACGTGTGACAAGGAGGAGCATGTAGTGGGGCAACCTTTCCCAGACCAGGATCAACCTCTCACAGAAGTGTATATTTTAAAAGTTTTAAGTTTTTAATCTTTTCAGAGACAATAGTAGTAGTATAAAAAAAAAAAACTAAATAGTATGCAAGGGTATTTCCCTTCTGCTAAAATCATTAATACATTTTATTTAATTTGTATACCCGAGGAGCGAAAGGTTTCCACCTCACAAATCTCTGTGCCCCTTGTTGACTTGTATCAAATGTGAAGAATAAACTACAAATATTACATTAGAAGATCTACATATGTAAATTAACAGTTTTGTTGTGTGCGTTTTGTAGATTCTAGTTTTATGACAACTAGTACTCCTCTCCCTTATAGATACTTGAGTGTAGTATGTACGTAAATGAAATTTAATACATTAAACCCAGCAAATTAACTTTATGTACATCTATTATTCAAGTAACTTTCCAACAAGATGAACAACTTTTCTTGTGTGAAAAGTTGTTTCAAAAAAGATTTATTTCACTTTAAAAGGCAAGTTGTAGTTTTGCCTCTTATGGGTCGCCCCGAAAACCAAGTAACCATTTGCTGATGACTATCTGTGGTTGCGTTTCTTACACATTTAATTTACTTACTGTTGATTTCAGGTTAACAAACAATTTGAATATTTAATGAATATTTGAATATTTGTTTAAGAAAAAAAAACTTCATGACTTGCGTTATTCATTTGAATTAAGTATATTAATGCAGTTTGTTTTGTCGTTTTGTCGTCATTCTTCAACGATAAGGAAAAAGTACAGAACGTCTTTTTTTTTTTTGTTTATAAACATTTTCTGATTTATCAGCATTGTTTTATTGATTTGGTTTTGTTTGTAAATTTTTTGTTTTTATATCATTAAATAAAATAATATAATCAATGTATACAATCATTCATAGAATGAAAATGATTTGAAATACATATAACAATTCTACAACAACACATAAAAACTTGTTAAAAATTTAACAGATAAATAAATTAGTATAAAATTGTTTCAACTAAATATTTTTTTTTTTTTTTTGTAGTTTTATTATTTTGTTTTGTAACAATTATAGGAAAGAAGGAACAATTTGTTGTAATGTTTACATAATACTATATAAAGTGAGTGAGGCAAGAATTGTAACACAGTTAGTTTAAATGACTGCATAATTTCTATATTTGTTATTTGCTTTAGCACCAATGTTGTTAACTTTAAACGCTAACATTCACTGAATTCTTTATGCTAACATTACCCAGATTATTTATAAGATTTATATTATTGCTAATATTACATGATTTGCCATTATTGATTGTATTTGCTTTAATATAATCTTTATTACATTTACTACAACTCTTACCATTATCGGTATTATTATAATTCTCTTTTAAGTTTGGCAAAGAGAGATTAGCAAATTTCTGCCAGCTTTGGCGTTGAAACATTTCACTGAATTTCTGCCATTGCCAGCCGCTTTTGCAATCACCATCGCCACCATAAGAGGCGGACTTCGTTTTCACATAAATCGGGGATTTTGTCGATGAAGATTGTGATTGTGACTGTGACTGTGACGGTGCTGTTGCTGTTGCTGGCTCTTGTTTCGTCGGCAATTTCGATTTATCATTGTTGCTAGAGTCGTTATTGTTGTTAGTGCTTTTAGTTCTCTTTCTTAACCTAGCATTTTCTGATGATAAACACAATTTAGTGGAATCGATTACTTTTAAAAGGCCATTACAGCCAACATAATCCACCATTTGCTGAGTTGAGTCATTGCCCAGCAAAATGCGTCCATCATTTCCGGAATACTTGATATGACCTTGATTGTTGATCACCTTTAATTTTGTATTATTTCCAATAATTTGAACATTGCCCGCATTCAAGCCAATACGTATACGATTATCATTGCCAATAATGCGTAAATCACTTTTATTATGCTCAACACGAAATTCTTTACAATTGCCAATGATATCTTTGACAAGAGATTTTGTTGCAACAGCAGCGGCACCAGCAGCACCAGCAACATTATTCAAATACTGTATCTTGGTCTCATTATATAAGGTATTGTTATGATTATTTGTTGTATATGTTGTTGTGGTGGTGGTGGTGGTGGTGGTGCTGGTGCTCGTGGTGCTGGTGGTGCTGGTGGTGGTGGTGGGGATATTTCTTGTTGCTGTTGACACTGGCGATATATTGCTTGAACTCGTACTTGTAGTAGCACTACTAATTTCCGATGTTGTATCACTAGTTCCGCATGCGCAACAATTGCAATCATTTCTATTATTATAATAATTTCCTGTTGCCGCTTCATCGTGTTCTATTACTCGTACGCCCATTTTATAGCACGTTTTCTTTCCCTTTCTATTGGTTTTTAATTGTTAAAACTTCTACAACGTATTATTAATCATTCACAGAGAAAATTCAACGCCTGCAATGACTTGATTTGTTATGCAAATCTCGCACGCGTGTTCCCGCCTTCCTTTGCCATTCGCCGCTAAGTGCGTACGTGTAATATTCACGTTTTTATGGTAGCGCTTTGTCTGGCAAACACTTTTCTATGATTATTATGACTATGATTATTTATTATTGTTATTGTTGCTACTTCACTTAGTTATTCTAACTAAACAACAGGTTAAATGGATTCAGGTTGTCTCTCTCTCCCTCTCTCTCTCTCGCACCCCCTTTCTTTCACGCTCTTAGGTATAAGTGTTCTCAAATAACTGGGGAATCACCTCTTCAACTAAAACTTTTGGCTTTTAATGCTTCCGTCTGGCGTTTTTGTTCTTGTTTGTTGTTTGATTAAATTATTTGTTGTTGTTTGCTTTTTATATTTCTAACAACACGAATGAATGCTAATCTTTTTGATTATTGTATTTTTTTACTCGCGTCGCGTACGATCTCGCTTCAATGCTAGCTAGTTCATTCAGCAATGAATTATTCGCATACGTTCGCCTGGCATTTTATATGAGACCCTTGCACAGCTTTTCAGCGGGAGTTTTTTTCTGGCTATCATTAACGTGCTTTTCTTCATTAATATCTGATAAAAAGTAAAAAAGCTTTTCGCTTTCTGTTTTTCGGTTATTAACATTTTTTTGTTTGTTTGTTTTGTTTTGGGAAGAGCTACTAAAAAGTATGTGTACTTATAGAACAAGGTTATGTAGTTTATTTAAGCAATGAAGAAGTAAGAATACACTTGGTTATCAAAACGAAGCTAGCATTTGTTCATGAGATGGATTTCTTTCTTTTTCTGATTTTTTTTTGTTTTTTAGAGAAATGAATGGGGGTCGATTATATACAATATTTACAGATTAATTTGGAAAAATGCTTTACTTTTGTTTTTAACACGTTCGGTGCCATTTCAAAAGACGCAAAACAAATATTCGTAACACTAATATTGATTTAGTATTTTATAATTATAATTATGCGCATGATTTAAGATGAGGTTTGAACTCGTTGCCTCATGAAATTGCAAATAAAGATTATGTGTAAGTAGTCCCAATTTACATTGGCAGTAAAAATGTCCTCAATTCTTATAAATTCGTTATTAAACTTGCTTTAACGTTTACATTGTCTGATCTTTATGTAAGAAATTTTGTAAAGCAGAAAAACGAAATAAAACGTCAACTAAACAAATTACCAAATAATTGCCAGTACGAGCAATTCTTCACTCCGCCCCTTTTGTTTCTCCTCTCTCCCGTTAAAATAACAAGAATTGGGGCTTAGTCCCTTTTCCACTAGGGCGAAATTAATTATCCAATTTTCTTTTGGTCTTGCCACACAGCAATTGAGCAATTTTCATACAACTCGACTCGCTTTCGAGAAAACTGTCCTAGTTGTAAAGGGGACTAAGAAATTGAACACGAAATATAATTCAGTTTCATAGATGGTTGACAATTCCTTGAAACGGACTTTTTGCATTTGTAGGCAATGAAATCTCATGAATTTTTTGCTTAAATTTTTTATATACATATGTACGAGTATTTCGTGATTGTTTATTTCATTGATTAGTTTCGCTTTGGAATTGTATTGTATTGAGAAATTCTTGCTAATATTTGAAAACAAAAATGAGTTCGATTTCATAAATGAAAAGGTAAGTCTGTATTTTTGTACACTTTGAGTTATCTCATTATAGCACTCGTGAAGATCAATGGATAGATTTTGCATCTGGATCCTATTTCGGCATCAAACATTCAATGCCTATTTTAGTTCATCCAAAATTTTGCATGCTTTATAGATTTTTTTAAATTTATTATTTTATTGATTGTAAACATAAGAGATTTATATTCAGGTAGGTACTGATTGCTGGTGGCATAGTGGTAGTGCGTTGGACTGCTGCGCAGAGTGTCCGGGGTTCGAATCTCGGCACAGGCAAAATCAAAAAGTAGAAAAAATAATTTTTCTACACGGCACCACCTCTTGGCAGGCAATGGCAAACCTACAAGACTAAAAATTGCTATGAAAAGCTTTTCACTTCGCCGTTCGGATTCGGCATTAAACTGTAGGTCCCTTCCATTCATGTACAAATATAACCCGCACAACATGAGTGGATGCGAAAAGCTCGGCCTAGGCCCTCCATGGGCTGTTGTGCCATTAAAAGTAAGTAAGTAAAGGTACTGATTGCGTGAAAAAAACCGAACTACGCGTAAAGCTTTTAAAGTGCAGTGTTGCATAATATGTATATTACCTATATTTCAATATATAAAGGGTGGTCCATCTAACATTTGGGATATGAACTACGCTTAAATACGCTTGAACAACGTTTGGGAAAAGAAGAAGAAAATTACGTTCAAAATTCGGTAGAAGAAAAGCGCCTTTGTGAAATGTGTACTTGAAACTGGATTTTTATTGGCTAAAATAACCG
Source organism: Palloptera scutellata (assembly GCA_958295655.1). NCBI lineage: Eukaryota > Metazoa > Arthropoda > Insecta > Diptera > Pallopteridae > Palloptera > Palloptera scutellata. Next base: position 28,140,475 of record OY282451.1, read on the forward strand.
AAAAAGATGCGTTACAGTGAATGGTGGGCGCTACCGCAAAATGACAACTGATTATTTGTGGGCTATTTTAAAAGATATGGACTTTGACAACATTTGGTTCCAAAATGATGGCGCGCCGTGTCACAGTGCAAATGTCGATCTTTAACGTAGGAAGTTTGGTGATGGGTATTGGCCACCACGCAGTTGCGATTTAACTCCGTTGGACTAATATTTGTGGGGAGCCGTTAAAGATATGTGTTACGCTAACAATTCAGCAACGCTTGAGGTTATTAAGAACGAAATTGGTGCAGTCATCGGCCAAGTACAACTCCATACAGTCGAAAATGTACTGAAAAATTGGGTTGATCATATGCGCTACTGTAAGCCCAGCCAAGGTAGGAAGTGGTTTGAATGAAAAAGTGTTCCACAATTAACCGGAAGAATTTTACTTTCGAATAATAAAAACTACATTGGAAAATATATTATTTGTTTGTTATTTACACCAAAATCAAATCCCAAATTATAAATGGTCACCCTTGTACTTAAACTTTTTTGTTGATTATTTTATCATTTTACACTTCAATTTAATCGTACCAACGATAATTTGTTACCATTTTAAGTGTAGGTAAAGAACAATTCAAATATACCGAAAAAGTACATATGTATTTACTTAGGCATACATATTTTCGTATGTAGCTGTCAACAATTCATCCCCATCAATTATTTGGAATTATGTATAATATTATATTTTCTGTTCCTTTAATAAACATACCACATACATACATTAGCCACCACGTCTTCAGTGATTAGTGTAATGTTTTACACTTACAACTGGGTGTCAGTTCTCAGAATAAATGAGAAGCTAAGCCTCTCATCAAAAAAAAAAAATAAATAAATAAGTTTTATAATTTTTAATCCACGATAAGTCTTGGAAATTATTACTTAAACGTAAAACATATTTTCCATAATATTGCCCGATTTCGAATTAGCATTTAGCTTCTTTGCTAAAACAAACACAGGTTTGCTTTTTAAACTACCAAAATTAGCTTTTTCAAGGAAATGCGATCTCATGCTCACGTGAATCACGTGAAAGTTACGAGGGTAGATCAATAAGTACCCGTGTTAGGAATGAAGAGGCAAGCTTTTCACAAATTTTTTTTTTCTATTTTTCAACATAATCTCCTTTTAGTGCAATTCACTTTTCCCAACGTTTCTGCCATTTCTTTAACCCCTCCAAAAAAATACGATTTGTCAAACTCTTCAAAATACGCTTCTGTCTCGACGATAACCTCCTCGTTTGAGCTGAATTTTTTCCCCCGAGCCACGTTTTCATGTTGGGGAACAGAAAGAACTGTGGGTGCGGCAGTTATTCGTAGTTCAAGCTATCATGTAAAATATTAATTACCGTTTCGTACGACACTCCTACGTCCTCTGCTACTTGGCGCACTTTCGTTCAGTGATCAGCGAGAATCATGTCGCGAACCTTTTCAACGATTTCCTCGGTAACCACGTCTGCCGGGCGGCCTGGGCACTCCTCATAAAAAACAGATGTGCGACCACGTTTAAATTCGTTGAACCAATATCTTACGGTTGTCATAGATGATGAAGGGTCCCCATAGACAACATTCAACTTCGCTTTTATTTCTTCGCATGTTTTACCATCCAAAAATAAAATGCGAATTACGGATCGATATTGTTCTTTTTCCATTTTATCGCGAAACACCAAACACGTGTGATGCTAATGGCTGCCAAATAAAAACTAACCTATAAATCTTTAGTGTGGTGACGTGTGACAGATGGCAGTACACGACGGTAATGCCACCTTCCCTCAGAAACGCCACCGGTCTTCACACACGGGTACTTATTGATCTACGCTCGTATATAACGCTCACGCAAGTGCTCGCGGAAATTATTACTTTACTCGTTCACGCGTGTTCGTAAAATTAACGTAACGCGCCAACCTCTACTCCGAAGATATCGTATTTTTCATAATACAATAGCTCTACATAGACGGAAACTTAGAATCCATCTCTGAGTAATAGATAGATAGCATTACATTAGCTCAATGTAATCTATCTATTTTCAATCAGGTGGAATGTACAATTGTGATTCATAGGAAGCTGTTGGTTGTCTCAAATAAATAAATACACACATATGTAAGTATTTACCATATGTATATTTATTTTTCACAATTTTCATTGGCTTTGCTTTATGAAAATGCGCATTATAATGCATACAATGACAAACAAATTTTTTAAATTGCAATGACATAATTTAGGAAAGTTCCAAAGAAGAAGGATGTTGCGTTAAACTCTGCAAAGTTCACATTTACTTTTATGTTTTTCTTAAAAGAAAACTTTTTAAGCTTCGTAATTTATTTATGGCCGATAAGAATTTTTGATAGTTATATTCTATTAGTTAAGCAACAACTGTTTTTATGGTGATTTCCAATTATAAGTTATCTATAATTACAGAGAAGTGATTTTTGCTTGAAAACAATAGGGATATTGCCTAAGTCTAGCATGTGCCCTTGCACGGTACAAGAGTAGCAGAATTTCAAAACTTTGGCATCCCTACAACAAAGAAACAACTAATAAATAGGAAACGAATTTATTTCACGCTAGAACATTACGTCTAGAATGTTACTCTATTTAATTCGTATTTTAACTTAGCGTGGAATGAATATTTGGAAGGTTAAACACAATTTTTAAAGCTCTCTTTTGTGTAGGTTATACAGATTTTAATCCCTGAATCCTTGAAGGCGCTTGCGGATAAGTAAATATCCGTCCGTTCCACTCGAAAACAACTATTCCCATTGTGATTGCCCTGCAGAGAAGCAACTGGTTTAAAGTTAGTTAGTCGATAAAACTGGTTTACTGAACACCACCACAAGGAGTCCCACATACATTTGCTGTCCCAAAATCCAAAATTTGAAACGTATTATTTTAATGAAATCTAAACTAAAAATAAATAAAACAAACACTAAAAATAGTAAAAAGAAATCTTAATTTGCTACAACTGAAGATTGGATAAAACGAATAAGTAAAAAGTAAAAGTGATAAACTTTGGTGTGTACAATAATATAAAGCTCGCTCCCTGTATAGTACAACAAATTAAACTTTTAAGTGTATGCTTGCTTTTTCCATACAAAAGATTTAGCTTATTTTTCTTTTGGTAGCATCATTTGATGTTTTTAGCAACAAAATCCAAAAATTGTTGGCAATTAGCACTAGGTGTGTGTATGGTGTGTGTATGTATTATGTATATATGTATTCGGAGAGGAATAAAAAACTAAGAATAACAAAGCGCTAGACAAAATATTCAATTATGGCTGTTTTTAGGGTGTTTCAAAAATGTTACTACATTAACTTCTTAATTACAAAAAAAAAAGGTCTAAATTATAAAAAGTTAGAATGATGAAAACAAACCTATTTTATAAAACAGAAAAATAAAAATAAATTATGCTTCCTTAAAATCTTGTTAATCCGGTAGGTACACTTTATCCCGTGTAGAAACAAAACCCACGACGAGCAGCATTTTTCATTGCATCTAAAAAAACAAATCTCGATTTTCTTTTCCCTCCCCATTACCCAATTGAACCCATTTCCACCATAAAGAAGAATAGGAGCGGCGTGTTGCGTGTTAGAGCTGCAAAACTATCGATGGTACTATCGATAGTATCGAATGGTTATTGTTGGCCTCACTATCGAAAGGTGTTGAGCCACTATCGATAATATCGTTTGCACATCACTATTTTAATTTGAACGTGGAAAAGTAAGTAAAATGCTCTTTTTGCAAAACCATAATTTGAAATTTATACTTCTTTTAGAAAATACAAATTTGGTGTTGACGGTTATGGAATCGACCGCGGAATGGAACAGTTTTTGAATAAGATAATTTTTACATCCGTACGACGTTTTTTTACGTTTATATCTTTCTTACACAGATGCCAGTGAAAGCAATGCACGCTGCGAATCTGACGGTGAAAATTGTGCTGCCAAACGGACAAGGAAGGGGTTTTCAAAGATATGGAATTATTTTGAGAAGACCAAAGATGGAAAGTTTGCGAAGTGTCGTTACTGTTAAAAAACTTCCTGTCGAAACCAATCATTCTGCTGACAATATTGCAACATCACTACGTGCAGTTTTCGATGACAGTGGGAAATTGTGAATAAAGTTACGTCAATTGTAACTGATAACGCTAGCTCAATGCTGAAAGCATGTAAACTTTTACAAAAACGGCATCTTCCTTGTTTTGCACACACTCTTCACCTTGTCGTACAAGATTGCTTAGCATAAGTGTACATTAAAGACGTATTAATGAAATGTAAAAGGATCGTAATATTTTTTAAAAGTAGCACAATAGCTTACGAAAAAGTTAAAAGCCGCACAAGGAAAGGGAAAACCATACAACTTAATACAAGAGGTCCCAACTCGTTGGAACAGCGCGTACAAAATGATCCAGAGGATTTTATTACTCAATGATGTCATTTCTTCGATACTTCTTACTTTACTTACTTTTGATGGCACAACAGCCCATGGAGGGCCTAGGCCGAGCTTTTCGCATCCACTACTCATGTTGTGCATGTTATATTTGTACATGAATGGAAGGGACCTACAGTTTAAAGCCGAATCCGAACGGCGAAGTGAAAAGCTTTTCATAGCAATTTTTACTCTTGTAGGTTTGCCATTGCCTGCCAAGAGGTGGTGCCGTGTAGAAAAATTATTTTTTCTACTTTTTTTGATTTTGCCTGTGCCGAGATTCGAACCCCGGACACTCTGCGTAGCAGTCCAACGCACTACCACTACGCCACTTCTGTGTACATTAAAGGCGCCACCAGCTCAGACAGCGGATGAAATTGACATTTTGAAAGGCCTAATTGAAATATTTTCACCCTTTGATAATGCAACTGTGCAGACATCGTCGAGCTCTTCTGTAACAATTTCGCTTGTAATACCTATAATGTGTAGTATCCTTCAAAACCTAGAAGAATTAAAAAGTAAAGTGCAAACTGCAGAAATATTGCAAATTTGCATATTCATAATCGACCGACTAAAAAAAAAGACTGTGCGCACGGCTTCAAGATTGGGAACATTATTGGATACGAGGTTCAAAAAGGAAGGGTTCCGTTCCGTCTCAAATGCAGATCTAGCCGTAAAAAGTTTGGATTACTGGTATTCACAAAGCATTGGCAAAATTTCCTGACACCGCAGAACCGTCAACACCAAAAAATACTACGTCAAGCCGAGAACAATCGCTTTTTAAGTTTATGGACGACAAACTCGCAAACAAAGTTAAATCCAACAGAGCAGATGCCATTGTATCTATTCGGCAATATATAGAAACCGCAAATGCTCAGCAAGAAAGTGAACCATTGGAGTATTGGTAGGTAATATGCACAAGTTAATTGAATTATTATGATATAATAAAGTTGATCTACTTTTTATGCAGTGCAATGTAAATATGGAGGAGCTTAAGTCATGTGCGAAGTGGTACTTAAGCATTCCAGCAACATCAACTGAGTCAGAACGAATGTTCAGTAAAGCCGGCCTGATCGTGTCGCAAACGAAGATCGTCACTGAAACCTAAAAATGTGGATAACTACTTTTCATAAACAAAAATTATTAGCTCACTCAATGATCGATCTCAAGAATTTTTAACGACTTAGTTATTCCTCCACTAAGTAAATACCACTCCATTTAACTCTTTTCGCAATGAATGCGAATGTTTGTTTCGTTTCTTTACTTTTGTTTATTATTTAATACATAAAGATAACATTTGCTGTGTTTAATGTATCTGTCTGAATAAAATTTGTTTGTTTTTTAATAAATGCATAAAATAACCTAAATAAAAATTATCCGTAGTGCCGATAGTTCTTACGCAAAATATTGAATTAACGAACTATCGATAGTTTTGCTCTAAGCTCTAGTTGCAGTGAAATAACAACCCCAAACCCAGTAACAATTCTTATTATTTGCCATGCATTACTAAATTGGGCCGAAATCCCGGCGGTACTGCAATACCGGGCCAACCCGTGACAGAGGTGGAGCAAGCCCCTAAACACTCCATCTATTTCCAAAAATCAGTTTAACATTTGTTGTCCTCCGATGGAGGATCTATCAGATGTTAAGCTGATAAGAACAGATACTACACTTTGATCTTAGCCATAAGGCCGAGAAGCGATAACTTCAAACGCAACATCAGACACTACTTATGATTGCAAAAATATAAACCGGAGCAGAATTATATTCGATAACGTAATTCAGCGAGACATGCCAATGAAAATGTTACTACAGACATACATATAGGAAATGAGCACAACGAATTGTATACGTATTTTAGTTACCTACTGTGTTATTTTCACATTGAGGTTGCAGTAGGGTAGGCAACTAGTAGCAAAGAATTTAAAATTGTGCATACATATATGTATATGTACGAGTGTGTATGTGTATGTATGTACTACATATTATAGCGCATTTATTTGTTTGGAGGATTTTTGAAGTCGAAATGGTCATTCATTTTCTGAAAGATATGTATGTATGGTAGTAGCACAACACTCCTGTAGAAGAGAGTGCCAGAGATGTTGATGTTCGCAGCCCGAATCATTCCCTCCAGCATAAGATTAAAGATAAGCTAAAGTTGCATGATTGGGAATCATCTTGAATGGTGCGGAGAGGACTGTGCTGTCGTTCAGACATTGCGGCGTACAAATGATCCATTTGGCCATTTTTGTCTCCCGGGAATTGTCGTAGTGTAATTATCTGGTTGAAGAAGGCGGGCGTGGGGCGGAGAACACAAGGTAAAGCTCGTAATAGTCACACAAGCCGGTGAGTCCATGTGCGGTCCTTGAGCTTCTAGGTCTCAAGTCGACACCCAGCCTCCTCGTGGTGCCCCTGGATAGCGAGCTGACATCCGTCAGTGAGCTAACTAATGTGTGCGGATTCTCCGTGGCCCTAAATGAATGGTTGTGCGTCGGGCTTGGACCTACCACGTCAATAATATCTCCCAATGAATCCTCAGAAAAAGTCTCGGATAAGGAAACCTCCCAATGCTGACGACCCTTGCAAACACCCAAAGGACAATGATTTAAGGATATGCACCTGAAATGTCCGAAACATATACAGGGAGGTGCCTCTATCCAGCTGGTAGATGTGGAAATGCGTCTCGAGGCTTACGCCCGTGAATAAGCAACTAGCCACTATCCGCATCAAGGTCCAGGTGCGACGGATGAGAGGGACTAAACGACCAAAGATGACTTCTACGAGCTCCTCGACCAAAACTTATGAGCATTGCTCCCGCCACGATATTAAAATCGTGTTAGTTGACTTTAATGCCAAGTCGGGCTAGCAGAGTCTCTTTTGTCCGACGATCGGAAAATTCAGTCTCCACGATTCAGCCACCTACAATGGTATGAGACTGATTGACTTCGCTGCGGCACGAAACATTACCGCAGAACCAGATTTCAATGTTCGATATTCGACGGAAGGCACGCTTCCAGTGTACTAGACATATCACAACACGTGGTACAAACAAAGACTCAGACCACTACTTGGTTGCAACCAAGCTCTGTTCACGTGTATGTGTACCAAATCGCGTACCGATAGGTAAAAAGGGGAAGCAGTGGACGCACATTTCCTGCTCCATGCTCTACAGCTGGCGAAGCACGACGAAGAATGTCACGATGTTACTAAGCGAAAAACGCAGTTGCAAAGCAAGCTGCTAAAGAGTGACACAAAAAGTTGAGGAGGGACGAGAAACGTCTCTTCAGGTGCAAGAAAACAGAAGCAGAAAGACGTGAGTTTAATCTTTGAAAGAATAAGTCGCCTGTGGAATGGTTTGAAAACCGGAACGAAGACGGTATCTGGTGACAGATGCCTAGGGTATTATGAGATTATGGAGGAAGCACTTCTCGAAGCTGCTTAATGCCGATGACAGCAACAGTCCCGCCACTGCGTAATCTGCTCCGTAAATCCCAATCACTGACGGCGCTGAAGTACCGCCGCCCGACTATAAAGAGGTACATATTAACAGTCATCGCTCGGCTGAAACACAATAAAGCAGCGGGTGCAGATGGTCTGCCTGCTGAGTTGCTTAAGACTGGAGGCGAAGAGCTCATAAAACGCATGCACGAGCGTCGAGCATGCAGAATACGGTCGGATGAAATCATGCCACGTGATTGGAACCTCAGCGTACGTCTTGGGAATCATACAATTAAAAATCTGCTAGCTACTGTGAAATTAAATTCTTACTTTCTTGAAGCATTTGGGCGTTATTTTATCACGCCCTGAGCTCTTATTTATGTCATTATTTAAGGTAATAAATACTATTTATTTTAAGTAAATCTGATTGGCAAAAGTGAATAGTTATTCAAGACAAATATGTTTTCATGTCACAACAGCTCCGGCAGTTTTATGATAAATCTGAACTTAAGCGACAATTACTTATTTCCAAGGTATGTATTATGTATGTACATAAGAAAGATTTGCGATTTCTTGTAAGAATTAGATGTTAAATTTAGTGATTTATCTAATTTTAAATCCACTCACTGATTACAGAACCACTGAAGAGATAGCAATATAATAATTGCTGACACCATATGCCCGTAGTTTGCAAATTGGTTACCATTAAGCAAAGAAAATATTTAGTATATAGTATGAATATAAATAGGATAGAATTTTCATTATTTTAAAAATACAAAAGAAAGAGCCGACTAACGATTGCCTTCTTTCCTTAAAACATTATGAAATCATTATGGGAAGTTACTAAATTAATGTAAGGTAACGTCAGCTATGACGTAAGAAACTACCTATAAATGACATAAATATTTACTACATACATACATACTTACATAATTAGCATTTAACCAATTCTCTACATATACGACACAGTACTAACTAAGTATTATGTAAACAACTTATTATACAAAAATTTAATTTATAAATTAACATAATTTTTTAACTTAAAGAATTTCTTATCTATCTGAGGTTTTTTTTTTAAGCGCTGTCTAATATTTTGCACAAGTATATGAAGAATTTTGTGAATCACCTTAAAATTTTATTGAATTAAATTTGATTTGGTTTGTTGCATTTTAAAGCAACCATTAAATCAATAATCGTTATATTTTTTTCTTCTGTTTCTTCATACATAAATAATAATAGTAAACATTAAATCAAGTTTTAACTCTTTTTTTAACTCTTTTTCACTTTATAACTCTGATTTTGTTATCATATTCATTCAAGAACAACAAACCGGTAGTTGTGTAGTAAGTAAAATTGTGTACATTAAAACTAAAAGAGTAAAATTCTTTAAAAAATAAATAAAAAACACAAATCTTTACATACAGAAAACGTACGATAACATATTTGCATACATTAATATGTATGTATGTATCATGAATGGTCGCCGTGGCGCAGTTGGTAGTGCGCTGGCCTGCTAGGAAGAGTATCCGGGGTTCTAATCTCGGCACATGCAAAAATCAAAAAGTATAGTAAAACAAGTTTTCTACACGTTACCACTTCTTGGCAGGCAATGGCAAACCATTAAGAGTAAACTAATTTGCCTAAAGAAAATATTTTTACTTCGCTGTTCGGATTCGGCTTAAAACTGTAGGTGCCTTCACTTACATACATAAATATGAACCGATAAATCGAGTGGTAAATAAATAAAAAAAATGTTCTCTCAATGCAAATACATTCTAATACCCTTCCACTTTCTTCTTCTTTTAATGGCACAACAGCCCATGGGGGGCCTAGGCCGAGCTTATCGCCCCCACTCATGTCGTGCGTGTTATATTTTCGTACATGAATGGAAGGAAGGGATATTTATGTATTTAAGTGAATGGATATGAAAAGTTAGGTCTAGGCCCTCCGTTGGCGGTTGTGCAATTAAAAAAGAAGAAGACGATATCCGATCAATGAAGTAACTACTGTAAGACTTATGGTACTTATTCAAACGCGGATTTCAGATTCATTCACAAAGATTTACTTATAAGAATGAATGAATAAAATATGTAAATAAAGATTAAAAACGTGTGCGTCCAACTTTTATATACAAATATGTCTGTATGTATGTATTTATAAAAAAAAACCACACTATAACAAATATTTAACCACCAACGCAGTGGATTTTAGCACGATTATCGTCTTTATTTATTTATACACACACACATGCTCGCTTGCAAATGTAAACAGATGAAGTTGTTTACATTTGTGTATATTGCCATATTGCAATGAGATATAAACACGGCACATTTCAAGAAATAAATAAAAGTACATTAAAAAACAAAAACACATAAGCGTAAGATTTCTGTCGCACGCCAAATAACAATAATATCGAATATCGCGTGCGATATGATTTTTTTGTTGTTGTGCGGGAGGGAAAAATATTGGAATTTTTGCATTTCTTATCTGTTCTTATCGTCAAGTATTAAGTTAGCGTACTTAATTATGCAGACAATTAGAAACCCAAGGGCATTAGCAATATTTTGATAATGCTTTGGTGCAATCAGATGATTAAACTGTGAAACGAAAAAACTTTATCTACTATCACTTTTTTTTCCATAAGGGTTTTTTTTTTACTAATCTTTAGAAGTGTAAAAAAATTGTTCAGAAAATCGTACGATAAAGTCCATTATACACAAAGAGATTATGTATTGCAACATGTCATTGGTGATAATAAGAAAATACTTGTTAGTAGCAGGTGTAATATGAATTTCTGTAAAAATTGAGAATGGTTCGTACTGGTAATTGTGAAATATGAAAGCTTGTTAAATATTTGAATATTGCAGACTTGGTGTAAGTTTGACCGGACACTGATCTCAACTAATCAGCAGATTAATGTGCATGCGACTAGACTACTCAACTACTGAAAGCAGTACCAACCTTACTACATATTTCGGATTGTCAGTATTTTTTTTTAAATCACTAGTTTACAAATCGGCTGTTGATTCCGAAAATCATCACCATTTTATTCCATGGTGCAGTTTGAGAGATATCGCCTGGTGAATTAAAAACAGTGTGTCCGCTTGATTACATATACATACATACATATACTATGTACTGTGTAATAAGTATGCATGTATATGAAACTAGTAACAAGCAGTTCATGAAAGCAATGATATTAAAATTTCTTATCTTACATTCATACATTATGTATGTTTCGATTGTATGTGTAATTAGTTTTGACAATTAAGTAAATTGCCAAGAAACGAATTTATTCTTTCAAAATTATTTGGAATTACAAGTGAAATTAGGAAAACGCAATAATTTGCTCTGCTCATACTCATTATCTAGGGAACGGCAATAGAAGAAAACAGGTTGAAAAATCTGAAAATTTGAGTTTTGAAGCAGAAAACATCTTTCTTAACTCGAAAATGTGGAAATGGCGTATGTGGCAAATCAATTCTTAGTCGACGAATTAAGTAAAAGTAACTAAATTGAGACACGATACATAAAGACAAGAGATTATACCGATGTACAGTTAAAAGGCTTCAAAATTGCTGTATAAAAATAATTTCTAGAAATTATTTTCATTGTTACAATTGTCAAACATTCTTTTTACATTGGAATTACAAAAAATTCCCTTATTGCGATAGATCTAAGAGAATTTTGTCAGCAAAACCAAAAAGCTATAGTACCTTTTTAACATAAGTTCATTACTCAGCCAAGAAATTATATCGATGTACAGTTAAAGGATTCATGATTGGTGTACTTAGAACGTGAGAATATGGGAATATAGGCTTAGTGGTAGTGCGTTGGACTGTTACGCAGAGTGTCCATGATTCGAATCTCGGCACAGGCAAAATAAAAAAGTAGAAAACAACAATTTTTCTCCACGGCACCACCTCTTGGCAGGCAATTGCAAACCTACAAGAGTAAAAATTGCCTGTGAAAAGTTTTTCACTTCGCCGTTCGGATTCGGCATAAAACTGTGGCGCCCTTCCTTCCATTAATGTACAAAAATGTACCACGAACGATATGAGTGGATGCGATAAGCTCGGCCTAGGCGCCCCATGGGCTGTTGTGCCATTAAAAGAAGAAGAAAGAAGAAGGCTATTAGAATCTATTTGCATTGAGAGATTGTGTTTTATTTATTTACCACTCGATTTATTTATTATATTATATTATTTATTATATTTATGTATGTAAGTGAATATGAAAGTTTGTATATGGGGAATGATATTTTGGAATTTAAAAAATCTATAACTCTAAAAATCTGAATTCTCCGGTGTTTCTAGGGAATGCACTTTTGATGAATAATTAAATAAATAATTTTTTCCAAACGATTAATTCTCAATATTCAAATGCAAACTATCGCACGGGCTGATGTAAGCAACTATAGCGTCATAATGTAGTCCGGAATTCCATTAATCATTCAATCGATCAATGTGCAATCTTCAATCTTCAAATTCTGTTATTTTATTATCTCATAATGACAATTATTAAATAATTAAATTAAATAGTAATCATTTATCTGAGCTCTTACTTTACTGATTTTGTAATGCAGATATTTCATTTCGCATGTACCTACAACGCACGTATCAGGGTTGGGAAATAGATTCGGCAAGTGGTATCGAATTGTATGAGAAAAGGTATTTCTTTTACCCAAAAACAACTTTAATTATAAATATTGTAAAAAAAGCAATAATTTTTGATATTTTTTCATATTAGTCTATTAAGTTTAAACACAAATTGGTTTCTTCAAACAAGCAGTATGCATAGTAAACCTGTTACAGGAAAACCTCACAACCTCGTTTTGTATGTAAATTTTTGATAAAGCCAAGGACTTTGGCCTTATATTTTTATTTTTTCAAATGCATACAGAAGTGGAAATTGAGTGATTTGTCAGTATTGATTTTTTTAACTAATATTACTTTTCTATGGTTGCCGTGGAGTAATTTTTAGTGCGCTGGCCTGTATCCGGGGATCTCGACACAAGCAAATATCAAAAAGTAGAACATTTTAGCAGTAAGCGAGATAGCAGCTATGATTTATAACAATGTGCAACAATGTGTTGCAATGTGTTTTAGCCAGCATGCCTAGTACGCATGCTTAATACGAATCTTTTGCTTTATCACCTATAATTTTATACATAAGAGGTGTGATCAAAAGATAACCGTTATTTTCAAATTTCGTGAGTTACGTATGTTATGTTGTAACATGTCTGTTATATATGTTGGCAATACCAACCATTTTGGATTGTCAGTTTTTTTTTGACAGATAAAAAGGTTAGTCGTGTTTTGGTGTGCTCTTCGATTTTTTACTATTCGAAAAAATGGATCAAAGAAACTGTATTCAGTTTTGTGTAAAAAATGAAATTAAATGCGCAAGGACATTTGATATGTTGACTGTGGCCTTTGGCGAGTCTACTATGAACAGAACACTAGTTCAATTGTGGTATAACCGGTTTAAGGAAGGCCGAGAAGATGTCAATGACGATGCTCGTCATGGTCGCCCGAGCACGTCAACAACCGATGAAAACATTGACGCAGTGAAGAAAATGATTTTGGATAATCGTCGAATCACTATCAGAGAGGTTGCTGATGATGTTGGCATATCGTTCGGCTTATGCCAAGCAATTTTTACGGATGTTCCAAAATTGCTAAATTTTGAGCAAAAACAACGTCGCTGGGGCGTAAGTTTTTGGCCAAAAACAAAACCGTTATCATGCCTCAACCACCGTATTCACCGGACTTGGCCGCCGCTGATTTTTCCTCTTCCCAAAACTGAAGACACCGATGAAAGGAAAGCGTTTTGCTACGATTGAGGAGATAATAGAAAAATCTAAACAGGAACTGTTGGCGATACCAAAAAGCGCATTTCAGAAGTGTTTCGAGGATTGGAAAAAACGCTGGCATAAGTGTATTATATCTGAGGGGGATTACTTTGAAGGGGACAAGATAGTTGTTGATGAATAAATAAATACTTTTTGAAAAAATTGCAAATAACGTTTATTTTTTTATCATACCTCGTATATAGAATTTTCCATCTTCAATAGCTATTGAAGTTGAGATGCTCGTGTTCGAAACCTGGTACAGAAAGTTTTTATACTCAGGAAGAGTTGCAAATGTTTAAAAAATGAAAAATTACAAGGGACCTAAAATGTTACGATGGTGCTTCTTAAACCAAAACGTACTGAAAAAAGTACAAAACACATACATTACCCAACACTGGGGTAAAAATCACGCCATGCTTCGAATTTACATATAATATATATTTTCAATTATATCTATGCACATATGGGGGCAATTAAAAAGAAGAGGAAACACACAAAAAGAGCGAACAATTTTCTGCGGGAAAGAACCGTTGAAATACAATTTACATTTAAAAATTTATTGATCACAAAACAAACAAACGCACCAAAGAGTAAAAGTTTTCTATTCAAAATGTAAGAGCACCGGAACCGTGACTTACGTTACTGAATTGTTTGGATTTATCATTCGATAGTTTCTTCGATTTCGATCATTCTGTATTGAAGTTTTGCCCGATTTTCACAGTTTTCCTGATTTTGCTCTCATGGTTGATTGAAATACATTACAAGTTTTATATTTATAAGTATATCACCTTTCCGTGGAACCCACTAACAACGCATATCGAGGTTCGGGTGAATTTACTATTGAGCTTATAGAAAATTCATTAATTTTCTTCCCTTTTTTACTAATGCTAAAGCTTGATTCCTTTTTATCTGTATACTTACTTTATGACAAAAAATACGGGAAATTACGACTATACTGCAAATGCGGAAGCCAAGATGGTTCAAACAAATTTTGGTTGCTATCTACCTATATTATGGGTTTAACAAAAATATGTAAAGCTCAAAAGCAGAGTTTGCTAAATAATATGCAATCTTGCTTACAATAAAACGTTGCTGATCAGATGGGGACAGGAGTGCCATCTTTACGATATTACAGCGTTTAGGTGACTCGGTCTGTTTGGTTTCAATTTCGGTATGCAAATATAGTTACTACCAATCAGACTATGGTATGTATTAAATAGATTTTCAATCAGTTCTCCGCACATATTGGGGCAAATGAAACGGACGAGCAGAAGAAAACTTAACAATTTTCTAAGAGAAAGAACCGCGTGAAATTTTTATTTTATTCTTTTTATTGAATTGTCAGCATTTGTCTATATTTTCAAGTAAAACCGGTCTCATTGATTCGAATTTCATTAAATGATATTTAAATAGATGTGGAATAGATGGGACATATGGCACACTGTCTCTTTATAGCTGACAAGGAATAAGATTTTTGATGAGTATCTCATATGGATTGTTGAAACTCAAAGATTTACCACTAAGATTACAGATGAGGAACCATGCCTGGTTCCTTAACTATCATCTGATCAGTCTGTTCTATATATAGTACATACATTGTCGTTATTCTCTCTATGACAAACCTTACGTTCATTAAGCCTGTTTAATACACTCGATATAATCTGCCAAAATGAACTTGCCAAATTCGGAAAAAACAATTTTTTAAAATTAAAAGATTTAAGATTTTTTACCCACGAATTCGAGATTTATCCGATTCCACACTTATTTATAGTATTAATTTTTGTGTGATGAGTTTATTACTTAATTTGATGATTTGTCGCTGAATGATTGAAATATTTACCTTAATTAAATGTTCATACCAAGCTATAATTATTGTCAAATAACTTAGAAATTTTGCGGGGAGTTTTTCATAAATAATTTATAAAATAGTGTAAAAAAAAATCAGAATAAAATAATTTGTTTTAATGAGAAAGTTACACAGTATGTAAAGGGAAATTCGTGATTGACACTTGACTTGATTGAGTAGAATTATAAAATCTTGATATGATACGTACTCGTAGACAGAAAAAGCCACTAAGTGATCAATATTACATGATTATTACAATTGCAAATATTTAATGTGTAAAAGTGTTTGACTTAGGAGTGAATCGTTATTCTCGAGCTGTCTTTTTAAATAATGTTTTCACTATTGCAAGTTATAGTGGTCTAATGGACTCAGTGCTATGGAAGGTCTATGGCTCTCCTGCACACATCCGAAATAAAGGAGAAAAAAACTAAAACAAATGGTAAGTAGATACTAATTCTCTCTTCTTCCTATTTTCACCTATAAGCTCAAAAACATTGCTTTCAAGAGTTGGTAAATGTAAAAGTGAACTTATTATTATTTGAAAGGGATCTTCCACAACATTTGATGATCGGTCGATCTTGAGTGCGGCGGTATTTACTTCAGTTTTATCCTAAACAGATCAATAGATCATAGATACATAGATAAATTTTATCCAGAGCAATCATACTACAAAATACCATAATATCAAATACAAATTTCTATTTATTTTATATTTAAATCAAAAATGAATATCAATGATTTAAGAGATTTAGCAAAGAAAAATTACACATTACACAAGATTGTGATGCATTTTTTAACAATTGTTTCTTTTAAAATTCAATTTGAAACCTTTGGGCAATAATAATTTTAGCTGTCTTCTTATTACAGAAAACCTATATTTAAGAATGGGGTTTCGCAAAACCATTGTTTTACAAAATACCTATGTTTCTTATAGCCTAAATGTCAAATTTTGTTGGCAAGGCAATTAAAGGCAATATTATTTAATTTATACTTAATATTATATTATATATCATACATATTTTCACATTTCTTTAGCTGCTTATTCCAGCGTTTAATTGATAACAATGTAACAGCATAGAAGGTAAACGAAGTAAATTCGAAAATATGTGAATATGAGTAAGAATTTAATCCTTTGTCAAGCTAACGCAATTTGTTGAGACAATGCGTAAATTCATTCCTAAAATCATCTGGAGTATTGCATAAAGGAATTTATGCAGCTGTATGGTTTTAGTTTCTTAGTGACTTTGAATCAAGCAAATAGATCTTTATAAAATTGGTATAAATTTCTGATGAATCCAGAAAATCATGAGATTCTTTGTCTTTTATCGTTTCATTATAATTAGCGAAAAGTTATCCCGTTTAAAGTGTTATTTCCAGATGAGAATGGCATGACAAAGTTTCAAGCATAAGTTTAATTATTTAAACGCATAGTAGTGTACCTTAAGGTTGTCAACAATCTCATACCGATCTGTGATATAGAGAATGGGTACAAGTGAGTATCGTAATAATTAATATCGGACTGTAGTGTTAAGGGTCAACTATACATATGAAGCTTGACGAAGCTTCACTTCCACGCACTGCTCATATCATAACTATTTCGATATGTGACAATTGAACACTATATAAAAACCAGGTATGTGAATCAACCAAATTTTGCAGTATGATTCGGTTCAGCGGTTCACGGCCTCTCTGAACCACTGGTTTGGTCCAAACCTCGCTTCTTTTGTACCTTCAATCCGCTGGTTCTGTTCAAAAACGGTTTAGTTCAAAAATCGTTAAAGTTATTATTTCAAAATAATATATACTTTTTGTTGGAACTGACCCATTTCCTTCAATTTATTTTAAGAGCGCTTAAACTTTATCGTTACTACAAATTTGGAGATTCACCTAATGAAATGGAATTTCAGGGTTGCAAAACACATTAAAAATAAAAGCAACAAATACTGTTGCAAAGAGAATAAACTGAATTAAAACTAATAATTTTTTTCGGACAAAACATGGTTTGGTTTTGGATTGGTTCAAGTGAAAGAAAAATACCAAAACGGTTCGGTTCATGATTCATGGTTCAAGTAACTTATGGTAAACTGCGGATGGTTCAAAACCGGTTTGCATCCCTGATAAGAACCCTTCAAAATGCAAGTTGTAGTTCATTTCAACTGGATTGAAACTAATGAAACTAATGAATTTAATTAAAAGTATAGCAATACATTTCTGCCCTTTGAGCAACATGATTGCTAATATCAGCTATTTTAATTTAATTACAATTACATCTTCGTAAACAAATTTCAGTACATAGATCTAAGAAATACTGTTGGTATCTGAAATTTTTATATTTGTCAAAAACACATTTGCCTAATATACATTTTTAGGAAGATCATAAACAAATATATAAGTAAGTACATATATAATATACTTATATAAGTTTTAATGGCGTGTGTTAGCATGCACTATACAAGTGCGCAAAATATGGAATTGCAAATTCTAAACCAAATTAAAGAGATTTTCCCCTACATAGGAATTGGTATTTGGTGGAGAAAGTGGTAATTTAACAAGGACATATCGCCCGTTTGCTGCAAAACTTTCATAAAAAAAAGTTTAGTGTAGAGAAATAACCGATATATAGTGCTTTATCTTGCGTTATATAATCATATATCATATGCATCTTATAAACTCTATACGTGAGCAGAGTATTTGAACATTGACACATTGTATGAAGTGACAGGTAAATTCAATATTTGTATGTTTTTTGAGTTATAACAGCAAACGCACGAAACACATTTTATTTTTAATGGGGTACAGGACATGAATAATCAGGTTTTGGGCATCGAGAAATCAATTTTTAATATTTATTTTCCCTAAGACCTGCGGTATGTGATGCCATTGATTATTATTTTTAAAATTTTTTGCATATTTATTTGAATATAATTTTCAGATTCAGATTCGTCTGCAGTATCGGACAGTGAAACATCACCTTTGTTAATTGCCTTCAATTCACTTTTGCTTTCTATTTCATAAGTATGGTATATACATAGATAGTGAGTGTATAATTTCGCCTTTCAAGATATTTATAGTAAAATTTGCTTCCACTTTTTCCGACTAGTTAAACCAACATTTTAAAATGCAATAAATGATTTTGAATTAAAAAAAATAAATAAACAAAGGAAAAGATAAAGCTTCAAAATAAATTTTTCAATAAAACTATCGGCGCCAAACTAAACATAATAAATTAATTTATGTAAATGCTTTTAATTATATAAATAAAAAGGTGTTAAACAAGGAAAAATTAAAAAAAAAATAAAATGCAAATTTGAACCTAATTCATGGTGAATTCCATATCGGCAAAAACTCTGGGCAATCTTTCGACTTTTGTCCAATGTTGTATGGGATCGAATGACTGTGAGTACCCCACCCCTGACGGAGATCATAGGGGCGAATTAATACCAAAAATGAATTTCTCGACCAGCAAAATCACTCGAAATCCACTTTGTGCTTCACTAAAAATATACATATGGTATGTTCTTGTTTAATTACAGCCTTCTCTAGGCCATATCTGAAAACTTTTATAACTTACGGCAGATCGATTTTTTTGTTTTTATTTTAAGACCTCATAGATGAAAAAACTGTCTGCGAATTGGGTTATTATGGGAACTGTCTGGGTTATTGAAAATGTTGTTTAATCAAAAAAGAATCAAACAAATTATCAATGTAATGTCTTCTTCTCAAAATCAGCAATTACATACATACTAAACAATAAAATACTTGTCATTAATTCAAAATATTTCTGTCTTACTGCAATACCATGTTGCTATGACAAATAGTTTTAGTATTTCCTTAAACAAAATGTTTTTTCTTTTTGAAAATTTTGTGTGTTGGTACCATATTGTCTGTTATTCATTGTAAATGCAGTCGCTGATCACATCATATATTTAATCATACATTTATAATCTTATCGATAAAAGTTTAAAGTTGAGTCATTATAAAAATAATAATGGAAATTTACGAGTATTGAAAAATAAAAATGAATATAATTTATGTATAATATTTGCAACATAGCAAAAAATGTTTATATTTTCTATAGAGAAACACATTTTATCCATCAGAAAACTGAAACCAACAAAACTTACGTAAAATTAAAGAAATAGTATGTATGTAAAGGGTGACTTTTTTGCAACTTGGTTTTTGTTTATATTTCTGACAGTTCACGCGTGATTCTTGACATGTGTCAAAGTAAAAAATTATCAGTTTGGTTTGCCATTTAATCATGAATAGACTTACGCCTGTGGTCGCTGTGGCGTAGTGGTATGCTACGCAGAGTGTCCGGGGTTCAAATCTCGGCACAGGCAAAATCAAAAAATCAAAAAGTAGAAAAAATAATTTGTCTACACGGCACCACCTTTGGCAGGCAATGGCAAACCTACAAGAGTAAAAATTGCTATGAAAAGCTTTTCACTTCGCCGTTCGGATTCGGCATTAAACTGTAGGTCACTTCCATTCATGTAAAAATATAAGACGCACAACATGAGTGGATGCGAAAAGCTCGACCTAGGCCCTGTGCCATTAAAAGTAAAGTAAAGTAGACTTACGCCTGAACAACGTTTGCAAATTATTGAAATTTATTATCAAAATTCGTGCAAATGTGGAAAATGTGTTTCGCAAGCTAATCCATTTTATGGTCGTCCATTTTTTGTCTCAATGGATACGTGAATAAGCAGAATTGCCGTATTTGGAGTGAAGACCAGCCAGAGGCAATTCAGCATCTACCAAAGAGTCCCGAAAAATGCACTGTTTGGTGCGGTTTATGGGCAGGGGGCATCATTGGGTCGTACTTCTTCAAAGACGATGCAGGCCGCAACGTTACGTTCAATGGAGAAAGGTACATAAATACATATGTACTTTCAATTATTGTACTTTAATTTTATGCTTGTTGTTGGTGTGACCCTTCGAAATGTGATACTTACATATGTTGTGCATGTAAGAAAAGGAAAACGTATAGTGGAGAACATGTAATAAGCCTGATCATCAACATCTTCTTCCCAAACATAAATACATACGCAAATATCTGCGACAGCAACGTGACATAGTAGCTTTATTTGACATAAGCGAAAATTGAGTTATACTTCTCTTATTATTCCCATTTTCGAAGATACTAGACTTTTTTTGCCGAAAATGCAAGAATTGGACTCGGGCGATATAAGGTTCCATCAGGACGGTGCATCAATTGAGAGGCGAATTTGATGAGCAGTTAATCTTACGTTTTGGTGTAGTCAATTGGCCACCAAGATCGTGTGATTTGACCGCGTTAGACTATTTTTTGTGGGGCTATGTTAAGGTTCTTGTCTATAGGGACAAGCCAAACACGGTTGCTACTCTTTGGAAGCCAACATTGAACACGTCATTGCGTCATTGGTGAGATTCCGGCCGAAATGTGTGGAAAAGTGTGCCAAAATTGGACCTTCAGAATGGACCACTTGAAGCGTAGCCGAGGGCAATATTTAAATGAAATTATCTTTGAAAAGTAAATGGCAGGAATTGATTTATCTATCCAAATAAAAATTTCATTAACTTTTGTAAAATTTCTGTGTTTTGAATTTACAAAACTCATGCTCTTAAAAAATCACCCTTTAGTATGTAGAAAAGCTTTTAGTTAGGAACTCAAATATTGAAACAATTTTGTTTCATTTTGAGTTTTCGTTTTGTACTTCCCTATTTTGACTTGAGTTAAAATATGTACTTTGTAATCTTTTTGTCTGTGCTCATGTTTATCTTAGTAATTGATAAACAAATTATTTAGTAAATTTTATATTTTATTCTCTTGACACATACGAGTACAACACACAAAAAATTTCACTTGTTTTTGCAAAAAATAAAAAAAACAAAATAAAAGTAATTTTCCGATATTATCGATATGAGACCAACGGGGAACTTTTTTATTATTTTAAATACTTTATTTTCTATGCCATTGAATAAAAGTTGGAAAACTATATTCAGTCACAAGCGAAGCTAATAAATGTCACACTATTTTCATCACGTAGTATCATCAGCATTAAAACTTAAATTTTATTGCTAGTTACTGCCAGTGAATCTTATTAGAATTAAATTGTCAGAAATAACTGAAAAGTTTACAAATAAATGCTAATTACAGAAGTAATTGGTAGTAAAAAAATAATACAAAAAATAAAACTTCATATCCAATTGGTAACCTTCGGCAAATTTGTGCCTCTTCCATTCTTTAAACCAAAGCACAAATGGCTGGTTGGTTTTCCGTTTTGTTTCATCGTAATGTTCGAAATTCGTAACTCTGCTATTTTAGCATCCATTGTAATCGTCAAATAGGTTCCTTTTTCCATGATGATTGATTGTCTAAAATGATTGTTGTAAATTAATTTTTGCACAGAAAACAGTTTGTATTTGAAGAAATTGGAAAAATTAAAAAAAAATGTGAGTATAAAATTTATATCAGAAACAAGTTGTTAAAATCTTGTTAAAATCTCTGCAGAGATAAGAAACAAAAACCAATATAAAAAACTGGTGAAGTTAAGACCTCAGCAGATTTTCCAAGGAGGAAGTGCCTTCGTTTTGGCAAAGCATCGCCATTGCTCTGAACGGCCTTGAGCCATCTGCAAAATAGGCTTCTATATGGGGGAAAAAAAATATCTTTGAAGATGAATTCTAATTTTTGAGGCTTTATTTACATGCAATGCAATCTTAAACTGTTTAACCCTAATTTGATTTCAAATTTTTGAATTTAAATAGCACAGGGTGTCAAAAATGACACCTATCTACGCCAATCTGCATCTGAAGCACAGCTAACAAGGGGGCAACGATTTTCCTGCCTGAACTAATTCATCTCCCAATTCTTTAAAAAATACGAGTATGCGCCACCGGTATTGCTACTTGCGAATATAACAAATGCATTAAAAGGTGATAAGTCAATCATGTTACAGAAGACTACAAAAGGCCAACGATTCATTTTACGTTTACAGTTGCAAGTCTGTACCAACTGCTCCAAAGTATCAACATACCTTGTATTGCTTTATAACATTATAATTTGGGAACTCTAATGATCTGCGTCGCATATCGTTGTGTTGGGTGTTTAACAATGTACATAGTACACAAAATTGGTATAAACCTCGACGCACCAACGGGCTCCTTCTTCATATTCAATATATTCGGTCGAACCGTGCCAATCATTGACATATATCTCATCTTTAGTTCTTTAGACAAGTCGTATAAAGTAAAGAAATTGTCACATTGTGACATTATCTACGCCCTCCGAGATCTTTTACCAAGTCAAGAACAAGGGCTTGTTCGTTAATGCAGTCTTCGCTAAAGCAAAAGCATTACAAATTGAATATGCATTTTTTAACACAACTACAACGAAGATTTTTAGCGCTGGAACGTTTTTGCTTTAGCGAATGCTGCAGTACTGCATTAATCAACAAGCCCCAACTCTTTTACCTTAGTTAACTTCACGCCTGATATATATTTTCATGTTCCGTGTTTAATACTGTTTTAAATACGCCATATTTATCTGGCTTCGATGGAATATACTGCAAGAATAGACAGTGACCGCGGCAAGGAATAAGCTGTTCATCAATGGCTAAATTTTCTCCGATATCTGCGTGTTCCTCCACCGTGGCTCGAATGAAACGCCCTTCTGGCGGGAACGTTTCTCAATGTGACCCAGCCAGCGAATGGATCCAGGTTCATTCAGGTCATGGTTCCATCTTATTCGATACACGTCGTCCACGCATATTAGACCGTAGATTTTACAGAGTACCTTCCTCTCGAACACTCCTAACAGCCTCTCATCATTGGTGGTCAATGCCCACATTTCAACTCCAGAATGGAAGGGGACTTATAGGAGCGTTATTTTCGTCGGTCGAGAGAGAGCTCTGCTTCTCAATTGCATACTGAGCCCATAGAAACACCTGTTGGCAAGAGTTAATCTCCGCTTGATGATCTCAAGGCTGACATTATTGTTAGTGTTGATGCTGGATCCTAGTGGTCGCTGTGGCGTAGTGGTAGTGTGTTGGGCTGCTACGCAGAATGTCCGGGGTTCGAATCTCGGCACAGGCAAAATCAAAAAAAAAAAAAAAAAAAGTAGAAAAAATAATTTTTCTACACGGCACCACCTCTTGGCAGGCAATGGCAAACCTACAAGAGTAAAAATTGCTATGAAAAGCTTTTCACTTCGCCGTTCGGATTCGGCATTAAACTGTAGGTCCCTTCCATTCATGTACAAATATAACACGCACAACATGAGTGGATGCGAAAAAGCTCGGCCTAGGCCCTCCATGGGCTGTTGTGCCATTAATAGTAAGTAAGATGCTGGATCCTAGGTAAACGAAATCATTGACGACTTCAAAAATATAATTGTTAACAGCGACATTTTGTCCAAGGCGCCATGGCTCTTTATTTGTTGACACAAGGTCCAGATTGGAGAAAAATTGTTATTTGAGGCGTTGAGTGCAAAAGTGGACAAAATTCTTACAATCGAGTTAAATGGCTAACTAGTACTTCAAATGATATCAGCCAATGTCGGTCCACGATTAATTCGGTCTCAATACTACCACATGCAAGTTAAATCCACTTTTACATAAACACATTTTCGGAGTTCTGTCCAGCAACTTGAGCAAAAATTAATGTGGCTTGGGCCAAGATCGAATCAGTTATTTCTAAAACACCACATGTTACAATTTTATCGGTTATAGAGTTATGGCCAATTCCACGATATTCAGATGCCAAGGAATGATCCTTTTCAAAACAACCGATAGAGGGCCTAGACCGAGGGGCTTTTACATACACCCATGTTGTGCGTGTTATATTTTTATACCGAATTCGACCGGCGAAGTTAAATTCTTTTCGTAGGTAATTTTTACCTTTTACCATTGCCTGCCAAGGGGTAGTGCCGAGTAGAAAAATTTACACGTCTGTGTACAGGGTATATTGGTTTTGATCGACGCCCACAATTAGGAGTCGTAGGTATGAACATATACATATACGTGACGATAAAAATGGGTTATTATTGGCATTAATCAGCAACATATTTTTATCAGAAGGACTTAATTTGCGGGGACGTCCTCGGGTTTCTAACGTTTTTGTTGTATGAAGCGCTGTAAAAACCTTCTTCGTAGAGCACTTGACGATTTTTGCGATTTCTCTCATAGATTTCCTGTTTTAGCGAAGAGATTTGATTACATTTAGTTCCGGTTCCGTTAAATACATTTTTCAACCAATTATGTTGTACTGATTTATTAAAATAATTAAATTAATGCAAATATCACTAAATTTAATCAAAGATAATGTTAATTTCAATTGACTTGTTCGGTTTCACTGCTTTTTTTGTTCTTGAATAATTGAATATTTTTGAGAAATGATTATATTTTTTTGGCCAGCTTGATTTTGTTGGAATGGCAAAAAACGGTTATAGTAGACACTACGAACAAGTGTTGAGTACAAGTTTTGATGAAATAGATAGGGTATTGCTCTAGTGTTGTAAAACAGCCATATGAATCGAATGGAGTTATATACACTATACGGTTTATGTCATTATGTAGAACCAAAGGCGGTATTTCTATTATTTTGGCCATGGTTGTATATATACTTAGTATATAAATGAGCCATGTCCTTCTGTCTTTCTCTCTGTGTGCACGATACGTCCTATAAAAGTCTCAACCAAACTGGGTCAGACATTTTTTATAGTCAAATAGAAGTTAAGTTCTAAAATGGTTTAAATCGGTCAAGTGAAATTTTCAAAGAGTGATATTGAAGGAAACTTTGAAGCAAATTGAAAACTTGATGCACTTCATTGATGCACATCTTTTGAAATAGTCAACTGCTCTGAAAGTGAAATATCACAGGAATATTCACAATAGTGAAGTAAATGGAACCAAATTTGGTATACAGTAAGAAAATGTTTTTAAAAAACTGATGCAAAAATCATCATCATTGGGCAATAACCACGCCTACATCGCTTAAAAAAATTATGTGTCATGCTGATAAAAAAATAACTATTATATAAAAATTGCACCCATTGTTGAATATGTTTTATTTCAGAAGTTGGGTTGCGACCAAACTTTGCTTTCGGGATTTTTCATTAAAATTTTGTCCATCTCTAAGTCCACAATAGATAGTTTACAATAGACTAAATACAAAAAATATTACAAACAACACTATCTACTTGTATGTAAGATTATTTCTTTTTATAAAAACGATAAACATATTTGAGAGTGCACTTTTTGACATTATCAATATGGTTTTTGTTTTTTATAGGCAGAATTTTGAAAACCAGATTTATTTTTTTGCAGAGTTATGAGAAACAGAGTTTTTAAGAGCAGAATATTGATTTTTGAATTTGACCAGCCAAAATATCGACTCCAACCCCTTTTTAACAAAAAAAATCAAAGTCTGGCCTGATAGGAATAGTATTTAAAAAGTTGTAAGGGTTGATGTTGGAAATGCTAATAAGGGTTAAGTTTCCGGTTAGGCTGCATGCTTGGGCGTGTCAATTGCATTAGAGGTAAGAGTCACGGCGGAAGGAATAATGTTCATTGCAACTGATACGTCCGAATATTAGGGCAGTGGCGAGCCGTGAAATAGTTCAAAGCCCAACTATATGAAATATCAAATTGATCTTCAGGAAAAGTTTTATTCAAACTAAACAATTTCAAGAATACCAGCAAAACAACTTAGTTGAGATTTTCTAAAATTTAATAAGAATCAAGAGAGTAGTGGATAAATTATGCGATGTTAGCCAAGCTATGTTAGAGGAGCGCCGCCACAATACAACAATAAAGTTCCTACAAAAAAAGATTACGAATAGTCGGTAAGTTCAAATAGATTACATCCATCCATATTTCTGGATAAATCCATTCTGCATATACGTTGGAACAAACCGTATTCTGGAATACCGAAGTTACGATTTGTAAGAAAGTTTCGATTACAAAGTATTTCAGAATGGGAGCCAATATCAACTTTTGAAAATTTATTTAAATAACGATAAAATTAATAAAAATCTATGTCTTAACTTGCTGAAGCCCAGACATAAAATTTTTCAGAATTGAGTTTTTGATATCCATCTGGATCTCAGCCAAAAACCTTGAAGCCATACATCAAAAACTTGTGTCTTTTTTTTACTTTAAATTACAATTTGTAAAAGCAATACTGAGAATATTAATTATTTTGCTTCTCCCGGTAAATCAAAAAAATGAAGATAGCGAAATATCATTTTAAGTAATTTCATATGGAAATTAATACGTGATTATCCCAAAAGTGATGGTTACTCTTTTCTTTGTTGGATATTCAAAGCAGCTTATAGAATTGAATCGGACGGTCGTTGAATAGAATATTGTGTTATTGTCATAGTTTCAAGCAAAAATGTATATTTTGGATTTTTTTGCTGTCGACTGGCTTCAGAGTGAAACGCGTGGACTTTGGTCTCATATGTATTTCCATAAATGATTCCCACAGAAATCAAAGATAAGGAACCATTCATGTTCAGCTAATTTATTAATCTTTGCGCTCAACGCAAAAGCGCTATGTTGGTTACATTCATGTGGTAAATGAAAGCAAACACCTTTTCCGCACTTATGCCTGCTCTAAATTTCTAAATACGCAGACAGACTTGAAAAGTTTAAATGTACGGAGGCGACACTTTTTTCTACTTTGTTGATTTCCAAATACACTTCAAATACGCTTACCACTTACTGACAGAATCTTCGCCGCTTATATTCCCGATGAGCACATAATTTTCTTGCGTCACTCTCTCAAGGTCTTTCGTGTCGTTTCCGTATTGAAAATCATTGCACGTCACGTATGCACTATACAGGATGGTCCATCTAATATTTGGAATTTGAACTACTGGTTATTGTGAGTGTGGCAACTCTATATTTGCGGTATGAAGGCGTACGAAGTTGAATTGGTACAACAGTTTCGGTACGCTAATTGGGCTCTGTAACGCTTAGAAGAAAATGAGCAATATTACCGACAAATCATCTTTTCTAACAAAGCTCACTTTGATTATTTGTGGCCTATTTAGAAAATATGGTGCGCCGTGTCTTATTTATACCAAAATCAAATTCCAAATTATAAATGGTCCACACTACATTTATATATTTCAAGAAAAACGCCAAAAATAAAATAAAAATCGGAAAAAATATATCACTGAACGTCAAAGCACGAGAAGTTTATCAGATAATCTAAGGAACAGCAAACGATAGAAGTACCTCGCTCATGCATGTCAACGTTCAAGTACTTCTCGTAAACGTATTGGTGTAACAAAAATGTTGAAAACTGACATGTTACGGATAGAGAGCATCTTCCATTCATTGAGTACTACACCCATTTCATCATTATGTCCTTGATTTCCTTGTGGGACCGTGGGACATAGGGTGTATACTATGCAAGAGCTCCAACGAATAGGACTTTCTGCAATGTTTCTTAACTCCGACCTTCCACTTCCGATGGAACTCATCTTAGGTTCTACGGCCCTTCTCCAAGTCATGCCCGGTCGCCCCACTCTCCTGGTAGATCCCCCGGGGAGTTTCCACGTTACGGCAATATTACTCTCTTGGCGCGCGGTATTACTCTCTTGTTTGTGCAGAGTGTGACCAGTCCACTGCCATTTTAACCTTCTAATATGTGTTAAATATTGTTTTATATTAAAAAGAATAAGACCAGGCGCATGAGCCGTGCTGGTATTTGATGAAGGAATTTTATACAATTAACGAGTTAAATTAAAACAACCTGTTCTGGATATTGAATGAATATAAAGGCTATTTGTACAATCTTTTGATACATATTGGGAAATATGGTACATAAACAGTATGTATTTGTTGCATTTATTTACAATCGTAATGCACCAAAGTGCCCATAATATTGCATAAAACTTATTGCGATAGTGAACTTGCGCTAAAATTCGAGTCCGAGTCGGGATTCATGTTGCACCATATATGTGCAACATGAATCCCGACATCCAATATATAACTTTAGAAGACGTGTACTAATTAAATATAAGTACATATATTGTAGATATATATGAATTTAACAATTAGATTTTGCCCATGCTCGGAAAAAGTGTAGGGACTTTTTTCCTTTTATATGCATATTGTAGATTTCAATTGGGTTTTATCATTTGGGTGTAGAATATTCCTGGATAAGCAGTTAAGAACGAAGAGAGAAAGACTTCTGTAAAATTGCCGTGAAATCTATATATATAAAAATGAAGATATTTTATGTGTGTGATGAATGATCACGGAAACGGTTCGATTATATCCAATTATTCAACTTTCGTGTTAAAGTACATACTTTTCTGACGGACATGGGCTATTTATCCGCCCAATGCCACGCCTGCAAAAAGAGTAAAATGCCTATAACTTTTGAACCCCTCAACGCATTCACTTCAAATTGAAAACACATCCACAAGGAATGTATTTTTATTTCATATTTTTATTGCCATATTTTTTAACGAAATCATTTGTTTTTTCATTTTCGATACATGAACGTTACCCAAACGTGCAGCATTTAGCTGTCCATCTTGAAAACGGACAGCGTCAGTATTTTACGTCGGAGAATGCAGCGCAAAGACCGAAAAAGCCATCCGAAACGACATTGACAGCATTTTTCAAGTTGCTAAAACGTTATTGTATGCAGAAGTACCAAGGTATTTTACATGGAATTCAACAAAAGAAGAATTTCAACATCGTAAGCAAGGGAATCGAGTTGATGGCGATGTAAATCTGTTTTCAACTGATTCTGTAGGGCGAATTTATACTGTTCATCCTAATAATGCTGAATGCTTTTATTTACGTCTGTTATTGATCAATGTTCGTGGACCAATATAATTTCAGCAGTTAAGACCAGTTGATGGACATGTTTGTACAACATATCGTGAAGCAGGTCAAAGTTTAGATCTATTGGAACATGATACGCATTGGGATGACAAATTAGCAAATGCGTCAGTATCTGTCCATCCACTACAAATTCGTTCGCTATTTGCAATTATTTTGACTACGTGTAATAATCCATCGAATCCAGTTGATTTATGGACAAAATATCAAAATTACATGTCGGAAGATATTTTACGTAGAGTGCGTCGATTCAATTCCAATCCTGAAATGGATTTTACCCCGGCAATTTATAACGAGGCATTGATTATGATTGAAGATTTGTGTATGATGATGGCAAACAAAGCATTAGCACAATTAGGAATGACAGCACCAAATCGATCCATGCATGACATATTTAATTAAGAATTAGAACGTGAAAAGCAATATGACTCGAATACCTAAAATTCATAAGTTCAAGCAAATGTTCCGAAATTAAATGTTCAGCAAAAAAGAGTATATGAAACAATTATGCGTGCCGTTAACGATGGAAGTGGTGGATTTCATTTTGTGGATGCTCCTGGTAGTTTAGGAAAAACATTTTTAATATCATTGCTTCATTGCTTTTAGCAACAATACGTTAATTATGCACAGTGCAACGTGCATGGGGTCCGCTAGTTGAGTATAAATTGCCGTAAGCTTAGGAAAAAATTGATCCACTGACTCTAGTTCTTTGATAAATTGTCACTGAAAACTTTGTTTTTTTTTGAGCTTAGGCGAATTGGAGAAAAATTCACTCAGATTCACTCATATTCTTGGAACTTACTTGGGTAAACAGTTTTATTCAAACTCAGCTTAAGTTAAAAAAAATACATCTACCTAAGAACTTTTGTATTTTGTTTGAACTTTTAGCTGATGAATCTAATTACATACGAGTATTTTTCAAAATACATATTAAAGCAAAGCGAGTGATGTAAATCTTATGCTAAAATCACGATTCTTTATAATATAAATAAATATATAAAAATGATTTCCTTACATTTATTACTTACTGCACTTTCACAATTATAAATAAAATATCGATGGTTGTGAGCTTCACAGAGGCATTAAGTGAAAATATAGAATTTTATAGAAAAGTAATTGGTAGCAATGTGAAGATGTTTTCTATTCAATTTTGAAGCACTTTTTATCGATTTTAACTGCGCCTTAATCTGCGTTTATTGGTCAGCCACTTGCGAAAACTGCGCGCTTGATAGGCCACATGCTGACGGCCTGGGAAGCCAGTAACTTTCATCAAAAATATCACTTAACACATCTGCGAGCTTAACAATCGATATGTATTGGATTCTTTCTCGATTTTATTTACTTTTTGAAAATAATAGGCACAATTACAAGTTGGAGTGATTTTATATTTTAAATTTTACAGGATAGCTCTATCCATAGCGAAATCAATAAAGTGAAATAAATAGAAGTGACACGCTCTTTGTTGCTCACTGACATCTGCTCTCAATTTTTTCCCAAAGTTATTATCATTTCAAAATAAATAGTATAATGTAAATAAATAGTAATGTATAGTATAATATAATAGTATAACAAAATAATGCTAGGAAGTAACTGCTGCTTCTGCAAAGGTACCATACATTGGGTAAGGAGATCTCCATGTTCGTTATTCCTAGTGCTGAAAGCCTAAGGGAAAATGGGAAGCCACCTGCAATAAGTCAGCACTCAGCATTCAGCGAGTATGCGTAATGTATTTTCTGGCAACTGCTTTCAGGGTGCTCGCTCGGTGATGGCAAACATGCAACGGCTACTGCAATCATATTTTGAAGTTTTATAAATTGTTCGGCTTTCATTTTAATTTTACTAAAATTTCAGATCTTTCTTTCTTTGTTCTTTTAATGGCACAACAGCCCATGGAGGGCCTAGGCCGAGCTTCTCGCATCCACTAATATTGTGCGTGTTATATTTTTACATGAATGAAAAGGTCCTACAGTTTTATGCCGAATCCGAACGTTGAAAATACTTTAGTGTCGTGAATACTTTATAAAAACGCACAAAATTTTGAGAGCTACCATAATATAGCAAATAAAAAAATAAAGCAAAATAAACTTTATATCATATCCGAACTTTATTTGTTTTTCCTTGTTTTCCCTGTATTTACATACTTAATTGTGTACTTACTTTACTTTTAATGGCACAACAGCCCATGGAGGGCCTAGGCCGAGCTTTTCGCATCCACTCATGTTGTGCGTGTTATATTTGTACATGAATGGAAGGGACCTACAGTTTAATGCCGAATCCGAACGGCGAAGAGAAAAGCTTTTCATAGCAATTTATACTCTTGTAGGTTTGCCATTGCCTGCCAAGAGGTGGTGCCGTCTAGAAAAATATTTTTTCTTTCTGATTTTGCCTGTGCCGAGATTCGAACCCCGGACACTCTGCGTAGCAGTCCAACGCACTACCACTACGCCACAGCGACCACTTAATTGTGTACATCAGACATAAATGTAAATTACTGTCAAAATTTATTGAGCGAGCGTATTGTGAACATGGTCAAAACTCAGAAGACCTCAGATTATCTTGGAAGACTTTTCGCTATCGGCATAGTGTACTTATACTGTGGTTCTAACAACCCAAATGAAAACGAGAAAACTATATCAGATATTGATTATTATTTATTTTTATATTGTTTAATAAAAATATTTTAATAATAAGATTTTTCGTCTGTTTGACTCGAAAATGATTCATTCAAGTACTTGGACAATTTGAATGAATATTTCAGGTGAATTGATTAAGTTTTTTTTTATGCTTTTTGCCTTACTTAGAATATAAACTTTTACCTAAGTTTTTCAAGTTTATATAGTAAGTAAATATGAAAAAATATGACCAA
Source organism: Palloptera scutellata (assembly GCA_958295655.1). Classification (NCBI taxonomy): domain Eukaryota; kingdom Metazoa; phylum Arthropoda; class Insecta; order Diptera; family Pallopteridae; genus Palloptera; species Palloptera scutellata. The sequence goes on from OY282451.1 coordinate 28,172,790, forward strand.
GTAAACTTAGACAAAAAAGTCTCTGTGAATTTCAAAAAATATATTTACAGCTTAAAGCATAATGATTTTTAAAAAGTAATAACAGTTTTAGCATATTTTAGGGAAAGTACTCAGGCATGTACTGAACTTTTGCAACATGATTAAAATCATAAAAATTTAATTTCTCCTATAGTCAATAAAGATATAAGACCGCGTTTCCACAATAGTATAGTACATAATGATTATGAAAGAAATATTATTTGCTATAAATTTCGAAACAAATCTAAGTAAATTTGAGGGTATAAGACCACAAATAAAAATCGAACCACTAATAATTTAATTAATTATAATACAGTTACACAAAGAACAAAAGTCGGATTGCTAATTTTAAGGAAATTTGAGTCTTTCTAGTTGGAAGTTTAAGTGTGTTTTTAGAGGATAGGAAAGAAATGCGTGCTAAAAGTAAGAGCTTACTTCCGAATTCTAACCTCGGATTCGAATTCAACGCTCATACTTATGAATCTGGTCTGCCGGCAAACTTTATTGATTTTGATTTCTATCCATCAGGACACACTTACCCCAAGTATGACTTGTTTTGATATCACGTTGGACTTTGTTATATATTTTAGAAAGTCACATAAATCAACTGACCAGATAATAAAAACCATTAAAAACTTCTCATTTGTCTAGTCAAGTTTAACAAACTTATTGATTACTTAAGAGATTGCTACGAATTATCTTAATGGACAATCAAAAACCGAAGCACATGACCATATCCGAAGAAGTGTTAAGCTGCCTCATCGCACTAAATGAAATAAGGAACAGTCACCGAATTAAACTCTATTTGGTTCCAGAACATAGGAATATTGATCAATATAGAATGGGAGCAGTCAAACTTCCATTCCGATAAGAATAGACCAAGGTAATAATCAAAATATCCATTCCACTATGTGGGACTGATTCCTTATAAGATATAGACATTATATTTTTATTTTTCTGGTAAAAAATAATGGTAAATATTTCAGAAGCAGAAGCTGCCTAAATGAAGAAGAAATCGTTGAGAATGCATTAATCTTCAGATTTGTAAGCTCTTCCTTAAAAAACATTATGTTGGAAGGAATAGGGGCTGCACTCCTGAAAGAGTGCAGTATTAATATGTAATACAGTAGAATCCCGATAATTCGGAATCGCAAGGGACCAGAATTTTTTTACGAATTACGGGTTAAATAAGGAAATTAAAAGTTTTTTTTTTATATTTATTTAATAGAACGAAAAAACGGAAAAAAGCCACACACTTTTTTCAGACAACTCTGGTAAAGCAACGAACAAACTGAGCATGAAAACGTAGCCGTAGATGCCTACTAGAATTTAGCTTAGCCTTACGAATTATGAGATGTTGTCAGCAAAAAATCACGATTTATAAGAATACACACCGTGTATTGAAATAAAAATAAAACTTAGCAAGGGGACCGAAATGTATAGAATTTTGCGAATTAAATCGATTTTCAAGGGACCAACAGTTTGCTTGGGAGAAAATTTCAGATATTTTTAATTTAATAAGTATTTAAACATTTAACAAGAAAAAATAAAAATATTGTCGGTCAAAAAAATAAATATTTAAGCAACTAAATTAAAAAATTTAACAATATTTCAAAATTAGCAGAACTTCCTTTTTTGGATATAACTTGAGTACGGCGACGTTTCATCGTAACAACCAAATTCTGTCATCTTTCAATTGTTATCGCACACCACGCGCTCTCCACTAGTGCCCAAAACTGAGTGCAATTTGTAGGTTTTGCATTCCTATCAGCCTTCTTGATGTCGCACCACAAGTTCTCTATATGGTTGGATTGAGGTCTGGGGATTTTGGCCTGAAACCATTACTTCGCGAGTTTGCTGGTATTTTTAGGATCATTATACTTTTGGAAAATCCACTTTATTGGCATTTCCTCTCTCGCATAGGACAGCATTGTTTTTCCAATATGTCAACATAAACCTTGCTATCCATCACAGATTTTATATGATATATTGGGCCTACGCCATAATACGAAAACAGCCGCAAATCATTATACTTGATTCACCGTGTTTAACGGTTTTTTCTGTATTAGAGTCAGTCCTAACATATTGCTCCATTTTTCGAGAGGCCATTCTGCGTGTGTATGCGCAAATGCCAATCTCCTTGTGAGGTGTATTTGTCTTAAAAGCGGAATTCTTCTCGGACTTCTAAAATACAAATTGTTTTCTCGCAGCCTTCTTTTGACTGTTTCTTAAATGTTTTTTTTATTTCCGTAGCAGGATACAAATAATTTTGCCTAGAAAATCCCACCATGCGGCTTACGGATCGGGGAGACATCGCGCGTTTGCGTCTACGTTTTTCCATTTTTTCCTAATATTTTAAAGCATTTGAAATCATTTCAGCTGAACAACCGAAATTTTTTGTATGTCTTCTTCTTCGGTACAATGCTGGCCACGCCCCACTAGAAAAACTAAACTTGAATTATCTTATTTTTTTCTTGAAAAAAGACATGAGACATTTTTTGTTTGTTAACAATTAAGAAATATTTAGAGCTAAACGACCGCAGCACTGCTATCATTTTGACCTCACGCAATTGAACCGCATGTACTATGAAATCAGATAAAATAACACTGGCTGTTTTAATTGCATAGACGTCGTATGTTTATTTTAAGCAGGATTTGGGTAAGGAAGTGCCAGATTTTGCAAAATTATTAAAATTCGAATTAAATTCGACCAAAAGCAGACCAAAAAACAAACCGATATTTAGATCGAAGTATAAATAAAATTCAGATTAAATATCGGATCAAAGAACATCAATAATCAAACAAAAACTCGGACCATAACTAAGACAAAATCAACACCAAAACCAGACAAAAAGCATACCAATAATCATACAAAATGTTGGAAAATATCAATACATGATATGGCCCCACGAATTTGTTTTAGGTGCAATTGCTTAAAATTTTGGTTTTCCCATAACTTCTTAACTTCCTAACTTTATTTTTAAGTAAAAAGCATTTAAATTATTTACAACTGAAAAACTAAGTTGGCCTACATTGATTTCTTGATTTCACCTTGGCGTAAGAAACGAATAATTTTTTTTCAATGTGGTTTTTTGGTTTTTTATTATTTGAAAGTACAATCCTTCTTGTTAATTGTGGATCACTATTTGATTCAAATGACTTCCTTTGGGCTTTGAAGTAGCCCATATGACTCCAGACAAAAGGAAAAAAGTCGGGCCACAATTCATACCCAAAAAAATAGATTAAGTCAAATCGAAAACGGACCAAACTTTTAATCAAAGCTTAAACTGATACTTAAATTGAAAGTGTGATCAAATCCAACTTAAAATCAGATCAAAACTCAGACCGAGAGTCAGACAAATTACGCGCCAAAAATCAGATCAAAAATTAGTCCAAACAACAAACTCATACCAAATTCAAATTATGCAAAATTCATAGCGGATATGATAAAAAGTTACTTTGTAGAAATATTTCCGTTTTAATCATTCTGTAGTCATTAGTTAAGTTCTATTAAAAATTAGACATATTTCAATATTATGATATTATGATTCATTATTTGCCAAAATAATACCATAAATTGTAGCAATGAAATCAAGGTTATGAATTTTACAGTACAATCCTTACAATCTTTACTTACAAAAATAGATTTTGAAATTAAATACAAATATTTCAAGTTGAGTTGCTAAAATTTATTTATTTACATTTTAAAAGATTTATTAACAATTTTATATAGGTAAAATATTTATATAGTAAGATGTACAAATCTCACAGTTAAAAAGCTGTTTTAAAGTTTTAAAAATTTTGAACGTATGATTTAAAAAAAATTTGTTTATGTATATGAGATTCAAAATTATGAACGCATTTACTTTACAGTCTAATATTCGAATGCGGTTATTATTTTGTAATTCTTGTGTTGAGATTAGATTCTGGACATAAGCTTCTCGAGTAATGCATGCAAAAAAAGTGGTAACAGAATCAACATAAATAAAAAAAAAACATATATTTAAAACATGTACATGCTTTATACTGGAACGTAATATTTAAATACAAATTGTATACAATTTTCTTGAGTATATTATTTATGTGTATTTAAATACAAAATAAAAAAATAAAAACCATTATTGCTGATAATGTAATTTGATTGTGGTTTTGAAGCTATGTTTGTTTTTTGTAAAATTTGTTACTTATGGTGATAAGGGCTTTTCTATGTATTTATATGTAAATAATAATAACAAATTCATAATTCATAAATTTAAAAGAAATGCACAACCGCGGCGTACAAAAATTCGACCTTTTTAGCATTTTGGCACCGATCTTTATCACGTTATTTTCTTTGTTTGCACGTTTGTTCTAACAATCACTTTCACACTTGTACTTAGTACACACTTTCAAACTACAAGAAAAACAAAAGAATAAATCGATTTTAAGAGCTTTTTTAAAAAACTGTTAAAAAAGCAGAAATCATCATGATAATTACGCTAGCCAAGTGCAGCTCAGTGTTGACTTCAGCACCGCCATGTGTCAGCTCGTGTATCTCTTCGTCGGTGTGTGATTGTGATTCGATTTTATACAGGAATTCCGCTGAAACAGGTCTATGGTCGGAAAGTGTATAATTGGGATGTGATTTGTAAGACAACTGCGTGATATTCAGCTTAATATCGGGGTATTTATCTTCTTGAACACGATATAAAATACGATCACACCAAGCCGGACGACGCTTCAAATCATAATCAGAGCTACCTTCCACGAACTTGAATGTCGGCGGAAATGTGGGCAGCTGTTCGTTGAGCAAACTGAAAGCATTTCCCGTCTCACGCACCCAAGACAGTTGATCATGCACTAAGAGCTCGTCGAGCCGTCCACGTTCCACCATGTTACGCACATCCCATGCCGAATCTACACCCCTTAAACGGAAATTCAAATCTCCAAACCAAAATACGAAATCATGATCGAATATACCACGATATTTGGTCGTTTTATAATGATGATTATTTACAATTTGATTGTAATCTTCAATACGCTCCTTAAGTTCGCGGTCATGCGCTGCTAAATGTGCGCCAACAAATGACACACCTGTGCCATACAGACTCATACGTATGCTAACTGCTCCCTTATTGCCCCACAGACCAGCGAGACCGGTACGAGTGTGCTGAGTCTCGATATCCTTCATGTGCGATATGTGCTGGCGTTGCGAGAACAACATTATATGTATGCCCTGCAGTTGTTCCGTTTCTATTTTAACATATTCGTAGGGATCAAGATATTGGCGGGCCTTCAACACCCAGGGGTTATCTTGAAAAATACCAAATATTTGATTTTTCGGTTTTGTATTCACCTCTTGTAAAGCAATCACATATACGTCTGGTCGACGGCCTTCAGGGCAACCGGAAGTATTATTCAGCGAGAATGCATCAGTTAGCGAGATGTCATCGGGGTAATGAGTGCCAACATTCCATGTTAGTATGTAGATGCATAGCTCAGCGATGATGCTAGTCGTTACCATATTCGATGAATCAAATATTTTATTTCTGATTGATTTCGTCAACAGCTGGTTGTTTTTTTTTTTTTTTTTGTTTCTTTGTTATTGGCTATTACTAATGTCAAATCAGTAGTAAGCGATGCTACGTAATCTTGGTGTGATTTGATTTCCTCCGCTCTGCTAACTGATGATGCCTTCGCTGCATTCAGGTTCTACTGCAACGCACTTTATTTTGCAAAAATACTGGTAAAGATTCTTACAACACAATATTTATCTGTAAATATAACAAACTTGTACGTTTCTATGTTTGCTAATTAGATTATAAAAAGTAAATATTTTTAATCACACTCTCTACTTACCTTATTCTAATTGTAACCTTTTTTGGTTGCGTATTTTTCGCTAGTTTGTATGAACTTGTTATTGTAGTTGTTGTTTTACTACCAATGCCACAACGCATTGAAAACGTAAACACATTGGGGAGCGGTGTTTAATATGCAATGCGGGTTTGCGAGTACGTTTGGATAACAACTAGTATAAATACTAGTTAGAAAATCATATTAGATAAAAGGTGTAGATTTGTGCACGACTGTCTTAATTTCAAATAACCACACCACCACCAGTTTACAAACTCATTCAATATATATTAATATGCTCTAGGTCCGGACCTCATAACAGGAAAGATAGTCGAAGAATTTCTCATAAGAATTGCGATAAATCTCTTGCAAGCCTTCAACAGTAAAAATTGCCTAAGGAAAGCTTTCAACTTCGCCATTCGGATTCGGATTCGGATTAAATTGTAGGTTTCTTCCATTGATATACAAATATAGCACTCACAACATGGGTGGATGCGAAAAACTCGGCCTAGACGCTCCATGGGCTGTTGTGGCATTCAAAGAAAAAGAAGGCTGCAAGAAAATGAAAAGGGAAAGTAATAAATAAGTTTTTTTTTATTGAAATGCAATAATAATAATTAACATGCACAAATATAACACGCACAACATGAGTGGACGGGAGAAGCTTGGACTTTGCCGCTACATGCGGTCATAGTCGGCACTGATAAACTGAAGTTAATTGTGGTAAAGGCACAACACTTGCCACAATGGCTGTGTATCTCTTTATCGGTGTCCTGTGTGATTGCATTCCCTCTATCCTTCTTCCTCCCACCTATAAACCTTCCTTCCATTCAACACAATGCTCTGCATTCATAGGAGCACACCCTGTTTGTTGAATATATCAATAAAAAATAAAAATAAAACTAAACAAAAGTAAGTTAATAATTAGCCACATTTCCTATCACAGCGACTGGTCATATGTGACCAACAAGCTGTTTACGTTGAATGCTTAGAGAATGTATCAATAAATTCTAAAGAACATTATTGAGTGTGCTCCACCAGTTCATAAGGCTTGGTGCGATGTAATCGTCTCCGCAAGTTTCTTGTATCCAGTAGCTTTACAGCTTCTTCATTCGAGTGCTGGTGTAGTCTTTCATGATGAGATCTTGCCAATTTGCCTATTTATGCAGTTATAGTAGGCACACTTAGGTCACGGTGCAGGTCACTGTTTCTTATGTACCACGGGGCGTTGACTATAGAGCGGAGCAATTTGTTTTGAAAACGTTGGATAATGTTTACATTACTTATCTTAGCACAGCCTCAAATATAACCATATAACCAAATAGGTTTTAGTATTTGTTTGTATATACAAAGTTTACAATGTACAGACAGAGTAGAGTGTCTGCCTAGGAGCCATCGGAGATTTCGCAGCCTGATTTCAAGCTCTTACTTTACTTTTTTTTACTTTTAATGGCACAACAGCCTATGGAGGGCCTAGGCCGAGCTTTTCGCATGTACTCATGTTGTGCGTGTTATATTTATACATGAATGGAAGGAACCTACAGTTTAATGCCGAATCCGAACGGCGGAGTGAAAAGCTTTTCATAGCAATTTTTACTCTTGTAGGTTTGCCATTGCCTGCCAAGAGGTGGTGCCGTGTAGAAAAATAATTTTTTCTACTTTTTGATTTTGCCTATGCTGAGATTCGAACCCCGGACACTCTGCGTACCAGTCCAACGCACTACCACTACGCCACAGCGACCACGATTTCATGTTCAGCTTTTTTGTTTTTAATGTGCTCCTTCCATTTGAGCTTGGCGTCCAAGGTCATGCCTAGGTAGTTGGCATTGTTTGAGTATGGTATTTGGATACGAGATATGTAGATAGGTAAGCGTGAAACCGTTTTAGTCGTAAAACTTATGTGGGTAAATTTTGAATGATTTTAAGTAATTTTCCATTTTACTGTCCAATTTGCTATTTTATTAACAGCATTCTGGAGTTGATCCGTTGACTCAGCTTCCCTGTTTGCGAATGTAAGAACAGCAGTATCATCGGCAAATGTGGCTATAGTAGCATTTTCTAGAGGTGGTATATGCGATGTATAAAGTAAATTCAAAACTGGTCCGAGTATGCTGCCTTGTGGGACTAGCGCTTTGATGGGCTTAAGTTCACAATACTGATTTTCATATTTTACTCGGATAATTACTCTTTCGATAATTAGTTTGAGACGTTGTGGCAAAATTTTTCAAATATTTTTGTTATTGTTGGTAAGAGCAATATTGGCTTATACGACGAGACTTCGTCAGGTGGTTTACCTGGTTTAGGAACCATCATAATCTCTGCTACTTTCCAACAAGTGGGTACATATTTTAATGCAAAGCAAGAATTTATTGTGTAAGCTAATCTAGCTAGATCCTTTGTTGAGAGTTTTTTTTAGAATTTCCGAAGTAATAACATCAAAACCAGGATTTTTTATTTTTTAGCTCGCTTTTAATAAGTAGTAGTATATCTTGTTGTGGAAGTTGAGGTAACTCTTCAGCATTGACAATACCAGAGCTTTGATTTATTATTAAATCATTATGAGCGTTTGTTATATCGTTAGAAAACGTCTTCTCAAGAGCTTCAGCAAACACGTTTTATCAAGAGCGTTTTTAGCCCATTCACCATCAAGTTTTTTTATGGGTGGTATGTGATTTGTTGGCCTCTTCATTTCCACAATGAGTATCCAGAACTCCTTTTCGTGCTCAATTCGCTTACGTATGATTTAACTGAGTTGTTTTCAAACTCTCGTAACAATCTTTTCAGATTTTGAGTGGCATTATTTAGGTTTCGTTTGTCATCAGGTAAGCGGCTCTGATGCCACTTTTTTCTCAGTTTACGCTTTCGAGCCAGCAAACTTTTTACAATTAGAGGATAATTCATACCAATTCTTTTCCGTTTAATTGGTAACGTGCTTTCCCAAGCTGATTTTTGGATAGCTGTAATAAATTTAAGTGCTTCGATTTCAATATCTTCAGTGGAGAAATACTTGGTTCTGTATCAATTTATTCGTCAAGCTTCAATTGAAATTACTTAATCCCAATCAGTAGAAAGGGGCTGTCTTCTTTCATGATGATTTCGTCACTTATTATTAGATTTGCTGGAGAGTGGTCAGAACATAGATCCAAACATTCTTCAGTGTGTAGATAATTTGCAGAAATGTTTTTAACTATGAAAAAGTCTAACAAATCCGGAGTCTTATTGGTATCAGTAGACCAATATGTTGGTTTTGCTGTGGTTATGACATCCCATTTTTCTTCCCTCAGAGCATTCGATAAGGCTCTACCTTTAGTAGTCGTTAGTCTCGAACCCCATATGGTATGTTTTGCATTGAAGTCTCCACCTAAGATACATTTATGTTTGTAACATTTTAGAAGTTGCAAGTAATCTTCAGTAGTTATTGTATGCCTTGGAGGACTATATACTCCACCCATTGCGATATATTCCTTCTTAGTTGTAATACTAACGTTAGTTATTTGAAATGTATCAATGCATATATGCTCTTCTTCGTCATGTTGAATGCTATTTCTTACCAATAACTGCACTTCCACCCCGTGCTTTATTGCTAGGATGAAATGCATGATAGATTAAAAAGTTTTTAAAGTTGATAAAAGATTCAAGCGTGAAATGCGTTTCAGATATGTGACAAATGTCAATTTTTTATGTTTCTAACACAGCTTCAAGCTCACTTTTATGCTTAATTAGGCCGTTTGCATTCCATGTCATAATTCGAAGAGTTTTACTCATTGTATATAAAAGTTTTTCTCAATTTCTTCGTCAGTCGATTTTCTAACTGTTTATTGAAAAATTCTTGTTTTTCTATGAAAGATTTCAACAATGTTAGCATATTTTGCGTATTGTCATTTGCGGTATTTGTGGTATTTGTACTTGCACGTTTAGTTACTTCTGCCTCGTGGGGTATTTATTGTAGCTGGTTGCTGTAAGGGAACTGAACGGAAATTATTTTGAAATTGTCGTTCTTTTGAATTTAGTTGTTTTTTACGCTGATCGCGCAGTTTTTGCAGTTCTTTAGCCACTGTGCAGCCCCGATAGTTAGCAGGGTGCTCTTCGGCACAGTTGCAGCATTTCGCCTTTTGCGGCATTTTTACTTTACATTTTGCTGTTTCATGTCTACCTGTACACTTGACACACCTTGCTTGTTTTGAACAGTAATTTTTCGAGTGTCTTGAGGTATAAGCTAAATTTTAACAATAGAGTTAAGAATACTTCCAATTGCATGTATTTTACTTCGGCATGATCAAACGTGAGCATAAAGAGATTTAAAGGCTTTTTGGTTCTCCACTGCAACTTATTAACTGCATTTAAGACCTTGAATCCTTTATTTTTAAGATCACTAATGTTTTCTTCTGGAGCACATGAGTGGTGTAGATTTTTAACTATAACCTTTATTGGACGTGTCTGCTGGTCTTGGTATGTGTACCATGATGCTTGACTTGATGAAAAGTGAGATTTCTATAATCTGTGCTATCTGAAGTATTTATTTTGTAGACTTCGTTGTTTAGCAATTTAATTGCGTACTTATTTTTACAACAGTTACTAACAGTTTCATATAGAAATTTATACTCTTTAATTCCTGAAATCATAATTGGTGGTGGTTTTCTAAGTATAGCAGGTTTTGTGTTTGCTACAATTTGTGGAAGTGGATTTAGTTGAGAGCTAGTTATTGCTTCATCATCATTTTGAGCAGCCTCTGGTGAGGAGTCTGCTTTTCGCTTTTTAGAATTTCTCTTTTCTTTCCTTTAAGAATCCAGCATGTTTCTTGAGCAAGCTCTTCTTCATCAGTTTGATAGTCGTTTACGTGAACTGTATGAATTTGATTAGTCTTCAGTTGAGATTTCAATTTTTCATTTTCTTGCTTGAGTTGAGCCACTTCTAAATGAAGACTACTGCATAAAGTTTCGACATCTGCTCTGACATTCTTTTGATTAAAGAGTCATTATTTTCGCCACTACTGTGGTTTACATTTGCTTCTTGACCCATCGAAGAAAAATTTTTCTAAGGTATACTTTTAGGCGATACCAAAGAAAGCTTTTAATTGAAGTGTGGTCGAAGCTCTTTTCCCCATATTATTTCTCTCTCTACTCTGCGAATATTTTCGCCGCGAAACAGCTGTGTTACCAGCGAGTATGGCTTGAAAATATTTAATATTGCGCTTACCGGCATCTAGTTTACAGCTATTACACTTAATTAAACAGCAAACCTTCACCGCTCCCACACACTACTTTATTCAGAATTTCCGAAGAATTAATAAGTGAACGCTTCGCTCTCTTTTAGAGATGGTGCTAAACATTCAACATTCAGCGTTAGCGAACGCAACACTCAACTCTTCAATTTATTGTAAGGGCCAATGAACGCGAAAAGCGGAATGCTGCAGTCAAAGTAGTATGTTACTATCATGATAGCCGCATGCCACACAAGATAGCCGCTTGCCTCGTTCATTGGCTTGCCACTATTATAAATTTATATGAATATGAACAGTGTATAACCTTTAATACTAATATGATGCAACTCTGTACAAGAAAGTATCACTTTTATATTTCTCTAGCGAACAGCTGTTTGCTGTCAAAATTACTCATTTATTTGTTTCGTTGATTTGCTCTTATTTTTGTTGATAATTTAACTTTATAGAACAATTTATAACAAATACAAGTTAAAATGACGCTTGACGCTAATAAAACCGATGAAAAGTTATTAACCACAATACAGCAGGAATACAAGATATTAGCAGAATAGTAAGTTACCTAAAAATTCTTTATAAATTAAATTAAAATAATTCGAAACATTACAGCAAAATGATTGAATCTGAAAAAATAGGCGGTGTTTATGTGATACCTTCGTATGGCAATTCGCTATGTAAGTTACAATAAATTTTGTTCAATGCTCACAAAATAAACATTTGTATACATTTTCTGATTGCCTTCTTTTTGCCCCCTTAAAGTGTGGTATGGTGTTATCTTTGTGCGTCACGGTTTCTATGCGGATGCTGTATTTCGCTTTACAATTTTGTTGCCCGATAAATTTCCCGATGACAAAACGTTGCCAGTAAGTAAATATGCCAGTAGATTAATTTAAATTTACTCCTTGTTCCATTCCAGACGGTAATATTTCAAAATGAACTCGTACATCCGCTCATCTGCCCCTACACTGGCTCTTTAGATGTCACATGCGCCTTTCCACAGTGGCGCACTGGTGAAGACCATATCTGGCAATTGCTCAAATACGTGCAGTCGATTTTCCTCGATCCCACAGAAGCAATGCGTCTTGTTACCACTGGCAAATACAATAATGCTGAAGCTGCCGAAATTTTAACACAAAATCGTTCTGAATTTATAGCGCGTGTTAAAGATTGTATAGCATTGAGTAAGCAGCGTTTATACGATGAAGCCCCTACAGAAGATCCGCATTACATAGTATTCGAAAAATATGACAATGATATACATGGGCCAGTGATGGAACGCATACGATTGGGTCAAGATATGGCGAGTACACCAACAGCTGCAGCTAACGGCTTGTCATGGGTGAAGGAAGGTGAATTTAAGCCGCTCAGCGTAGAATAACAAATGGTTTTTAAAATCTATTTTATAATTTTATTTTACCTTTTGTAAATAAAAGTTGAAAAATAAAATCAATACACTGTATTACCTGCCACTAAACATCAAAGTTTTAAATTGCAATTTTCACTTTGCTCGAACATGCTATATCTTTTTGTAAGCACTACCCAATCATATTCCAATGTTAAACGTTCATTTTTCCATATGAAATGTGTTGGTGGTCGCTGCTCGCCATTGCCAAATTCAAAGTCACGACTTAATTCAATCGCCAATTTAGAGCGTATCAAGCCAATGCTGCCCACTTTCTCCCATGCGGGATGATAAACACGTCCTGTTTCGGGGTTCATATAGATTTTCTGCGGTTGGAAGTCAATGGTTAATGTGTCGCCAGCATGTGCATATGATAGTTTAGCATTGCCTGCAACAATATACATACATATGATTATAATATTAAATACATATGTACAATATCTAGTAATGTGCACTAGAGGGCATACCTTTTTCATCTTGCAGAACATGTGTAAACACAATCGGCGTATCATCACAGCGTATATAATTACGTTCACGTCCACACGGCGACATGTAGGGGAATTCGGAGCGATATCTTTGAGTATCATTGAATTTGAGGCGACTGAAGAAAAACTTCAGAAATTTCTTCTCCTTGAAGCATGACGTGAAATTTTTCATTTTAGCATCATCGAGAAAGAGCTGAAACGAGAAAGTGCAGGCAGGTTAGTTAAATCCAACGAATCATTTAGATACGTTAATTTTACTTACCATGCCTTCGTGATCTATGTAATAAAAGTATTCACGTATTTTTGGTTCCGGTTCCTGTCCCTGTATGTAACCGATGTGACGACACATTGTGGGAGATATATAATTGCTTTTATTTAAGTTTAGTAAGCGTTTAATTAACATTTTTATTATTTAATATTTTAGATAATTTCCCAGCAAACAAATAATTCAGCAGCACTCACTTTGTTGATAACGATCAGCTGATTTTTATTTATATATTTCATTTATAGGGTGAAATCAAATCAATTGAGATGCTACTTAATTTTTATGAAGAAAAAAGTGGTAATACTTCAATGAAAGATGATCCAAATATCGGACAATAAGGGTATATTTACACAGTTACAAACGTTCAAAGTCGGGAGAACAATAACAATTTGGTCAAACTCAGCTGATTTATTTCCGTTAATCAGAGAAGCATTCCCTAATGAAATATGTACAACATTGTACCTGACAGCACAGTTCAGGGAAAGATTCGGGTGATAATAAGTATCTTATTGATAAAGATCATCCATTGAGGGTCAGCCATTGAGTGCTCAAAAACCTAATTCTTCCAGAATCATTGCAGGACTAAAAAAAAAAAAAAATAAAGTAAAATGAATGTTGAATCTTTTGTACAGTTCATCAGAAATTTCTCCAGTTGCGCTAGTTCCATATATCGATATTGATAAAATGTTAAGGTGATACTGTTTCTGAAGTTTAAAAAACGGAAATTGTCCCGGAAATGGAGTGCAGCGTCCTCTATCAATCAAGTATGAAAAAAAGCAGGATGCATATGCATTTACATACACATAAATTGTGGACAGCACATATGCATCCATTATGCGTCCTCTATCAATCGGTAGAGGAGTCATCTATAGCTTTATCGATTTATAGTGGGCGCTGATTCGCGTTTAATTCGTACTCGATTGATAGAGGCCGCTACCCATCAGTTGCTCAGTTGCTAGTAAAATTTGACAATTTAAACAAAAGTCGTTAGAAATTTCTAGAGCTGAAAGAATGAGCGAGTATAGACTGAAAAAACAAACGAAGCACAAATCGCAAATGGCGATTGTGTTACAATAAAATATCCAGCATAAACTGCGGTTAAGAGACAACGAGAATGTAGACTTTGTCGGAAAATGGAGGCCCAACAAAATTCAGATTCAGCTATCGTGAAAAACCCAAAAAACAGTACCGAGAGATCTCGAGAGTATAGACTTCGGAAGCAACTTGAAGCACAACCAAATTTGAACTTTGAAAAACAACTCGCAAAGACTAATGCGGAGAGACAGCATCAATGGCAAATTTGCATAAACACTCGTGGCATTCTATCCCGACGAAGGTCTTCAGATTATACAGCATCAGGCAGTTATTAAATTGGCCGAATTCCCAGCTTCTCTTAAGAATTAGCCTGGAAGAAATCAACCCGCTTCAGCATAAAAAACCATAGACGAGATTTGCCAAGTTTCTAGTCAGCCTCATAACATTCGCGAATTCTCAGACCGGCAGTGTCAAATTTTACACCTGCTGAGATCATATTTCTTCTTGATGGAGATGATGATTTTGCAGAATTGGAAATGCAAACGACCAAAATGAAGTTAATCCAGATGTAGCACACCTGGGATCAAGGAATCATCAAACTAAACTATACAAGGCTTATCGTTTCAATAAATCAGCACATAAGTAAATAATTTCAAAACTTGTTCGTTAAAAATTCTTTCGGCCACGCCTGTATTATCTGCGACTCTCCTTTTTACAAGATTACTAAACCTAATCTGAAAACCCAAAACGCAAACGTTCTGAAGAAGTAAACTTCTGAAGGGCGTCCCACTGACGCACACAATATGTATTTTCTTTTTAATGGCACAAGAGCCCATGGAGGGCCTAGGCCGAGCCTTACGCATTCATGTTGTGCGTGTTATATTTGTACAGAATGGAAGCGACCTACAGTTTTATGTTTCTTAGACAATTTTTACTCTTTTCGGTTTGCCATTGCCTGCCAGAGGTAATGCCTTGTAGAAGAATTGTTTTTCTACTTTTGTGTTTTGCCTGTGCCGAGACTTGAACCCCGGACACTCCGTAGCAGTCCAGCACACTACCAACTACATGCACCACGGCGACCATGGTGAAATCATACTTACTTACTTTACTTTACTTTTGATGGCACAACAGCCCATGGAGGGCCTAGGCCGAGCTTTTCGCATCCACTCATGTTGTGCGTGTTATATTTGTACATGAATGGAAGGGACCTACAGTTTAAAGCCGAATCCGAACGGCGAAGGAAAAGCTTTTCATAGCAATTTTTACTCTTGTAGGTTTGCCATTGCCTGACAAGAGGTGGTGCCGTGTAGAAAAATTATTTTTTCTACTTTTTGTTTTGATTTTGCCTGTGCCGAGATTCGAACCCCGGACACTCTGCGTAGCAGTCCAACGCACTACCACTACGCCACAGCGACCACTGAAATCATACTCTACATTTTAATCGATCAAGGCAGAGCATGCCGCACTAAAACGATAGATTTTGAACTTCATTATCGTTTCAAAATCGATAGAACCTCCCCGACTTTGTTAATATACAATACATTTTTCCATATTCATGCACATTTAATAATTTTCATAAATTTTAGTATAGTTTTATGTATGTATTGATAACAAATAATTTGAATATGTATTTGTATAAAATTAAGTAAATTTTATTTTCCCTTTTTCTTTCGAGCATTACGCCCATCACCACCGCCACCAGCTCCTCTCCCTGCACCTGCTGCCCCATCACTACTACTAGTACTAGCACCACCAGTTTTTTGCATACGTCCCACTTGCATATCCTTCAGCTTTGCTTGTAGCTTCTTTTTCGCTTGCACCAATTCTTCTTCTTGTCGTATTGTTTTTAGTGGTTTTGGATGTAAAAACTTTTTGCGCTCATCTTTTTTAACAGCCTCCCCGCAGCCATGAACTTCAGGCAATCCATGTTTAAAGCAAAAACGCTTCCGACATAGCTCACAATCTTGTCCCATCAGATTTGTTTTCGTTTTACAACGAGGATAGTCGCACAAGTTGTCGACGGTCTTTACCGCGGTCAAAACATCGTCCAATTTCAAATCGACCACTTGACTGGGAATGCGTTCCAGCAACTCGAGTGTGTTGTTGGTGCCATAGTCGGGTCGCTGTTTACCGGGCGCGGTAGGAAAGAGTGGTGCATCATCGACTGTGGCTGGAGTAGAATTTTCATTCGTTTCTGTTGTGATGTTGTCGTTTTCTGTTGATTTAATTGATTCCTTGGCTTGAATATTTAATAAAATTGTTGCTCTATTAATTTATTACATATTTAACAAATGTTTTACGAAATACCTTCCATGATTGTTAAATTTCTATTTACTTAAGGTTTGTTTATTTACATTAACAAATGATTTTGACATTACGGAAAAATTTCAAAGTTCTGTTTGTTTTGTATGTTTTAGATTTGGTACACTATATTCGTAAATAGTACACTTTTGTTGTTCTTATTATGATATTCAAAAGGTGAAGATTGCAGCAATTTGTAAGTAAATCACAATTAGGGGTAATCATTAAAACGCGGGCAATCCTTATAAAACTTGTAAACGTAGTAATTTTCACAGCCTGGGAATCAGATTGTCAAAATTTGTAGGAGAAATAGTTTACACGTACCTCGTAAACTGCCTAGTAATTTTGAAAAGTCTAACATAATTGATGCAGTAAAAATTAAACTGATTACAGGTTAAACGCGGGATTACAGGTTAGTCACATGGTGTCTTTTTGTAAAATGCCTTCCATATTACTAGGTTTACGCACTTTACGACTTTATGCATTTTAATGAAGACTAAGGATCTTTCTATCTCCTTCATGAGGTGATAAAATTCTTTGATGTCCGAAACGGATTTATAGACTTGTATTTGAAAATTTCAATTATGTTTAAATTTGACCTGGTTTTAAATAAACCAGTCTTTAATTCTTGTTACGGAAATCAACCTATTGAAGCAGGAGTAGGCTCATCCAATTGTTTTCCTCATAGTGTTCCAGGACATCCGAAAAGTGTCACCGAATTCAAAGTGCAGAGAAATATATAAAATCCACGCGTTAGATTGCATGGATTTTACCCTCAGTTTGAAAGCTGGGAATGCAACCATTGAAATCGTAGTACAAGTAGGAACAAATGTGCTTATTTTAATTTATTACCATGGTTAATCTTAGTATAAGTCACCGAGTCTTCGGTGATGTCTTTGAAAATAGCTACTTGAAAGAAAAAACCCTATCAATCAGAAAGTAACTACTTACAAAACCACTTATTTGCATAATTCCTTTAAACTAAACAAATACACTGGACTGCACACTATCCTATTCGAAAGTTCCGGAAGGAGGCAAGTGGTCTCTTAATTTCTTCTTCAAAAAGACTTAATTCAGGAGAACTTATCATAAATTCTAACACACATGAGTATTTCTCGGGACCGGTTAATTTGCCTATAAAATGACTGAAAAATGTTAACAAATTTACAGCAGATAGTTGGCTCCTCTTTAACTCCTATTCTCAACTGAATTTATTACAAGCAAGATATGCTACAAATTTTTATGGTAAAAAAAAATAAAAATTAAAACAAAAAAACTCAGAATTTACTAGAAAAAAGTGTTTCCGATCCTGCCAGGAGTCGAACCTGGAATCTTCTGATCCGTAGTCAGACGCGTTATCCATTGCGCCACAGGACCACATAAGCAATGCGTGACAAAATCCGAATACATACAATGCGATAGAAGCATAAAAGCAAGCAAAAGAACATGAAACAAAAACAAATTTAATTTATTATTTTTTACTCGAAATAGAAGCACAAGTCAAGTTGATATCAATCTGGCAAACTAGCGTGTAAAAAACCAATAAACCTTTATATACATAAATACATACATACATACATACATACATAGTAGTATGTAGATACTACATACATATGTGCATATGTCGTATATACATAAGTATATGTAAGTATATTTATATAGCAAACACGCGACATTAAATCAACACACAAATAAACAACAACACCAATTCAAGTATCTGTTAGCAAAAGCACAAAAAACAAACTATTAGTTATGTATGCATGTTGTGAGTAAGGCTGTGGTTATATTGAGAATTTTCCTCGGCGAACACTTTGTACTCGGTGTGCGTTTCACCCAGCATTCGTGTTCAGTGCACCAACAATTTCATGGTGTTCGCCGAACAAAATTCTCAATATAACCACGGCCTCTGAGTACATGATGTTAGCCTTCATATGGAATTGTGAATGGCATAAAAGAAGTTGGCGCGTTCACAGCACGAGCATGTGCTGGGTAAAGAAGAGAGAGAGAGAGAGAGAGAGAGAGGAGACACACCTACAAAAATTAACAGAAAAAATAAAATTGGAGATTCTTATATGTTCGTGAGAGAAGAAATTGTTTACTTCGCAACAGTGAGATATTGCCAGTTGCCGGATGGGGAGACGGGGAAGCGGGAGCTTTCTTTTTTTTGTAATATTTTGTTTTATCATTTTATTGCACGTTCTTGATGCCAATTTAATGTTTTATTTTTGTTTCCATAGGCTTTCTTCTTATTCTTTTTTTCTCTGTATTTCTTTTAATTTGTAATTAGAACTTTTTATTGTGAATTTAAAATTGAAGCTGTTTTTGATTTTAACGAGTTTATGCGTATAAATTTTCTGTATGGCCAATATCACATTGGCAATAGTTGTTACCGAAGAGACACAATTAAAATGACGAGAGAGAGTAATTTATGTCACTGGGGGCACTTTTGCACACTTTCAGAACACATTTGCCCAAGCGGCAACTGTTACCAGAAAAATTATATTTCAAAAAATTTTTATCATATATTATGTATAGAAATTTTAACGAAACCCTTCACTGATTCAAGCAGCATCATTAACTAAGTTGAAAATATAAACTTTTAAATTCATTCGAAAAATTTGCGAGGGGCTTGAATAAATAAATTTGGAGTTTTAAAGACAACCATAACAAGATCAACTTAAATATAATATAAAAAATTAATTAAATGGAAATTACTTACTCGTATACGCACTGTCTGGCCGCTAATTAAATTATAAGCCAAAAATAGTTGGGAAATGTTGATTAAGTCAAAAGCAAATCTTATACATAAGTTTGGAAAAGATAACAACGAATCATGCTACGCTATGCTACATATTATTGTATTAGCTTTAAGCTAGTCCACCTTATCAATGAAATTAGCAATGAATTTTTGCTGTTAAATTGTTAAATGTGCCTGCCTTTGACACAATGGTCGTAAGAAGGTAATTTCATACTACATAAGTACTGTACCATATGCTCACTGACAACTAGGGCAAGGAATGCCATGAGTAGAAAATCGAAAATTTGCACATGTAACAAAAATACACTAAAAACACCTGAAATATTCATATACATGGCATATAATGATGGACAGAACCAACTCGTTTTGAAATACATAGAGCGAGGTGGGGTAATGAGTTACACGCCCCTTTTTCATACTTAACGGTGACTTTTGTCAATGCGAAATGCTGTTGAAGCGTGTAGATGTAGATTTAGTTGCTTTACGAAATTCTTTCTAAATATTCTAATTGTATGTTTTTAAAAATGCTCAAAATAATCGTGTTTTAGAAAAATTGTTCGTCACATTTACTGGGTATGTAAATACGTGTATAGTGTTGGTTTCTTTTGGGCGGCCTGGCGGCAGAGAACACTAGGTAAGGTTCGTGATAGTCACACAAAAGAGTGAGTCCATGTTCGATCCTTACGCTTTCCGTCTCAAGTCGATACTCAGCCTCTTTGTGGCGCCTTCTGGATAGCGATCTGACACCCGTCATTGAGCTAACTAATATGCAGCGGGTTTCTTCGTGGCCTTGAATGGACGGCTATTCGTTGGGCTTGAAGACACCACGTTAAAAAGAATCCCAATGAATCCTCAGAAAAAGCCTTGGATATGGAAATCCCCTAATGTTGACAGCCCCAGTAAACGCCCAAAGGACAATGACTTGCGGATATGCACCTGGAATGTCCGAACCCTCTACAGGGAAGGTGCACCTGTCCAGCTGGTAGATCTCCTCGAGAGATTTCGAGCTGACATCACCGCTATACAGGAAATGAAATGGGTGGGACTGGGTTGATCCCCGCTGCCCACGCCACGATATTAAAGTCATGTTATGCTACTTTAATACCAATGTGGGCAAGGTGAGTCTCTTTGGTTCGGCGATTGGAAAATTCAGTCCCTACGATGAAGGCACTGACAAGAAAGACGGATGCCGAAAAGCTGCAATCACAACGGTCAGCTGAAGCCTTCACCAATTGACTACCACTCCCCTCAGCTGCATGATATATGCGCGCAGTGAATACACATTTCCTGCTCAATGCCGAAGGCTGCCGAAGAGATGATAGGCTACCACCGTCGAGGGAGAAATATGTAGTACGATCAAAAGAGTCGCGATGCTACTGAAGCGAAAAACACATTATAAATAGCTGCCTACCCTGCAATCAATTGCAACGCGAGAGGAGAAGCAGAGACGTGAGTGCGATGATATCTAGATGTATGAGGACAGGAATGATGTCCGAAAACTCTTCGAAAGAATAAGACGTTTTACTAACGGTTTGAAGACCGAGGCGTCTTCCTGCAAGGTCGAAACGGAAATCTGTTGACAGATGTCCAGGGTATTATGGGGTTGTGGCGGGAGCACTTATCGCAGCTGCTTAATGGCGATGACGGCAATAATCGCGCCATTTCAGTCCCGAAAATGTTAATCACTGACGACGTTGAAGTACCATCGTCCGACTATGAGGAGGTCTTAATCGGTCAGGCATAAGTCAGCTGAAAACGGGTATTTGTTTTTGAATCTTCATGATTTGACGGTCATTTTTATGACAAAGATGATTTTTAAAGCAACATGAGTGAATGAGAAAAGCTAGGCCTAGGCCCTCCATGGGCTGTTGTGCCAATATAAGAAAGAAAGAAGCAAATAGAAATTAGAAATGTAAACAATATTATATACTTATTATAAACGATTAGACCATATTTTTATTAATTTGATTTTCTTTATCAGAATATTGTCTTTTCAAACAATTGATTGCCAAATATGTAAGTAATATGTTTTCCGAATAGGGCTTAACAAATTGTTATATTTGCAAAGACGTTAGAGGAGCATATTTAAAAGCACACAATTCGTTTACTTTTACCTAAGTATTATAGAATAGTAACAGTTTTTTAAAGAATTTAAAATGACACCATATCTCAAAGAAACCTTTGTTTTTTTGGAGAATTGTAAATAAATTCATTTTACTTGAAAAAAGTATTAAAATTAAATTAGTAAATTTTATGTGCAATCAATTTTCTGAAGATATTAAAAAACATGCATTTATTATAAAATATATAAAAACAACAACAATGAATGATAATGACAACATCTTAATTGGGGACCGGTCATACGATTTTAACAAAATTTTGCCGACTATAAATAAACAAAAACAACATTATAGAAAATGTATTATCAAGTATTTAATAAACAACAACAAAATCATAATCATAATATTAATCTAGCTGTTCTCTTTTCGTTTGGCCTTTTTCGTTCGCTCTCACCCTCTCTTAGACTCTCTGTGCGTGTAGCTGAAATGCAAAATAAAAAGCTCTACTTACTTTATTATTAACAACAACATGCTATAATATTTTTGTACTCTTTCATCTTTGTGTATTTTGCTCTCCATTTGCATAATATTTCTCTTGCCGCTATATCGCTTTAACTAAATCGTGCTCTGGAAGCTTTTAGACATTTCTGTGTTTTGGCTGCATATAAATACCCAGATGATTATTTTCTGATTTCTACTTACAGGAGTAATGTTTGCATAATGTCATCATCCATGTTGAGCGAGTTACACGAATGGAAGGATCCTAAAGTTTTATGGCAAATCGGAATGGTGAAGTGAAAAGAATTTATAAATTAATTTTTACTCTTGGGGAATTACAATTGCAAACTAAACTCAAAAAAAAGGATAACAAAATAAATATACTACTCGTTTAGTGGTAGTTGGCTTTGATATCCACTACCTCTGGACGTATATTATTTCTACTACCACTTAAAAATTTTGGAGGAGTTGAACCATTGAACCGCCTGAGTTTGATTAACATGATACAAAGTTGGCTCTTGGAACATTTTATTGTATTTTCGATGGTATTCAATAATTGCTTTCAGCGGGGCAGAACCTGTGAGTGCCAGTAAGAGAGTGGATTAATATGTATACACATATGACACTTTGAAAAAATTGTGGGGTGGAGTTCAGAGAGAAATGCTACTCCATCTAATGGGAGAGTGCGTTAGCCATCTAGCAACACTGCGGTACTACATAATTCGAAACAGCAGGACCCTCAACATTTTCTTTTGGCTCCTTTAAAAACAAAAACAAAAGAAACCTCCATACTACTTTCGTTACGAGTTTTCACTGCCTTTTACCTTACCAACATTTTTTTGTTTGCAGTAAAACAGACAAAATTCTAAGATCAAAAAATATTTGTTTGAATTATCAATAGAGGGAGGGCAGCAGTCGTAAGGCTGCTACTTCTCCCTTTCTGCTACAACCATTCTCGCTTTAAGCTTATCTCAATTGCCAGATAGCATTTGCTTTTAAGAAATCGAAGGATAAATAAAATTGTTAAAGTCAAATACTTGAAAGGAATAAATTTAAACTACTTAAGTAGTAAAAGAAAACAAAAATAAATATTTGTATTCATACATATTTAGCATTTAATTTGTAAAAGCATATTTTTCAGTGCCGGTTTTTTTCAAGTGATTATTATTTTTAATAACATTATAGAACCTGGCATATTTCTCTAGAACATCTAAATTTGTTCTTACTTTTTACTAGATAAGTTGAACATCTTCCTCTTACACAGGCTAGCCAAGTATTAAAACTCCTTCTGGAGTTTGATGACGACCTTATATGTATTATTATTTATAAATTTTCCATATTGCAAAGACAGTTAAGAATAAGTATAAAATATTAAAAAAATAAAAGATAAATTAAATTAGTGTTCTTAGAGAAGAGAATTAAGTGTTTCAGGAGAAGTTTTCAGCTTTTCAGGGGGATGGAGGAGATTTTTTGGAAAAGGAGGACGGTTGCGAAGTCTATGTAATGCTGGTATTCTTTTAGGATCATTTTCATTTATGTGAAAATATTGTGTTTAGAAAACTTATCAAAATGATTTATTTTAGAAAGTCGGATGATATTTTAATATATCTCTATAAGTGCAAGTACTTACATACTAGTATATGTATATGGTCACGTTAGTAATGAAATGGCGTATGCATGTACATATATATATGAAAA
Organism: Palloptera scutellata; assembly: GCA_958295655.1. Classification (NCBI taxonomy): domain Eukaryota; kingdom Metazoa; phylum Arthropoda; class Insecta; order Diptera; family Pallopteridae; genus Palloptera; species Palloptera scutellata. The sequence continues at coordinate 28,196,360 of OY282451.1, forward strand.
ACTACAGAGTCGAGATAATCGCATTTAACGTTTTTGTTTTTTACCATTGTACAACACTTTTGTTTCTACTTAAAAAGTATCACAATAATTTTATCAAATGGATAAAAGCTGTAAATAGAATCGACCAAGGAGAATCTAATGGCGATGTAGTTGGAAAATATATTATAAATATTATAAATCATTTTATTACTAAAGTGACGATTTTAAAAACGAATGCCAACATGAAATTTCTGATTTTTTGGTCAGCAAAACTCAAGAATTTCTAGATTTGTTAATTTTAAATATATATAAACTTATAAATACCATATTTATGCATATTTTGCAAAGTTCTGATAAAAGAAGGCTTATGGAACATTGAACGTCCTAAAAATTCAAAGGCCGTTAAATATTCAATCAATATGTATACACGGAGAACACACTGTAGAAACAACAACAATGCTATTAGCCTAGAGCTCATTAAAAATTAATCTGTAGGCTAAAAATTAAATGAAACTAGAATTTTCGATGAAAACTTATTTTCAAAATTACTTTAACATTCACCAGTAAGAATGAAATTGAGCAGAATAAAATTATACATACATTTATTCGACATACATAACCACAGTAATTATTTGATTCTCTCGATTTTTATTCTTCTTCGATAAATCGATACTGAATTTGGTAGGTTTTGGTTCTATGAATTTCTCAACTATAGCAATCACTGGGCAGCGACTCAAATTTTCTTAAATAAGTATTTATGAACACTTCTGGACTCCCACTCAGAAGGAGAAAACCTCGTTTGTGTTGCACATTTTCGTTTTTTTTGTTTTCGTTGATTTTTTTTTAAGTTATAGATATTAATTAAGGCATTGCTTAACCTAAATATTGTTGTATTTGTTATAGTATAAATTCAGTGATTGTCCCGAATTGATTTTAAAAAATTATTTGTTAGTAAACCTAATACTCCTCATTTAGCACTCCATGCTTACCACATGGATGATCCTACGTGCAACTGGGTACGTGAGGAGTGAATGTTTTTGAATACGTATCTACTACTGTGGGCAAAAAGTAGTAAGACTTTTTAATTTAAATTTCGCGCGGAAACCCATTCATCAAAATATTATTTTTTTAAGGTTGGTATGACTGTCGGTGACATCTGTGCCAAATGTCACATCAAAATAATCATTAGTGTTTAGTATACGCTTGTCTTTCTGAAGTACAAAAAGTGCATTCGTCGATTTTCACAATGAGTGAAATTATTCAACAAATTTTGTGTGCGGAATCAAATTTCTGGTGCCGAAACGTTCAGAATGTTGCAAAAGGCCTTCGGTGATAATTGTATGTCGCGAGCAAGTGTTTTTGATTGGTACAAATTGTTCAAAGATGGTCGAGAACGCGTTGACGACGAACAACGTCCAGGACGGCCATCAACATCAACTGATGATCAACACGTCAATAAAATCAAGGAATTGGTGCTCGAGAATCGACGATTAACAGTCAGAGACCTTACTGGCATCGTTGGAATATCGGAAGGATCAGTGAAAACCATTTTAAAACATCATTTGGGCCTAAGAAGAGTGAATGCACGATTGGTTCCAACTGCATTGGTTTTACAAGACCATTTTGCCAAAAATTCGACTGATATCGTTCCGCAACCACCCTACCACCCTATTCGCCTGACTTAGCACCGTGTGACTTTTGGCTTTTTTCTAAACTCAAAAAACCGCTTCGTGGACACCGTTTTGAGTCAATTGAAGACATTAAACATGAATCGCTAAGCGCATTGAAGGCTATTCCGGAAATTGACTTTAACAACTGTTTCGAGAATTGGAAAAAACGTTGGCACAAGTGTATTGGGGCCGAGGGGTATTACTTTGAAGGGGACGAAATAGATTTCGAAGAATGAATAAAAAAATTTGAAATTATGAACAAAGTCTTACTACTTTTTGCCCACAGTAGTACATATTTGTTGTTAAGCTCATTTTGTTGTATTTTAGTATTTCTCATTTAGTGAGAGTATCAAACAAGCGCATGCTCGTGCATATTTGTTCTACATATGCGTACAAAGTATGTATGTATCGTATATACATTTGAAATACTTTCATATAGGCACATATGTACATATGTATGTATTCATGTGTTAAGAAATTTTTAATAATTTTTGTATTAAATCTTTTCATTCAATTTGTTATTTGGTTTGTTTCAACCAATTCAGTCGAATGTGAAACTTTGATGTGAATGGGTCACATTAAACTCAAAGCTCTTTGTGGTAATAAATAAGTGTTGCACTTATTTATAAGGAAGACGAGAAGAACACACACACCATTACAAAAAAAGTTCTCTTCTCAGTGGTGCGTTGCTTTCATATTCCATTAAATTGTGTGTTAGGAGAAAAAACTCATGAAAAAATTTTAGATTATATAAAAATGAATTTATTTGTTTTATAATAAAATTTTTTTTTTTTTTGTATTCCCTATTAGCATTTTTTTTACATTGCACACACAATAAAAGGTACATTAGTTGGTGCGTGTGAAGGAAATAAGTGCGAAAAGTGATAATTAAAAAAGAATTGAATGAAAAGGATAAAACAGGATTGTTAAATATACAACGAGGTATATACTCACCATCACACACACATACTATATAGCCAGCAGAGAAAAGGAAGGTGAGTAACAGCCGAGTAATAAAAGCATTAGACATTTCAAGTTTAATTACAAACAAAGTGATTTGCAGTGGAATGGAGTGGAGTAGAACGAAGATTTTTTAAGAAGAAAATGAGTTTATATATAGAGGGAAAACTCTTGTATTTTTAATAGATTTATCATTAAGTAATTTAATTAATGTTTTTTATTTTTATTCAATAATGTAATGATCGTACTCGTCACTCTTAGCAATTGCATAATTTTCTACTTTCAATTTTACATATGCTTTTTTTATCTGATGTTAATTTAAGTTCTCCCTTGGCGCCGTTTTCTCCTGGAAGAAGGTTTGACATATAATTCATACATGTACATATGTGTATGAATATATTTAAATGTGCATATGAATATGTACATATACCTATACATTATATATATATTTTACATACCTGCATTCATATTCATTCTCTATTTTGTCCTTAAATTATGTTTATTTTTCTTTAGTTTTGTTTTTAGTGGTTTTGGTTCCCGTTCTTCAGGTCGCTTCTTAGATTTTTTTCTCTTTGACTTTGATTTTATAATAATAAGCTAAAATTTAGAGTATTGTAGGGTGTCCTTTGTATGCATACATAACGGATTTTGAGCTCCCCATATGGAATACATTGAAAGAGAAAAGATAGTTACGCTCTTAGCCCATCTCTTTTAGATAATTTGTTTCTCACTTTTTTTATCATGGTCGCATTAAAATTTTTTGTTGTTGTTGTTATTTTAACTTACGTATTTTTTTATCGTATGTTTTATTTATAACCTCATGCCGCTGCCGGTTTATAGCAAAAACAATAATAATCGCAAACAACAACACTCAGAAAAGGTGAAACATGTTTCAAAATGTGTTCCAATGTGTCTTTCATGCCAAAAGCGACCAAGGTGCATTACTTTCAATAAAAAAAACTCATAGTTTCAAGTTTCTATTTTCTTATTTTTGTTTTATTTATTATGTTAATTTTTCCATATCATGTGATATGACTTAAAATTTTTCAACTTTCACAAATAATTTTATTGATTTAATAGCGTACGTACGAGTATGTAGGTAGTATTGAAAACCATATTAAAGTAAATTATTCTTTGACATACAAATTCTATGTACCAAAAAATTTAAGATTATTATAGTGATGGGAAGTATCGAGTACTTTTGAGTATCTAGTACTTCGGTATCGATATTTTTAATGAAGGGATATTTTATGAAAGAATCGGCTACTTTTTTTACATCAATTTATTGTTAGCCGTTCTAGCTTCTGTAAATACATCATATTACACTTCATTACCCAAAGTAAAATTCAATCTGGTAGCACTTTTCCATTTTTATTAAACAGCTGGTTTTATAATGAATTTTTGAGAAACAGTTTGCTGCTCCTGATCCCGGTCCTTTACTTACTTTTAATGGCACAATAAGCCATGGAGGGCCTAGGCCGAGCTTATCGCACCAAGCTCCAAGCTTGGAGCCGGCCCACCAAGATCAAACTTAAAGGAGTATAGTGTAAAGAGCTTGGTTTTTAGACCCATGTTTTACAGCAATTGGGTTTGATAAAGTTTCTCAGGCACATACCATACAAAACATTTTGTCTGCTGGACAAACATCAGCATCAACGAAAGAGCGAACAAATGCGATAACTATATGATCTTCTAGTAAGCTTTTAGTGCAGCAATATTTGAATATAAACAAGTTATAGCTACTACTTATCACTAATTCACGGTAAACTTTGAATCACTCATTGATTTTTTGTTTGTTTCAATTAAACCTTGAGCACGAAATGCATGAAAACAACAGAAGTCTTTAAAACTAGCAGCATGTGTGAATAACACTAGACTATTTTACATTTTACAATTAGTAACTTTTCATAACATTCATCGGTTTGTTGTTTTTGTTCATTAAGCTTAGAGCAAAACATACATATATGAAAACGTCTTAACTCTCTCCACATTTTTATTAAACAAAGCTGGTCTCTCTCGCAAATGTGTAATACGAATAAACAGTTATTTTTAATATGATTACGAGTTGGGAGTCTAGCGCCATAAATCGTTTTTCGTTTACGAACACTCCTTGTGAGCTGGATGGTGTGAAAAATTTCGAATGAAGATCATACTCGTAAAAGAGAGTATTAAAGAAAACTACTTATAATTAAGTTCTCTCTTAATTGTCACTCATAGAAATTTAAAATCATAAATAATCTCTATAACCTATAAATTTATTATTACGAACAGAAATAAATAAAACAAACAAAATTTATGTGATCAACACAATTGTGAAAATAAAAAAGTTCACTATTTAAATGAGTTTCTTCTTCTTCTTTTAATGACACTACAGCCCATGGAGAGCGTAGGCCGAGCTTTTCGCCTCAACTCATGTTCTTAGTGTTATATTTGAACATGAGCGGAAGGGGGGACCCACAATTTTATGCCGAATCCGAAGGGCGAAGTGAAGGTTTGCCTTTGCCTGCCAAGAGAAAAATTGTTTTTTCTACTTTTTGATTTTAACTGTGCCGAGATTTGAATCCCGGACACTCAGCGTAGCAGGCCAACACACTACCAACTACGCCATAGCGACCTTGTATGTATGTATGTACATATGTACATATGTACATAAATGTATATAAATGATTTATTTCATATGTTAAATTTTGTTCTATGCACTTGTCAATTACCAATACATAATAGCGAATGGAAATTTTTATAGTTCGCCTTTGAAGGTCTTCTTCACACCACATAAGCAAAAGTAATATACATTATGTAGTTATTTCACTCATAAAAAGGAAATAAAAAGTATTCAGTAAAAGAAATGTATCAAATACTAAAAACATCACTCAAAATATGTTTGAATAAAAAGAATAGTATGATCTTAAATCCAATTTGGGGTCCTGCAAATGTGAACTTTAAGAAAGAAAGAAGTTTCAGAAGTTTCTCTGAAAAAGTCGGTCCAGCGAACGAAAGAGTACAGTTAACAGTTAATTAAACGTAAGTAAATGTCCAAAAAAAAAAAAAAAGATTACTGTAATATCAGGAATCAACGCTACCGATTAAATTTGGTTTGCTTTATACAAAATTTTTCAATAATTCATAATTATAACCTTTTTCTATGCATAAGTAGAGCATGCAAACTATGAGCAATGTCAACAACAACAAAGGTCAAGAATAACAAAACAGCGTGAAAGGAAATTGATTTTCTACAGTCGATACACGCGAAAACAAAAACCAACAATATTCACAGAGTATTCAAATTGCAAGAGAGAGAGAGAGAGAGAGAGAGTGCGAGAGAGAGAGTGTATTGAAGTCATTGCCCCACATAATTTTATGCATTCTCATGAGTAGGTACTCGTATATACCGGTGTTACCAGAACCCAGGATTTCGTCTTTATTTCGAGATTTTTGAATATCGGACGCAGGATTTGGAGCCTAGAAAAGGGATTACCGAATCTATTTCACTTTTTTTAAATTGTTTGTAATTGGGAGTTCTTAACGCATTTATTTCACATTTCTTTAGTCATTTCAAGTTAGTAAATATTTTAATAGTCTGGAACGTTGTTGTAAATTAGCTGATACTTTATGTTCTTTATGAACACTGTTTGCTCCGATTTTACTTCATCGAAGAAAATATGATTTTGGTATCCTATGTGCCATTCCAGCCTTTAGGCATTTAGTTTTTTCAATTCCGATCCGGTTCAAGAGTTATTTAATTTAATTTTTTAATTTTTTTATTCCGCTTCCAAGTAATGTCAAGTTTTGACTAAGAAATTATATTTCACGATGAGTATTCTCCCAATTAAGACTAAATTATTATTTTATATTAAAGAATTTATTAGAAGCTTTTCAAAATAGTAAGTCACTTACATAAGTATTTATAGTTTCCGAGATATTACGTAGCTTTTGAGACCCATTTAATCACGATTGCATTTAATATTGCGCTTTAAATATTTCACTTATATGGGAGGTAGGTGTGGCAATGGCGATATCGACAATTTTTGCAACAGTTTTGTCCGAAGTTATTTTATTGTAGTGTATCGAATTTAGTTAAATTTCATTAAACTTTTTTGGCAATATGACTCTTTGAAAATTTCATTTGTGTGGGGGATTCCACATCCACTTAATCGATTTTGTCCTAACTATAAGAAATGATTTTGCCAAGTTTGGTTGAGATTGATTAAGTTTTACTTGATTTATCATGTAGTCATATTTTTGTTTTTAAGCACACTTGGAGCCCGACTGACCGCTCCTGTCCTAACGAACATCTGACTGACTAGCGGAATAATGCGTTTTTTGCATACATAATAAGTCTTGAACTTTCCAGAATTTAGAAAATCGTTTTTCTTTCTTGGATTTTCATATAAGTTTAAAAGCGGACCTGTGACACCTGTCCTAAGAATCGCTTGACTGGCTAAAGAATGTTCGTGTACGTTACTAGAATAACGAAATATTGAGAAACTTGCCTTTAGAAAGTCAGGGGCTTTTTTTTTTGTCACAGACTTCCCGTCAACAAACCTTCCGGTTAATTGTGGAACATTATTTCATTCACATGACTTTCTCGGCTGGACTTACGTATAGTAGCCTATACGATCAGCTCAATTTTTCAGCATATTTTCAACTGTATGGAGCTGTTATTGGCTGATTGCTGCACCAATTTCATCCTTAACAGATTCAATTGCTGTTGGATTGTCAGCGTAACACTTATCGGTAATGGCTCCCCACAATTAATAGTCCAACGGAGTCAAATCGCAACTGCGTGGTGGCCAATTCACATCACTAAAACGGCTAATAACGAGATTTTCAAACAAACAATTTTTCGGTTGAGCGTTCTGTAGGAGTACGTGTTGTTTTATCCAATAATGATCCAGTTTCACGCACAAGTTTCACAAATTGATCAACAAATTGCGTGAAAGGCGCTTCTCTTCTACCGAACTTTGAACGTAATTTTCTTAAACTTTCGGTAGAAGATTTACCATTTTGCAAGTACATTTTTAGTATTTCCCAACGTTGTTCAAGCGTATTTCGACCCATTGCGTTAACCGTATATATAAAACCAATTTCTCGTTTCAATAAATAATACATAGGTATGCACAGTACCATCTGGAGAATACCATAATGCCGCGGGCAATTTAATAGAAGCCTCTTTACTCTTCGTAGTGCAAAGTTAAGTTGTTTCTTGTAGGTTATGTACCATATACATAGTTTGCTTCGAGTAAAAGGGAGAAAGAGTATGTTTAACCGTTATTGTGTCCAAAAATCAAATATAACAAACAAAAGATTTAATTCATATCGCGAAATAGACTTCCTATATTAATTAACTTAATTTATTTCAGAAAGAAAATAATTCACTTTCTACCAAAATTATAAAATTCAAAGTCCTATCTATGTCTTGGTTAAATGGGAAACTTTAGTCTGCCTATATCTAGGGAAAATGTATAAATAAACGCAATATGTACTTCTTTTAATGCTGTTGGACTTTAAATAAAAAGAAAATGAATAAATTTTAAAATTTAATTTGAAAATTAAATGCAATTATTTTGAATTCTAATTGCAAATAATAAAATGAGAATAATGATCTTTGTCAACAAACGAAATAAATAAATAAAATAAATTAAGCATTTTTGTGCTAAAAAAAGCACAAGCAACTCCAATTATCTAAACGTGTTAAACTTAAAACTTAATAGGAATAAATGCCGGTAATTTGCTCACATGCCGGTTTTCTATATACCAACATACATAACACTTTTTCTTAATACCCGCCAACACTACACATATGTACATATGTATGTACCTTCCATTATTTCAAATTATATTTACTTCTCTTATTGCCTTTTTTCCATAAGCAAATAAATTAAAGCGAATACGGTGTCATTATCATGAAAAGGTGAGCAGAGCAGACTTCAATAAATTTTAATACAAACTGAAGCAAAAATATCACAACGACAACGACGACAACAATGTCTGGTGCTAAAAATTGACCTGATACAAAAATGAAAATACGATTTATCTGCGGGCAATTTGGAGGTAATTAATTTCAGTATATGCAAATGAGAGATACACGACTTACTCCTAGTGCCCTACTTTTTATATAGTATGGTAAATAAAGAGGTCAATGTGATGTTGGGTGAGGACGTTCTAATTTTGATTAGTAACATTGGACAGTTTTGGTGCGGTAGGTCTAAGCAAGGTAGGTCTAACAAGTCTGAGGCTGGGCAAAAAGTAGAAAAATAGAAACATTTTAAAGTCTTCAGAATAAAAAAAGCCAATGGAAAATTTGGTAACTATCTTAGTGGGACTTTATAACACTAAAGATGTATTTTGTCTAGAAGCAGAAGGTTCAAAATTTTTATTAACTATTAAAACTGTTCAAACAAACTCTGTTACCCGCACATAACAATGAACGATAAAAATTAAGAAAATGGTGATTTTTTTTTGTAACTTGGTTTTGACGTTTATATTTCTGACAGTTCACGCGTGATGCTTGACATATGTCAAAGTAAAAAATGATCAGTTTGCTTTGCCATTTAATCATGAATAGACTTACGCCTGAACAACGTTTGCAAATTATTGAAATTTATTATTAAAATTCGTGCTGTGTGGAAAATGTGTTTCGCAAACTAATCCATTTTATGGTCGTCCATTTTTTGTCTCAATGGATACGTGAACAAGCAGAATTGCCGTATTTGAAGTGAAGACCAGCCAGTCGCAATTCAGCAGCTACCAATGCCACGCGAAAAATGCACGGTTTATGGGTAAGCGGCATCATTGGGCCGTACTTCTTCAAAGACGATAAAGGCCGCAACGTTACGGTCAATGGATAAAGATACTGTTCGATGATAACAGACTTTTTTTTTTGCCGAAAATGCAAAAGTTGGACTCGATCGACATGTGGTTCCAACAGGACGGTGCATCAATTGAGAGGCGAATTTGGTGAGCAGTTAATCTCACGTTTTGGTGCAGTCAATTGGCCACCAAGATCGTGTGATTTGACCCCGTTAGACTATTTTTGGTGGGGATATGTTCAGGCTCTTGTCTATAGGGACAAGCCAAACACGATTGCTGCTTTAGAAGCCAACATTGAACACGTCATTGCGTCATTGGTGAGATTCCGGCCGAAATGTGCGGAAAAGTATGCCAAAATTGGACCTTCAGATTGGACCACTTGAAGCGTAGCCGAGGGCAATATTTAAATGAAATTATCTTTGAAAAGTAAATGGCAGGATTTATTGACTTATCGATTCAAATAAAAATTTCATTCACTTTTGTAAAAATGCTGTGTTTTCTTTAATTTACAAAAACCAAGCTCTTAAAAAATCTCCCTTTAGTTTGTTTTGACATTATTAGCTTAGCTTCCATTTAAAAAAAAAAACTAAAAAGTAGAACTCTACTCTATAAAGATCAATAAAGCATGTATCTGGTGCATGACAGCATCGAGTAGGTTTAATCTAATCAAACTACACTGTGAATCGAAACGTAAGTTTATTCCAGGGCCGTTTATAGTTAAAGTTTATAGTTTTTAGCCCCAAAAATTGGGTTTTCTTTCCTACTTTCTTCCATAGTAGCAATATTGTTTTTATTTATTATATTCTACATATCTAGGTATGAAGAGTCGGGCTATGCGAAAAATTGGCATTTAATTCAAAATTCGCATTAGCAATTATTTATGGGAAGAATTTATGTGAGTATTATTTTTCATGTTAGAAAAAAGATAAGAAAAGTTGAATGTCAACTGAAATTAAATTTGTCTTTTTACAGAAAAGAGCAATTCGCATTCGTCTTCGCAAATTTCGATGTTTATTATTCGCGTTCGCTTTTTCAGTATTCGCACAAGCCTAAAATGTAGAGTAAATATTCTCTTAGTGGCGATTGAACTTAGTTTAGTATTTATTTTAGAAACTTCAAAATCTTTTATGTACTGAAAAAAAGAAAATTTTTAAAAAAAAGTTTAAAAATTTAGTTGTTTTTATAGTTTAGTATTGTAAGGAGTAGCCAAAGTCGTAGTATTATATCAAGAAAGTATATGTATGTCAAGTAGTAGGGTATATAAGTTGCTGCCTTAATTTGCTAAAGACCTAACATTAAATTGTTTAAAATCGTTGTTGTTTGATTGATTGTGACGTTGAGTTTGTCTAAATGGATGCTGCTAAGCTAATGATTTTAGGCTAATCCATATGCAATCTCTGCAAAATTTTGGAGCAATGCAACAAAAACTAGCGTTTAAATTACAAATTTTGAGAATAATATATTTCCAAATGTTTTTGCTTCTCCTGAAAATATTTAAAAATGAATCTTAGCTATTTAGCAAATTAAGGTATTGATTTGTTTTCTGTTTTAGGGGAAAAAAATTTAAAAATGCATCCATTTTATTATCAATATGATAAAAACTACATAAGTTATTTACACCATTAAACTTCAAACGCTATTGGATGAAAGCTTGGATCATAAATATAAAAGTGATTTCTGTGATTTTCACAGAATGGTCTGTGTTTTGAGATATTCTCGATTACAGTTTATTGGTTTACGTGGCTCAAATTGATATACTTATGTAAAATCAAGATTAATTTGGTAAATCAGTTTTAGAACAAAATAAATATTAGAAATGTATTCATCATACCAAAAACCATTAACCAAGCACTTATTTATTTATTTAAATTTATATTTTATAAATGAATTTATAAAATAGTACATATATGTATGTATATTAAGCTATCAAATTTGTTTTCCTATTTAACGAGTTAATCTTGAAATTATGTACATATATCAATTTTAAAATAAATTTTAGCCATGGAGACCATCCAAAAATCGGTTTTCTATGCATTTGTGATTCAAGCTTTCCAAAAAGCCGTCATTCATCCGATACTGAGGGAAAAAGTTAAAATTTGTAGCGCTGTGTAACTGTGTAAGCTTTCGCTGACAGAAAATTATTTCATACTTTAGTTTATTTATCAGTGGTTGCTTAATTACTTAATTATAAGTTTGATAGTTTCAGAAAAATAGTCATTGGAAACTATTGAGATCGAGCGAGACATTATCATTGTCTGGTATCTTATGTATCAATATCAATCAATGTTCCATTAGAGTATGCTCTTCTTCACGGTAATCTTTAGTAAAAGGCCAAAGATTTTTTCGACCACGGAAGAGAAGCTAGAGTAATGATTTCGATTTAAGACTTTCAATAAAGATTTGCATTTTATTTTGAAAAGTTTATTAAAAACAGTCCATAATTATTTCACTCCATTTATTATAATCTTCTATAGATTAAATACACTAGATTAAATGTGGTTCTATATCCCAGAAGCAGAGCTGGGTAGAAAATCTGATAATCGTTAATAAACGGCGTTAAATTTTTGGTTAACGATTAAATTTTACGTTCATAGTATTCAATGAACGGTTTGATTAACTTCCGTTGACTCAAGTCCGTTAACTGTAAGTAGGGATGTCTAGCTGCTGCCTTCCAACAACTTACTTTACTTTTAATGGCACAACAGCCCATGGAGGGCCTAGGCCAAGCGTTTCGCATCCACTCATGTTGTGCGTGTTATATTTGTACATGAATGGAAGGGACCTACAGTTTCATGCTGAATCTGAACGGCGAAGTGAAAAGCTTTTCATAGCAATTTTTACTCTTGTAGATTTGCCATTGCCTGCCAAGAGGTGGTGCCGTGTGCGGAGGTTCGAACCCCGGACACTCAGCGTAGCAGTCCAACGCATTACCACTACGCCACAGCCTTCCAATAACAGGTCGTTTAATTGTGTCATCCATCATTTAGTTGGTGACTGGCTGAAGAGAAACTCCACGCAATTCGTGACAGATTGCTGCCTTTCGATCGAGACATTATCATTGTCTGGTATCTTATCAGTATTAATGCAGTTCTTCTTTTATTTGTATGACTGATTATATTTAGAAGTGTACTTTGCAATCTTATTACAGAACAAGCAACCTAACTCAACTTAGTTAACTTTATAAATGTGTGCACGATAATGTACATATTTCTTTTACTAAAAAAAACGCCATTCATGAAATGTCATTCCATCCCAGACGGAGCTACTTACAATATGGTATGTAAATACATATAGTATATGAAAAAATGATTTATAATTATAAAGTACAAAGTTTAGACTATTGACTATGGAACCAAATTCAATAATTTGTTATTATTTTTTTTTATATATATGTATGTATATGTTTTTCATTATTTATTTTTAAATAAAAATTGTTCTTATCAAAGTTAATTTAGAATTTGGCTAGAATGTGCGAGAAATACTTATAATAAAATCAAATATAATAAAATTTCGAGTAATTAATGAATGTGGATGATTGTGCGAGTAGTTAATAAAAAGTTCTCAATTTAAACGTTTGAATTTGAAACATTTGAAACTAGAAATATTCGATTCAAAATCAAATCTAAAAACCCCATTTAAATATGACTGCCTCGAAGAAAAACGAAGTAAATCATTGTAGCGACTAAAAAGTAAAATACAAAAATTATGGAGAGCAAAAACGTAATAATAATAAGTCATAATGGCAGAACAACTCCGACATAGGAAATTTATCTACATACATATTTGGTTTTTGCTTTTAAACGTTTTTATTTCACTTTTCGCTCGCTACAATGTTTTTGCTTTACAGGCTGTCATTTACAGAATAAAACGATTATTTATGATGTTTGTTCCCACAAATCTGGCAATACTAGTCCGATTACATCAAACGAACACATGTTTGAAAGGTGGCATTTTAGGCTACATTTTGTGTGAAGGCAACTGTTAATTCGTCGCTAGTTTAAAAATTTACATTTATTTGGAAATGCATGAAATATTTGAAGAAATACGCTATGTGATGCTTTATTACTATAAAAAAGGTAAAACCGCTGCAAAAGATGCCGAAAAAATCGTGCGGTTTACGTTGAGGATGCTGGAGTGGTTTTCTCGATTTCGTTTCGGAAATTTCGATATCAAAGATTCACCTCGCTTTGGTCGGCCATTCACTGAAAAATCCGATGAAATTTTGCAACTGGGCCAAGATCGACACGCAAACTTTCACACACTTCTTTGATGACTCGAAACAAATTGACGGAACTTGGTTGGGAAGTTTTAATACACCGTGTAGGCCGGACCTTGCACCGTCTGACTATCATTTGTTTCGGTCTCTACAAAACTCTCTTAATAATAAAAAAATGACTAATAAAGAAAATGAGATAAATGATGAAAAAATGAAAAAAAGAAAAATGAAGGCAAGTGGCCGCCACGGCAATTGGTGCCGTATGTCAGTAATAACGCGCAGAATATTATTTTCAAAGGCGTCAATCGTCAATCGTTGATTGTTTCGTTGGCTGTTTGGCATGTAGCGAGGAACCTCTGTTTTCGAGAGACCATACTACAATAATTATATCAGGTAACAAACAGATATCAATCAATTTGTTCAACGAACTAATTTGAGACACTTTTATTCTGATTGTTGGATGCCTGATATTAATTCGGGTTAATCGTTCCAGATATGTTTGTCTGCTACGTCGCTGTGTTCCTCTGTGTTCTTGTTGGAACCAAAGGTCATGCACATCAACACCCTCCATTTCAGGCATGAAAAAGTCATTAATCATGGCTCTATAGTATTCCTCATTGACTGTAACATTATGGCCGGCTTCATCTTTGAAGAAATATGGACAAATGATTCCCTCTGCCCATAGAGCACACTAAACAGTGACTTTTTGAGGATGTAACGGCGTCTCAATGATGGCTTGTGGATTATGATCACTCCAAATACGAAAATTTTGCTTATTAACGTACCCATTCAACCAAAAGAGAGCTTCATCGCTGAACAAAATTTTCCATCTCTGGCCATCTCGTTTTTTGCAAACATTGTTCAGGAGTAAGTCTATTCATTATGAAATGGCACACCAAACTGAGCATAAATCAAGTGACAGCTGTCAAAAAGACCAACTCCGAAAAAAGTATTGAAAACCACATTTCTAAAAAAAAACACCCTTTACTACATCAAAAATACTTTTGTCGATCAAGTGATTACTATCAGAGATTTCATTTAGAGTCATAAGAACTTTTATTTTTGGTAAAGATGTTTCGATAACGGCAATGATAATGAATCGGTAACGACCCGGTAACGGTAAGGGTAACGTCTTCAATCCCTGTATTAAATTGGCATTCTATGGTTTTCAAATAACTCACTCACTCAGATGCCAATCGCTTCTGCTATACGGTTAGCTAGCTAGTCGGAGCGTTTTCTTCTATTCGCTCAACATGATCTGGCCAGCGAATTCGCTGAGTTTTTGCCATATGCACTTGACTATGTCAGTGAAGTGACTACTCTTTGCAATGACAACTCTTTTAAATGAATACGTAGGTCCACTTTCAATTTCGATTCCAAAATGACACTTTCCGATTTCTAATTAACTTTACGGATTTTTAAGTGGATTAACAATTCGCTGAAACAAATAAAAAATGTCTAAATACAATTTAGAGAAACTATTCCAGATTTTTATAATAATTAATTTTAACATGTAGTAAATTTACATTCATAATATGTATGACTTGCCCACTACAATCAATTAAATTACTTTGCTAAAATTCTAATGAGAAATAAATTGTTTAGAAAATATTAAACGCATTCTATGTACATATAGTATATTGTAAATATGTAAATACTATGTACTTACATATGTACTCGCACTATTAATAGTGATCAGCGCTTGACGAATGATTTGAAGTTCCATTATGGTAACTATTTATACAATTGTGTTGAAGAACTTTTATTTTATATACGAGTACTATGAATATCAATGAATCAATATTATTAATGCTTAATATCAGATATTGTACATATCGCTTTCTTTATAGGCGCAAACTACAAAAATCACATGTGAAAATAATACGGGAAAAATATACTCTAAAATCTTTAAAAATAAATCTTAATAAAATTCTGTTTGAATATGATTTCACGTGTATACAAAAATAAATAACAACAAGAGATTACTATTTTTATTTACATATAGTACATCCATATCATATATACCATAGATAAACTACCGGGCATATTTAGGTGTGATACCTTAGTGTAGACTATTGAATTGTATTGTATTGTATATGAAGCGGCATTTTAATAACACTTGATGGATGGCATTACATATTTACACATCTCGACATACAGAGTCAAGTGTTAATTCATTTGAGTATACGAGTATGTATGTATTTAGAATGAGTGATGTTTTTATTATTATGGCTGTGGCATATTAAATTTCTAAACATATTGTACTCGTATATTAAGTTAATCGTCTTCAATAGTGGTATCAATTTAATCTATTAATTAACATGTTTATATCGATTTTAGTTAATATTGACCAAATATTGAATCAAAACTGCATTTGTCAGCATATTAGGTGTATTTCTTTTTCAATTAGCAATGCGTGACAAAAACAAAACACGCACCAACAACAAGGTGTAAGATCTCAGAAATTTGCCATCACTGTCGAGAATTCAAAACGAATGTTAGTAACGAATGATCTCAGGAACCCTAAAAGCCATCGAGCTAAGATTTTCACCGTAGGTTTGGTTCAAGCTCTTCTGGTTTTTCGTTTTTTTTTTGGACCTGGTAGGTAGAACACTTTAATTATGGTCTGATTAGGCTCATATTCGGAATATTATTATTATGCACAACATTTTTATGTACAAATATTATCATAATAATGAAAGGTTAAGTGAAAGGGCATAATGGCATAAAAAAAATTCTAGGACAATCATAGCAAATCTGTGGTTTGGATTTCGAAAACTGTTGCTTCTCCCACGGTCAGTACGTGACATGTTCTCATGTCGAGAAGCCAGCAGATTTATTAATTTACTGTGAAAATAATGAAATAAAAAACAAAACAATTGCTCTCTTCAAACGAATCAATTGCTTGCGGTACAGCTCTTCCGTATTAGTTTCATTAGGTTTTAGCAGCTCTTTGGCATTACAATAAACAGAAAATATTTTTCATTCTCTTACGTTACAATAACCATTATTTCATTAATAAGTTTTAAAAAATGCACAAAGATATTTAAAATATAAAGACCTAACCAACGTTGGCCAGGTCCGGCTAGTTTAAATATATTAGTGCTGGGCCGAATAGCACTGCAGCAGCAACAACGTCTCCGCCTAGTTCATTATTTCGCTTGCTAGTTACAAAAATTTACATTTTGTGTATAACTTCCCTTCATGTACAAATATAACACGCACAACATGAGTGGATGCGAAAAGCTCGGCCTAGGCCCTCCATGGGCTGTTGTGCCATTAAAAGTAAAGTAAGGAAGTATAACTCGAAAATGAGTGATTTATCCTAAACTAAATATAGCTTATTTCAAAGTAGTGTCCATCAGAAGGTATGCCATTTTGTGCCATCTTTCAGACAGCTTATGGATTCCTTGCCAAAAACTAAACCGTCCATTTTTTGAGGCTATGAACGAATCAATCCAATTTTTGTTACTTTAAACTGAAGTAAAGTGTAAGTATTCGATTGAAATGAGTGATAAGTCAGACGGACCAAGGTCTGTAGCGAATACAATGGATGAGCCAAAACTTCCTTCCCATCCACTATTTTCCAAATTATTTTTGACCGGTCTAGCAACATGAAGCCCCGCGTTGTCATGTTGGAAAACTACGGTCTCGTGCCTGGTTGCATATTCTGGTCGTTTTTTGCTCTCTTCAAACGAATCAATTGCTTGCGGTACAGCTCTTCCGTAATAGTTTCATTAGGTTTTAGCAGCTCATAATAGATGACACTCTTCTGATAACACCAACTACCGAGCATTGCGCCATGTCTATTCTGCTTCGGCGTTGATGTTCCTGGTTGGCCGAGCTCCACATACGACTTCTTGCGCTTCGGGTTGTCGTAATGAATTCATTTTTCGTCGTCAATAATAATTCGATGAGAAAACGACTTATTTTTATGACGCTGAAGCAGCATTTTCGTCATGCAAAATCGCCTTTCTACGTCTTTCGGCTCCAAATCGTATGGCACCCAATTTCCTTCCTTTTGACAAACTTTCCACAATTGTTTGTTTTTTTATTGTTACATTCAACACACAGGGTGTACCCCTAGAATGCAGAACATTGTGTTGAATGGAAGTAAGATTGATAGGTGAGAGGAAGAAGGGGGGAGAATGAGAGAGTGAACGTGAGCACACAGGACACCGATAAAGAGATAGGCAGCCATTGTGGCAAGTGTTATGCATTTACCACAATGAACTTCAGTTTATCAGTGTCGACTATGACCACATGTAGCGCCAAAGGCCAAGCTCTTCGCATCCACTCATGTTGCGCGTGTTATATTTGTACATGAATGGAAAGGACCTACAGTTTTATGCCGAATCCGAACGGCGAAGTAAAAAAAGCTTTTCATAGGCAATTTTTACCCTGGTAGGTTTGCCATTGCTTGCCAAGAGGTGGTGCCGTTAATTTGGTTGTTGTTGCATTTTTTTATTTTTTATTTTATTTAATTTTTTTATTTTGCCTGTGCCGATATTCGAACCCCTGACACTCTGCGTAACAGTCCAACGCACTACTGGTACGCTACAGCGACGTATTGATGGCGTATTTATGTAGCTAAAACATGGAAGTAGTACGAGTATTACCAGATGTGATTTATAGGTAATTGTGTATAATCGTCAAAAGAAATACGCCTATTATTAACTACTAGCAATTTCTTTCTTTATGCTAGTTCTGGAAATTAATTTCGGTACTGGCAGAAATGATAACACAGATTAACTGACCCGATCCGTTTTTTATACTACTCAAATTCACACTTTAGTTGTTAAGACTAGAATCGATATTGAAACGATTTTGTTTAAACGAGAATTCCCAACATTAATTAGCTTATTATTTTGCTTAATTTTGCTCACATGCAATTACTATTTCATAAAAGATGCCAAATTATTTACACAACTTTAGGAAACAGGTTTTTTAAATTTGTATGTTTTGTAAACAATATAGAAAAAGTGCATTGGAATGAAATGAATGAGGTGTTGCTGTTGGTTTAATTCAATTATTAAATGTACATAATTTACCTGTCACATGAATTTGAACTTGAGCAATTAAATTGAAAATCATAAAATAAATATTTTGATTTGAAGCAATTTCGTTAATAGAATTCACGGTACCAAATCTTAAAACGCCTTAAAATTTATTGCCTTTTTGTTACAATATAATTATACTACACATGTGATTATATTGTAAATCTAATGATTATTAGATTAGAGTATAGGGTGGACCATTTATAATTTGGATTTTGATTTTGGTGTAAATAAGAAACGAATAATATTTTTCCGATGTGGTGTCCATTGTTCGGCAGTACAATCCTTCCGGTTAATTGTGGAACATTATTTCATTCAAATGACTTCCTCCCTCCGCTGGCCTTGGAGCAGCCCATACGATCAACCCATTTTTTCAGTACATTTTCGACTGTATAGAGCTGTGCTTGACCGATGGCTTCACCAATTTCGTCCTTAAGAGCCTCAATAGTTGTTGGATTGTTAGCGTAACACTTATCGTTAACGGCTCCCCAAATCAGAAGTGCATGGTGGCCAATCCACATCACCAAAACGATTAATAATTTTCAATTTCAAACTTCCCACGCAAAAGATCGATTGTTGCACCATCCTGTTGGAACCAAATATTGTCTAAGTCATCATTTTGCGGTAGCGTTAATGCATTGTAACTCATATTCTTTCCTCATTTTCCAAGAAAACACCAAACAGTTACTCGTTGATGTTGAGGGTGCAGCAGTCGCGACTGGAATTTCTGAGCCACAGATGCAACAATTTTGCATATTACCGTAACCACCGAGGTGGGCCTCTCAAGCCGAGATTATATTGGTAATAAATTTGCACGATTTGCAAACGTTGTTCAGGAGTAAGTCTATTCATTATGAAATGGCAAACCAAACTGAGCATAAATCAAGTGACAGCTGTCAAAAAGACCAATTCCGAAAAAAATATTGCCACATTGAAAACCACACTTCTAAAAAAAACACTTTTTATTTAAAAAGTTTAATTTTAACAAAAAGTTTAGGGTCACCCCATTCTTTTGCTATTCTTCTTTGTCTACATCAAATTTTAAGTTTAGTTAAGTGTATGGCTAAAGTTTTGCTGCGATTCCAGTTGATTGTTGGTGCAGATGTTTTTTAGCCATGTGAGTGGATTAGATCCATCGCCATAGGTTTAGGAAGTTTATTGGCTCGTTGCAGAAGTATGGTTTGCCTAAGATTTTCAGCATGGTTCGTTCTAGAGCCGGAAATTAGTAGAGCAAATAGGCAGTAGTTTCCTTCCAAATAGGCCGAATGTTAAACCCCAATCCTCGTATAAATTTTCACTTAATCATTATATCCGATAAGTCAAAAAGAACTTAGAAATCTTTAGTGTTTGAAGTTGCCGTGAAATTCCTGCTGAACTCAACTAAAGATGATTTTATATTAGTAGCGTAGTTACTGGGCATTGTCTTATTGGTTAACATCCAAATATTAGAATATGGATATGGGCGCAAAAAATAAGAGTTTTGCAATGGTTCAGCTATTGCTAAAATGAGACTGGCATCTTAAGAACCACTCACTTTCAGCACTTAGACAAGGTTGTTAAAACTACAAAATTCATAAAGGATTACGGCAACAGCGAATGCAGTCCATGTAGAACCAGAATGAGTCCTACAAAATAGACAACCTGTTTAACGGGACCACGTTTGGACGTATTGAAGTCAGTTGATGTAAATATTGTTCAGAACTACCATACTTATTGCATAGAACAGCCAGTATGTTATTGACTTGCACAAGTCTAATTGAATTAAATGAATACACAATTTAATTAAGTTTGCTCGCTAAAGTCATTGAACTCGTTTACAAGTAAACTACACATTCTTCTACACACATAAATGCATGTTTTTATCTACTCTGCAATTCGATTCACTTAAATTCTAAACAGATTTAAATAAATTACAATTTACCATATGATTTATGATTATGTGGTCGAGCCCCTTTTTGCTGCTACTGTTGTTGTTGTTATTCCTGTTGCTGTCCAACAACTAACTGGCAAATAAAAATAATGAATTTATATAGGTATAATTTATGGCAAGAGAGCATATTATAAGTACTAGAATAAAAAAGATGCTAGAAACAAAAATGTACTTTGGACTTTGCAAAGAAAAAACGGTCAACGATTTGTGAGTTGAGTTGATAACAACGAAGATGTATATAAGTCAAACTAAATCGTGTATATCTTTCATAATACGCAATTCTTTAATATAACACAATTCTTTGTCGCGCATTTAAATATAGAAATTTCACATATAAAAAAAAAATTGGAAAAATTCTTAAAAATTGGAAAAATTCTTAAAATAATAACTACACCCCTTGCGAACTAATTAGCACACCCTCACCAATAATCGTGATGACCCTATTTTCAGTTAAGTAATTAGCCTTTTTCTAAACTTGCATATTATTTTAACATAATTTTGAAGGTAATTCCATATATGTACTTTATTAATGTTTATAACGTAAATATGTAATTTAAGATATCGGAGATTTTTTAAGTTTTCAAAGACGTTAAAAAAAAGACACATACAAAAAAAAGAACATTTAGAAAAAAACAAATTATTAGGTAAGTTTTAAAAGCTTGGTTACATCAGATTATTTCCATTGAAATTTTTGCAGTGAAATAATTTTTGTTCAGTTTCTTAATTTGTTGTTCTCAAAACGCATAAAAAGGAATATTTAATGAAGTATTTGATTTAATGAATATCAATTTTACAGTAATTTTTTTCATAATTTTTTGACCGTCGAGTGTGCTAATTAGCTTGCCAGAGCTGTACTTGTATTTTGCAGATGATTCTGTTTTTTAGATGTATAAATTAAATTATTATTTAACTATTGAAAATTAACAGTGTGAATATTACAATAATAAGCGTCGTTTAAGATAATATGTACCACTACCTACATACATACTTACTGATGGTACATAGCTGCGGTATTATGTACCATATACACTGTATTTACAAACTTCATTCTGAAATATCGTATAACTTTATTATTTGCACATTATTTATAATCTTAACTACAGATAATAATACATTTGTTCATCTTAGTTATATTATGTCACAACATTGGCAGTCAGTGTGTCAATAAACTCATATACGTATGTATGTACAACTCATATACAATATGTAGGTACCAAGTATACTTACATACTATAAGTATAGGATTACTCACTCGCCTAAGTCGTTTCATGAGTATCCATTTAACTCGTGAATGTAAATGTAATATCATATTTTGCAATTGCAAATCGTATTCATTTCAAGTGCCTTTTTACTGCATTCTATATACATATACCATATTTATGTATATACATACATACTTACAAACCAAAATGACTACTACTTGCAACAATTATAAGTATGTCTTATGGTAATAACTTCCCTGGCAGTGGCAGATCCAGAGGGGAGGCTATAGGCGCTGCAGCTTTTCACAGAAATGTGAATGCTTAAAGCTTTTTAAAATATTTCTATTTGAATTTGGTCTGATTTTGTATCAGAATTTCGGCCGGCTTTTGATCTAAGTTTTGTGTCTATTAATTTGATTTTCTATCTTACTCCCGGTCTGAATATTGTCTTACTGTTGATTTGAATGCCAATCGATTTGAATTAGGATTAAATTTTGGTCCGACTTTTGAACAGATTTTTGATCTTTAGTTTTGTTTGAATTTTGGTCTGAATTTCGTCTGAGGTTCGGCTAAGTTGAGTAGGCGTGTAGTCTCGGAGACTACTAGGCCCATTGTGATTGCATTCAAACAAATTTCGCCAGGAGGTGGCATATTTCCCTAGCCGGGGTTTCCATTTAATGCTATCCCTATTAAACCACTTGGTTTTCCAGATGAAAGCAAGGGGATACGATAGTTCCACTTCCATTATCCCTGAATTTAGTCTTAAATTGGTATGATTTTTTGTCTTCTTTTTGTTGGATTGTATTTTGTTGCTTGGAATTTTACCCCATTTTTAGTATGAATTTGAATTGAATTTTAGTCTGAATTAGGTTAGATTTGTGGTTAAATTTTCTTGTCTGAGTTTTAGTTTGATTCGGCTTTGTATCAGATTTTCGGTCCGACTGAATTTCAGTCTGAATTTTCGAGGCTTTAGTAATCACTACCCCTTCCAAACACAAATCCTAGATGCGTCACTGTTTTCTGCACACTCATACCATTTATTTCACAGTTAGGAAAAGTAATGTGCAGCGTACATTAACGTGGTTCAAGGTTCAACGTCACTAGGTCCAAGAACTCAACGCTTTACGTTGTTGGAGCAAATAGGTACAAAATATAGTGTGATACCAAAAAAATATTTTCTAGGTTGTGATTGATTAACTTTTTTTGAAACGTAAAGATCACAACATTGTTTTGATTTTGGGGTTATGTCAGAAGTATGAGAAATCCAGGAAAATCTCGTTCTCGTTCAAACTTTATTTTCAAGAATTTATTTTTTTTAATATAATTTTCTTGGACTGTGAATTTCATAAAAATACGGCAAGAGGAAATATGTAGAGGAAAGAGTTTTTAAGCCCGAAGAAGCCAATGGCTTTCTCTCAGCATTACTTTTTCCACAGATGGTTTATATCCATTACTATGAACATAATACAGTACAGTAAATACAGAACAGTAAAAATTTGGATTTAAAAACTATTTTGTGACGCTTATAGCTGAACCATGTATTAAAAAATGGGTAGCTAAAAAATTGGGTTTATTTTACACTTTTATTGCCCCTTTTAAGCCCCTACAATGCCTTCTAAACCACACACAAACATACTGTACAGCTAACTGCAGTAACTAATTGTTTTCGCACTGGTATTATTCACATTTCCATAATATTGCGAAAGAATGGATTCGATACATAACCTACAGTAATAGAACCATACAAATATTTACATAATTGCATCAGTTTTGAATGCAATAACAGAGGTATTTCAATAATTCTAATGCTGCGATTAGATCGCCGAACGAACGAAAGAATCTTCATTCGTTCGGCCGGTGTAAACGGCCGCTGTGTTCGCTATACACTGTTCAGGAACAATGTTCAGGAGGTGTTAACGGTTACATACTCGGAACAAATAAAAAAAATAGTTTGCCGTCTACACCGGGTGAGTGACTGCTGATGTTTGTTTGGAGCCTATGTTCGGCCGATATAAATGGTCGTTCGGTCGGGATAAGTGCAGTGTAAGAAATATTTATGATTTTAGTTGTAAGCTTATTGTTGAGGGGAAAGTTGTTCACTATGAACAGCTAAACATCATGTCTCTCCTACTCACTTCAACTACCCGTGGGGCACTGATTCAATTGTACCTATATATGTAATTAGTATACTGAGTGTTACGAAGAAATCATTGCTAACTTAACATAATATGATCATATACTTAAAAGTGAAATATAATAAATACTCGTACCTCATGAATACGAGATTTTGTGATTCCCTTTGATATTTATAAATACAACTAACTTAATATGCATTTAAATGACAAAGTAAATACAATTATTGAGGGTTACTTAAATACGAAATTGCAGGGTATCATTCCATTTGATAAAACTTTTACTTATGTGTTGTAGTGTATGTAGAATTCACTGTCATAGCCTCAGTCATGGTTATTGAGTACATATAGCTACTAGGTAACTGCTATTTATGTATGGTATGTAGGCAATGAGGTGAAATGACAGCGATTGCGTGCAAATTATTAGATTACAGCATACACATTATACATCTTTAAATTAATGTCATGTAAACTTGAAAATGCCTCTTAAATCTTGTAAACTGTATAAACACGTATAAAAAACTGTAACATTGCATATATATTTTTACAAGTTTACAGACTTATAAACTTACGAGGCATTTACGAGATTATTAATCTGTTCCTGTACCTGTTGGGCAAAGTTTTGTAAAATGAGGCTAACACAAAATACACTCCGTTAAGAAAAAACATACAAAAATACGGGAACACAAAAAAAAAACACTTTTCTTGCCCAAAATAAAACTTCAAAATGTGAAAACAGAAACATGTCAGGAATCCCTATTTCAAGATTGTTATCAAAAAATTACCAAATATACGAATACTAGCATTTTAAAGTACCATGTTTCCCATTCTATGTAAATAAGACTTATTTTTTCTGAAATTCTTAGTTATTTCTTAATTTCAAATTTGCAATTTCTTTGCACAAATACAAAAACAACTAATAAAAAGAGAAAAGTTTATAATTTGACGCTTTTAACGTTTTTACCCGGAGAAAAACTAGAGACTATTTCGAGCAAAAAGAATAAGAAGAATTGAAAAAAATAATAGAAATTACGGGAGAGAAATTACATTTTGCACACCGATTTTTACCGCATAAAATCCGTATGAAACTAAGCCGTAAATCCGTACTTCTACTGATAAATCCGTATCGTATCACTGGGTGAATGATTTATATTTATTTTGTCTCATTCATATTTCTATATAAATTTAAATGTATTACTAATTAATATTTTACTCACAAATATCTTCATAATTATTATGTAAGTGCGTGCACCAAAGTATAATAATTTTATATAAATCTCTTTTGATAGTTTATACTACAATCTCCTTGTTTTTTGACCCCCAACAAAAGATTCGAATTTGAAGTCTAAATGTTTCCTCATCTCAATTTTTACATTTTTTTTCGAAAGGTACGAACGACACAATATTTTCATTGCTGTCAGATAGAGATAATAATGCAATAATCTACTAAAAGTTGTTAGAACTGAGCTAACTCAAATAAATATATTTATATGCATACAGTTTTTTTTATTATGTACCTACTATGTATTTTTGTTATACTTAGTATATGAATTAAAAAAATAAAACAACGATAACCTTAAAACAATTTAGAAATCTTAAAAAAAAAACAGAAAACATTCAAAGTTAACAACAAAACTAATTTTTAAAAATAATATTTCAGCATTTTAGAAGTACATAACAAAACCAAAAAGTGTTAATTCATGCGCTTAATGCACACACTAAACTTTCGTAATGAAAAAATTAAATTGTGTTTAAGTACTTCGAATACCCCAAATAAAATACATAACCTTAAAATCGTTCATTCAGCTATGACCATGTTTACATTAGCCTCAAAGCGCCGACTCATTTTGACAAATTAAGCAATGAGCGATTGTGAATTACTCGTTTCAACAAGTTTCGTTTACCTTTTTATCAATTATCAACAATATGTAATATAAAAAAACGCATTGCTCGTATGAAATCTAGATTCATAATGTCAAATTTAAAATCTCTTCATGTCACCGTTCGGATTCGTGTGCTGATTGAAATGTCATTTCAAGAAATGTCAAAATGAGTCGAGAAATTTATAACAAAATAAAAAATCCTTCCTCAAGTGACTTGTCCTCTCGCCACTTCCTTCTTTGATCTATGATCCATGAAATATTGGCATAGCCACTTTTTTTATGTGCACAAGAATTTTCAATACAATAAGTATGTATTAGGTCTGTTCACGTACTTTTTGGGCAGAGTCTGGTTAAATGAAAGTGAACAAAAAATACTCTCTGTGAGACACAAAATGTACAAAAATACGAGAACGCAAACAACCACATTTGTTGCCCGAAACCAAACGTTACATTGTAAAAAAAAAAATCTTGTCCAGAATGTTCAAATCGTAATCAAAAAAATTACTTTTTGAACATCTCTATTATATGTAAATAAAACTTTGTTTCTCATAAATTCTAAGATTTTCTCAATTTAACATTAGCAATTTCTTCCCACAAACACAAAAAGCTGATAGTTAAACACTTTTAACGGGTTTAGCCGAAGAAAAAGTACCGGCTAATACGTGCAATTGTTCTGTCATCGTCGCTTTCATTTGCAGGTATTTCGAGTACGGCCATGCTTTTTGGGCTGTTTTGAGTGAACGCATTCACCTGCGTTGTAGTACGGGAACGAACATATTATAAACTGGAATTTTGAAAGGTTAAATTCAAAGGGAAGAGCCGAGATGTCAAAATCTCTAATAGCATCTTTCAATTTTTTTTTAATGGCACAACATCGCATGGAAAAGCCTAGGCCAAGCTTTTCGCATCCACTCATGTTGTGCTTGTTATATTTGTACATGTATGCCGAATCTGAACGGCGACATGAAGGGATGTTAAATTTGACATTATGAATCTAGATTTCATACGAGCAACGCGTTTTTTTATATTACATATTGTTGATAATTGTATTCTTTTTTTTTGTGATTTAAGGCAACACGTTCAATCAAAAGTAGCACTTATAAAAGAAAATGAAAACACAGTTAATTACACACATTGTGATCGTAAATTCTGCTATGCCGAATGAATACGAACATTATAAATTAGCTGTCAACAGCTGCTCTTACCTTGTAGAAGCTGTATAATGCAAGCAGCCACATTTTTTTTTATTGAATTTGAGAATAAAAAGGCCGGGGTTAAATTAATGTGCATAATTTTTAAATCAAGAATTTAATCAAGTTATAACATTTATTCACAACATTTTATTATTATTGGGTCTTATTTTTATTCTTTTCTGCTATGCCACGGTGTTTTTTTTTATCCCAAAAAGTCGAAAATATGCAATTTAAAAATTTGAATAAATTTAATAAAATCTATAGTACATTTTTAATGAATTTTCAGGGCGCATTTAAATTGATTACCAGTAAAAATTAATTAATTATTTATTTCCAGTAAAAATCATATTCCCTATAAAATTTCAATTTGACTATTGCTAAAAATATGTTCATAGTTTCCATATTTCATGTCATTAAATTTAAACAAATTTTTCGACCACACATTTATACAGTTTTGATAGATGGTTTCACAAAGCAGAAAGCAATAAATACAGTAGTGTCTGGATAAAGTGAACTAATTATTGCAAGGACTGTTCACAGTATCCAGGTTCTTCCTCCCACCTATCAATCTTCTTGCAATCAACACAATGCTCTACATTCATAGGGGTACACCATGTGTGTCGAATGTATCAATAAAAAAATAAAAATACACGAATACATTTCTAGGAAAATAGATGTGTATATAATATATATGCATGTATATATTGAAAGAATTCGCGAATAAAGGTTTGCTTCTTGCGTCCAGAAATTGACTTTTGAACCATTTTTTCGCGAAGACTTCGCAGTGCTAGTATAGCAGTATAATCAGTAGTTTATCGAAACTTTCAATGGCTTCAGTATCTTTTACAGGATTTGTGATCTGTATTTCGCTTTGGTCGTCATCATCAGATTCTGGAATATTATCGGCTTCTTTCTCAAAATGAATCGGATCGCCGCCTTCGATTGCATTCCATTTTAGCTACTCCATTTATATTTGCCAAAGATGAAACGCTAACTCCTTTTCTGATATTTTCAACAATTTCAGATTTTTCCTTTAACGAACTACTTGAGGAACTTCCTCAAAGACATGATCGAACTATCAATTTATTAGCATTCAGAAACTTTTAAATACACCTAAAAAAGCACTGGACAAAAACAAAACAAACACTAACGTCAAAAAACAGCTGACTTTGTAGTAATCAGCAGCAAAAATACAATTTAGCTTTCATTTCTGATTTTTTTTTTTTTTTGTATATAGATTTCAAAATCTTGTTCACTATTTGTATGTATATCTGGTGTTCACTGTATATACTAAGGGTATTCACGGGTAAATGTAAAATTTCGAAATTGCGTAAGCGCAAATTTTTTCTGCACAAAAGCGTATAAATAACCTTGCAACCTTGTCAAACAAATGTAAACTGTGTCATACTTTGGAAGTGAAAAGAGCGAGTCTGCCTGATAAGTATAATTATTTCTAAAATTCATTACAATGGCAGCTATGTTTTAAAAAAATCAAATAAAACAGCTGTTTCGCACCTGTAATTTTTTTTTTGTATAGAAGGATGATTGTCGAGTGGGAGGAAGAAGAAGGGAAAGTGAGAGAGGGAATACAATCACACAGTGCACCGATAAACAGATAGACAGACATTGTGGCAAGAGTTACCTTATGCTTTTACCACAATGAACTTCTGTTTATCAATGTTGACTATGACCGCATGTAACGCCAACGAAAAGAATAGGGAGGATAAGGAAAATGTACAGTTGCTTGCCAAGAGGTGGTGCTGTGTAGTAAAATTTTTTTTACCCTTTTTGATTTAACGTTCAATTAAATCATTTACATGTATTAGGAAAAAACCTAACACATACCAATCTTTGTATAGCTGCTTATCTGTAGCTACAAGTATCTGCTGTAAATCCTATCATCTGTAATGAGCTGCAAGAAGCTACTTTTGGCTGCTTACTGGCATGTTGGCTGAGCTGCTAACAGCTAGAATTGCCTGTTAACGTTCTTGTTTGTGAGCTGTTTGCAGCTATTTAAATTAGCTTTATAGCACACTATAAAGCTAAAAAGGGAGGCCAGATTAGCTTGCTATACAGTTAATTTATCCTGGCAGTAGCTGTTAGAATTCTTGAAAAATTAACCGACGACTTAGCTGTACGACTAATTATTGGGTTATGACAAATAAAAAAAAAAAAACAAACATAATTATTTATAAAAATTTATTTATAATATTTATTTCATAATTTTGTCAAATCTCAGTAGACGTTTGAATATTTATTTCGAAACACATTCGGCTATTTGGCATGCCCTGTGAGCAAATTTTACATGATTTTACCAGTCTAACTAATAAGTTATAATCACAAATTAAGTTTAATGTAAGTAGACTAGGAAAGGGTAGTCGAAGTCTGAGTCAGGTTTCTAAAATGAAACACAAAATCAAAATAAATTTTTATTAAAAATTTTTCTAAACAATTTTTCTTCCAGCCAAATACAACAACAACGTTGACTTCCGTTCACTCATTCTCTCTTCACGTACATTACAAGGTCAGTTTTCTTTTCTTTTTTCTTATTCAAATCGTAAAATGTCTATTTATATAATCCTCAATCACAATTCTTTATATTTAAGGACCCATAAGTAAAAATGTTTATAGCAGTAGCACAATCGGCCTTCAGGTCGTTACGGCAGACTACACCACGTGTCCGTGTATTCCTCATCAATAAAAATGCCTACTCTAGTCAGGTAACTTCAATGATAAATCTACCACAATGCAGTATTTTAATTTAAAGCTTATTTCCAACTTCAGGTTGAATATAAACCCATTCGATCTGTGCTCGTTGCAAATCGTGGCGAAATTGCCATTCGCGTTTTTCGTGCTTGCACGGAATTGGGTATTAAATCGGTGGCCATCTATTCGGAACAAGATAAAATGCATATGCATCGTCAGAAAGCCGACGAGTCATATTTGGTCGGCAAGGGTCTGCCACCAGTTGAAGCTTATTTAAGCATTCCAGAGATTATACGCGTTTGTAAGGAGAATGACGTTGATGCTGTGCATCCAGGTTATGGTTTCCTATCGGAGCGTAGTGATTTTGCGCAGGCCGTCATCGATGCAGGACTTCGATTTATTGGTCCCTCGCCCAAGGTAGTGCAGCAAATGGGTGATAAAGTAGCAGCGCGTGTTGCGGCCATTGAAGCGGGTGTACCAATTGTGCCCGGTACTGATGGTCCAGTCACAAGCAAGGAGGAAGCTCTTGAATTTTGCAAGAAGCATGGTTTGCCGGTAATTTTTAAGGCTGCGTATGGAGGTGGTGGTCGAGGTATGCGTGTCGTACGGAAAATGGATGAAGTGGAGGAGATGTTTGAGCGTGCCAGTTCAGAAGCTAAAGCTGCTTTCGGCAATGGTGCTATGTTTATTGAGAAGTTTATTGAACGTCCACGTCATATTGAGGTGCAACTGTTGGGTGATAAGGCCGGAAATGTAGTGCATTTATATGAACGTGATTGTTCGGTGCAGCGGCGCCATCAGAAGGTGGTGGAAATTGCACCAGCACCACGTCTGTTGCCTGAGGTGCGTGATAAGATGACCGAGGCGGCTGTTCGTTTGGCCAAGCATGTCGGCTATGAGAATGCCGGTACTGTGGAGTTCTTGTGCGATGAGACGGGCAATTTTTACTTTATCGAAGTGAATGCTAGGTAAATTTTCACCAAACTACATATATAAACAGTTAAGCTAAAAGGCTTACAATTTACTTGTATTTATTTATTTATTAGACTGCAAGTCGAGCATACCGTCACCGAAGAAATAACCGGCATCGATTTAGTACAATCACAAATTCGCGTCGCCGAAGGTATGACACTTCCCGAACTTGGTTACACTCAGGATAACATTGTACCACGCGGCTATGCCATTCAATGCCGTGTCACCACCGAAGATCCTGCCAATGACTTCCAACCCAGCACCGGTCGAATTGAAGTATTCCGTTCCGGTGAAGGTATGGGCATCCGTTTGGATAGTGCTTCAGCGTTTGCTGGTGCCATTATTTCACCATACTATGACTCGCTACTAGTCAAAATTATTTCACATGCCAGTGATTTACAAAGTTCTGCCTCAAAAATGAATCGTGCTTTACGTGAATTCCGTATACGTGGTGTTAAGACCAATATTCCGTTCCTGCTGAACGTTTTGGAAAATCAAAAATTCTTACACGGTGTACTCGATACATATTTCATTGATGAACATCCACAGCTGTTTAAGTTCCGTATCTCACAGAATCGTGCTCAAAAATTACTTAATTATATTGGTGAAGTTTTGGTAAATGGTCCACAAACCCCATTGGCGACAGGTTTGAAGCCGGCCGAAGTATTTCCACATGTGCCTGCTATACCATTGGGTAAGTACGAAACAACTACAAAATGTCATACACATTTGTCATACAATCAGCCACATCATGAGTTTCACGTGGAAAATATTTCGCCTCGCTTTCTTTTTCGCCCGAAATGTATGGTAAATACGAGTACCAATTGAACTGAAATTTTGAAACAAAGTAAAATGAAATATTGTTATATTTGTGGAAGATACATAGGAATTTGCTCGATAATTGTCGAAAAATTTCTTCAGGATATTTTTATCCAAACATAAACACTACATTGTAGATTCTGGCCGTTTATTATATTTTTGGCCAATTTTTTTGGCCGTTGTGGTAATGCGTTATACTGTTACGCAGTGTCCGGGGTTCGAGTCGCGGCACAGGCAAAATCAAAAAGTACAAAAATCAATTTTTCTACACTGCCTACAAGAAAAATTTTCTACTCCTACAAGAGTAAAAATTGCTATGAAAACCTTTTCACTTCGCCGTTCGGATTCGGCATAAAACTGTAGGTACCTTCCATTCATGTGCAAATATAACACGTACAACATGAGTGGATGTGAAAAGTTCGGCCTAGGCCCTCCATTGTGTGTGGTGCCATTTAAAAACCGATGCTGATATATGAGGGCAGATCAATAATTACCCGTGTTAGGAATGAAGAGGCAAGCTTTTCACAAATTTTTTTTTTCTATTTTGCAATAAATCTCCTTTTAGTACAATACACTTTTCCCAACGTTTCTGCCATTTCTTTAACCCCTCCAAAAAATACGATTTGTCAAACTCTTCAAAATAAGCTTCTGTCTCGACGATAACCTCCTCGTTTGAGCTGAATTTTTTTCCCCCGCCACGTTTTCATGTTGGGGAACAGAAAGAAGTCGCAGGGAGCCAAATCGGGCGAGTACGGTGGGTACGGCAGCAATTCGCAGTTCAATTCATGCAATTTGGCCGCGACAATTCCATATCCGCTTGTTGTCCACCGTCAACAATCGCGGCACCCATCGGGCCGACAACTTTTTCATGCCTCTGCTGTTTGGCGCACTTTCGTTCTGCGATCGTGGCACTTTTCAACGATTTAATCGGTAACCACGTCTGCCGGTTGGCGTGGGCGCTCCTCATCAAAAACAGACGTACGACCACGTTTAAATTCTTTGAACCAATATCTTACGGTTGTCATAGATGGTGAAGGCTCCCCATAGACAGCGTCCAACTTCGCTTTTATTTCTTCGCATGTTTTTCCATCCAAAAATAAAAACCGAATTACGGATCGATATTGTTCTTTTTCCATTTTAGTTTGTCAGTTTGAAATTTACACGACACCACGTGTGACAGATGGCAGTACACGACGGTAATGCCAACTTCCCTCATCAACGCCACCTGTCTGCACACACGGGTACTTATTGATCTACCCTCGTATAGATTAAAAAATCGATTTTTTATTCAGTACATTTTTTTATTAATTCTTAATTTTAATATTGAAATAAAGAACAAAAATAAATATAACAAACGCGAATAACATAAATTAAGATATAAGTAGAAACTTAAAGCTTATTATTATTCAGTATTCATCAAAAGTATCGAGCAAACTAATGCCGATCCCACCAATCCTTGGTAGTTGCGTTTTCTACTGATCTTCTGATCTTGCATTTTCAGCATTCTTAATTTAAGCTTTTCTTAATTCTCCATATCTGAGTTATGTTGCTTAATATCGTGTAGTTTTTCGTTTTCCTGCTGCTGTATGCGTTCTAGTGTTAGGCAATTGTTTTTTGCACCGTATTGCGTTTCCTTGTGCTGACTTTTAATTGCCGATTTGGCTTCACTTACTTTGGCGCACAGTTGCTGTTGTGTCTCCACTACTTTTAACATCACTTTCTGTGTAGATATTTTACCCGGCCTGTTACTATTTTGGGTGTTCGGATGAGTTGGCTGATCGATGTTGTTACTTTACGCAGCATCGCTTTGGCAGACACGAACAGAAAGTTGATACTCTCTGACACCTCGTTCTTCTTAGTCGTCCTTCTTCTTTTCTCAAACGGAGGCAATCCATAATATTGCAAGATACCGACACTACCTACTGCTTCCTTCATTCCCAAGAGCTGGGCAATTGCCTCTTTCATTGGTGAAAACTTTTGGGTTCTGTTGGGTCATATCCTATCCCCTAGCATCTTTTTCGAACGTAGCGCTTTCAATCGGTCCAAATAAACAATAATTAAAAAATATTTGCTTATTGTACGGCGGCCTTCCTAACTTCTTTTATTCAAATTCATTCTTTATTGGTGGGTTCGCACTTTTAAACTCCAATGTGAGCTGCTTCCAAAATTCGGCCACTTTCTCCCAAAGCCTCTGGTGATATCAATTTTCCGTGCATCCTATTTACCAGAATATCGTTTTCAACTTCATTAGTTGTTTTACTCCTGAATAACAAGAAATATTTATAATTTTAACTTTTTTTGCGAACATTTTTTACGGTGAAAGGCGATTCATTTTGCCCGAAATAAGGACTGCTAATAAGGGAATTTTTTTCGAACCTGTGTAACACTTTGGGCGAAACATGCTATAGGGGAAAATTGAAACATTTCGGGCGAAAAGTTGTTACTGTGAAACTCGTGGTAAGAGGCTTACTTATATGAAATTTTGTTTGCTTCTTTGTGGCTTGCAGCAATGCTAACTTGCTATAGTTTTTCTTTGCTGGGCCGAAAAGTTTCTTATTTTATACACTTAATAAATTTTTTTTTTGCGTTTCATAAAAGTGATACGAACAGAATTTGATCAAAGTTTCACTAATACTCGCAACGAAGTCACGTGATTAACTCATGAGCGATTTAATAGTCTAAAACTATAAAAGCTATGTATTGGAATGGAAAAATTGCTTGATTTTCATTTCATTTGATTCTTCAGCGCCCTTTTTTTCTGATCACTATCAGGGCTGAAGTCCATGAAGTTACCTAGTAGGTAAAGACAAGTACACATTTTTCGAACGATGTTCCGTAGTGTTTGAATCGCTCGAGAATCCAAAGGTAGAAGATTTGACGATAATGGCTTAACCAACTGGTACAACATAATGAATTACGATCTTCCTACTAGCCAAACAATATATTATATGTATGTACGGCGAATTATTGAAATTGATTCTTCTCCTTTGGAGATCTAAGGTATGCAAAACATAAGAAGAAATAACTATAATAAAAATATATTACCAGGTGTACAATGACATCTCTGTGTCGCTAGGTAAAACTATACGCTCTGTCAAACCAAATTATTGGCGCAATTTCTTCGCATTTAGTTCTGTCAACAATATTCAGTTAATAAACAATCAAGTTTCTTACAAACACATCTTCTTTTTTTGCTCGTAAAAATGTCGAATTTTGTACCTACAAACTACGATATGCGGATATCATTGATTTTCTGTTTCCAATTGAAGAAATCTGCTTTGGAATCTCATCGAATGCTGTGAAAGCTTACGACCAGCACGCTCTAGGCAAAACACAGTGCAACGAGTGGTTCAATAAGTTTAAAAGTGGCGATTTTGATGTAAGAAACGAAGAACGTGGGAGACCACCGAACAAGTTTGAAGATGCCGAATTACAAGCTTTACTCGATCAGCATGATGGTCGAATGCAAGAACAACTTGCAGAACAATTAAATGTGACCCAACAATGCATTTCTCAACGTTTAAAAGCCATGGGATTGATTTTGAAGGTGGGAAGATGCTGCCGCATGAGTTGACTGAAAGACAGCAAGAAAATCGAAAAACTACCTACGATATGTTGCTCGCCAGGTACAAAAGAAAGTCATATCTTCATCGAATTGTTACTGGCGATGAAAAATGGATCTATTTCGAGAATCCCAAACGTAAACGATCATATGTTAAGCCCGGTACACCCGCCAAATAAACAGCAAAGCCAAATCGCTTAGGGAAGAAGACAATGAATGCTCTGTGTTTTCTGGAATCAGAGAGGTGTTATCTGGTTTGAACTTCTGAAACCAGGTGAAATAGTTACTAGTCAACGCTACCAAGAACAATTGGTCGATTTGAACAGTGCTTTGCGCCAAAAACGTCCAGAATATCAAGCTAGGCAACACAAAGTGATTTTCTTGGATGACAATGCACCATCACATCGAACAAAACAGACTCGGGAATTGGTAGATTCGTACAGTCGGGAAGCCCTCTCCCATGCGGCTTATTCACCAGACTTGGCTCCATCTGACTACCACTTATTTTCATCAATGGGACACGCACTTGCTGAGCAGCCCTTCGATTCGTACGAAAATGTGAAAAAATGGGTCGATGACTGGTTTGACTCAAAAAACGAACATTTTTTTTGGAATTCACAATTCACAAATTGCTAGAGAGATGAAAAAATGTGTAGCTAGCAATGGCCAGTACTTTGAAGATTGAATGTAATACCATTTTTCTAAAAAAAACGTGTATTTTCTTTAAAAAAATACTTTGTTTCATACCTGTACACCTGGTATATTCTTCTATTTATTATCCACTTAGGTAATACAATTTATATAATTTTATACTAGATAAACGATTTCTGGTACATATTTGTTAATGACGTTACTGTCTTCGAAAAGAGGAGATCAAATGGAACTGAAGTCCTTGATATGGATACATATCGCTCCCTTAATTTGCTAAAGCAAATTCATTAAATTTTTCCAAATCGAGTTTTTGATGCATTATGATCAATTTCTTTCAGATCGATGCATTTTTTGCCTCAAAAATTCCACCCTCCAGTTTCAGACATTTCGAAAGCAAATTTAGTTCATATCGAATAAATGTTAGATTTCTTAACTTTCTTAGAAGCATGTCGATTAGCTTACATAAAACTGCTTGCACTTTTCCAAGTTACTATTATATACTTCAATTTAAATATTTATAAGTTTATAAATTGTTATTTTTTCTTTTTATTATTTTTCTTTTACTTGTTCACACTTGATTTCTTATGATTTTATTTATGATTTTTATTTACTCTCATCATTATGTTATTAATACAATCAATATCGCAAAAACCACACAATATGTTAAATATATCATCAACAACAAAACCACCACCACAACCACAACCACTACTTCTTCCACTACTTTGAACTACTACATACTACTACTACTCTTGATCATTCAAAATCTATAAATTTAACAACAATTCATAAACACCGAAAATACTTGAAGACTTGTCGCCCGAGGCAATTAGTCGCGAAGAACGTGGTGAAGCTAAAGGTATGTTCTTATGTACTTACAACGATTTACTTATACTAGTTACTTAAACTATTTATCTATTTTCATTTAACATATAAGTTTGTGTGTTTTGGTACTTTGGGTTTACAATTACTGCACTCACTCTATAACTTGTTTAGTTTAAGAGATATTACTTATATTAATAATTAAATTTTAAGTTTTTGTTCGCTTATTTTTCTGGATTACAAATAATAATTTATAACTAATGCAAGAGCTTAAGCAATTTCAGTTTAAATTTTATATACATACATACCTAAGTTCTACCATAGCACACATATCTGAAGCAGATAATTCTTGAATCTTCAACTGCCTGCTGAAAGATCTTGTTGCATTCATTTAACTCATACCATAACTTATCAACCTCGTTAATTATAATTATTCTTTCATTCTATCATAATTGATTGGAAAAACCCCTAGTCACAGAGCCACCGAAAGGTCTTCGTAGCATCCTCAAATCTCAGGGTCCTGAAGCATTTGCCAAGGAAGTGCGTTCACGCAAGAACCTCATGTTAATGGATACCACCTTCAGGGATGCGCATCAATCTTTGCTGGCGACTCGCGTACGCTCACATGATTTACTGAAAATATCACCATATGTTGCTCATAAGTTTAATAATCTCTATTCGCTGGAGAATTGGGGTGGTGCCACATTTGATGTTGCTTTGCGATTCTTGCACGAGTGCCCATGGGAACGTTTGGAAGAGATGCGTAAGCAAATACCAAACATACCATTCCAAATGCTGTTGCGCGGCGCCAATGCAGTCGGTTATACCAGCTATCCAGATAATGTGGTCTACAAATTCTGCGATCTAGCAGTAAGTTCAAGAAATAGAAGTAAAACGGAAGCTGATTTGCGTATACTGAATGTTTCCTTCCTCCACTCCATAGGTTCAAACTGGCATGGATATCTTCAGAGTGTTTGATTCACTGAACTACTTGCCTAATTTGATTTTGGGTATGGAAGCTGCCGGTAAGGCGGGTGGCGTTGTTGAAGCTGCCATCTCGTATACGGGCGATGTTAGCGATCCCACACGCACCAAATACGATCTCAAATACTATACCAATTTGGCTGATGAGCTGGTGAAGGCAGGCACGCATGTACTATGCATAAAAGATATGGCAGGTCTATTGAAACCACAGGCGGCTAAGTAAGTTTAGTTTCAGATGGCTGACGTGTAAAGGGATGCTCAAAAGCTTTTTTACAGTGTCTGTTAACTCATTATCGCTTAATATTATCTTTAGCTGTTTTTGACCGTCCTTGATTTAAACCAGAGTTGGGCACACTATTACACATTAGAACTCTACTCTGCATATCACAGATCGATTCGTGACATTTGTCAACCTTACGATACGCTACCTTATGTATGCTTAATGAAGTTGTAGTGACCAAAATTCTTTATTAGTTCGGCCGGCGTTGAATCCAATGTTGCTGTTGTTGTGTAATTGTGAAATGAGAGTAAAAGAAAATGAAGTAAAAAGTGCTAGCTAAGCAAGTAAATAGTTTTTCGACCATGGTCAACTCTTTCCTTCCCTTCTTTGTTTTTATTTTTCTCTGAAGGGACTCGCAACTATTAAAGTTGTTGTCGTTTATGATTGGTTTAATTTTTATAAAGAAATTTTATTTTTGTTGACATCAGCTGTTTTTGACATTTCTGGGTTTTTGCAAGAACAAAGTAGTATGCTGTACTTGTAATGTTGCTATCACTTATTTACATATATCATATGCAATTTTTAATTTTGAAGGTTTGGTCTGCTACGCAGAGTGTCCGGGGTTCGAATCTCGGCACAGGCAAAATAAAAAATTAGAAAAAATAATTTTTCTACACGGAACCACCTCTTGGCAGGCAATGGCAAACTTACAAGAGTAAAAATCGTTATAAAAAGCTTTTCACTTCGCCGTTCGGATTCGGCATTAAACTGTAGGTCCCTTCCATTCATGTACAAATATAACACGCACAACCGGCTTAGGCCCTCCATGGGCTGTTGTGTCATTAAAAGTAAAGTAAAGTAAAAGTTTGCCATTGTAAAAATTATAAAGTAAAACAAAAATTACAAAGGTTTATTTTAGTTTTCTGACTCAACAGTTTAGTGAATTTTCAGTTTTAACCACTTCCCACCAGTCCACCGGTTTATTAACGTTGGAAAATGTACTCATTAAAAACCGGTTTTTATCAGAAACAATAACTCGCTCGTTTTTTGCATCCTATTTAGCTTAAATATGTTTAAACAAGTCGTTGAAGACATAGTATTATTTTAAGCTTTAGAGTGGCAGTCACTGCCAATGATGTAGATTAGTGATAGCTTCTCCAATGCATGCGTACAAAATGCTTTTTTGCATTTACAAATGTAGTAAATTGACGACATTAAACTCCTTACGTCCATTTATGATCTTTACTAGTGCTGGGCAGAATCGATACATACTATACTATTTAAAAAATTGGTGACTTGTCAAAATTACTCAGTTGTCAAAAGTACTCAGTACTCCAAAGTACTTGAGTAACTTCTAATGTCACCGAAGTTGAAGGAACACAAAGCAAGTTAGTATAGAAGTGGAAAATTAATTTTATATTTGTCAAAATTCCAGAGTATTTTCCAATATTTTCCAAATATTGCAGCACCGAAAGCTCACTAGAAGCTTTTGGGTCAGGGTTTGTTAAGCACCTAGAAATCCGCGCGCCAAAATGATTTCATATATCGCATTTGTTCGCTGTTTCGTCGATTGTGTCTCTTTTCGTCGATGTAGACAAAATGTTTTGTATGGTATGTGCCTGAGAAACTTTGTCAAACCCAATGGCTTTAAAACGCGGATCTAGAAACAATCTTTTTACACTATACTCCGTGATGTTTGATCTTGGTGGCATTGGAACAGGAGCAGCAACGTGTTTCTTAAAAATGCGTTTAATAAATCAACTGTTTGGTAAAAGTGAAAAAGTGCTACAGATTAAATTTTATTTTGGGTAATGAAGTGAAATAGGCATGTAGTATTTCCAGAAGTAAAAACGGCTAAAAATAAATTAATGAGAAAAAATTCGATACCAAGTACTCGATACTTCCCATCGCTACTCTTTGCCCATCACTCATTTAGATTAATATGTAATAAAAAGAAAACTTGATAAATTAACTTGTTTCGCTTTTTCAGATTACTTATCACTGCCATCCGTGACAAACATCCCGACATCCCCATTCACATTCACACACACGATACCTCGGGAGCTGGCGTTGCCTCCATGTTAGCCTGCGCCGAATCGGGCGCTGATGTAGTAGATGTTGCTGTCGACTCTATGTCCGGCATGACCTCCCAGCCTAGCATGGGCGCTTTAGTCGCTTCACTGCAAGGCACAGCGCTCGATACTCAATTCGATTTGCGAGATGTTTCCGAATATTCGGCTTACTGGGAACAAACCCGTACCTTGTATGCACCATTCGAATGCACCACGACCATGAAGTCGGGCAATGCTGATGTCTATTTGAATGAGATCCCCGGCGGGCAATATACCAATTTGCAATTCCAAGCTTTCTCCTTGGGCTTGGGTGACTTCTTCGAGGATGTGAAGAAAGCATACCGTGAAGCTAATCTGCTGTTGGGCGACATCATTAAAGTGACACCCTCTTCAAAGGTAGTTGGTGATTTGGCGCAATTTATGGTACAGAATAAATTGACAGCCGATCAGGTGCTGGAAAAGGCTGAAGAGCTTTCATTCCCCAAATCAGTGGTTGAATACTTGCAGGGCTTAATTGGAATACCACACGGTGGTTTCCCTGAGCCATTGCGTTCACGCGTACTCAAAGATATGCCACGTATTGAGGGGCGTCCGGGTGCCAATATGCCACCACTTGATTTCGATAAATTAAAGGCTGATCTGAAGGAATCTCATCCACATGTCAGCGATCGTGATGTTATGTCTGCAGCATTGTATCCAGCTGTAACCAATGACTTTTTGTACTTCCGGAATGATTATGGCCCAGTTGATAAATTGGATACACGCATGTTCCTGACCGGTCCTAAAGTGGGTGAAGAATTCGAAGTTACCATTGAACGTGGCAAGACATTGAGCTTGAAGACACTAGCCATGGCTGAGGATCTTACACCGAATGGAGAACGCGAGGTATTCTTCGAAATGAATGGGCAATTGCGTTCGGTGTTCATACGCGACAAAGAGGCAGTTAAGGTATGTGAACAAAACCCTTTCTCTTTTTAGGTAGTTATATGCTTTATATTAAATTCTTTACTGCTTCTACAGGAGCTACACATTCATCCAAAAGCCACAAAGACCAACAAGAACGAAGTTGGCGCTCCCATGCCCGGCACAGTCATTGATATTCGCGTCAAGGAAGGCGACAGCGTTGAAAAGGGACAACCACTCATTGTGCTGTCGGCCATGAAAATGGAAATGGTGGTGCAGGCACCCAAGGCGGGCGTGGTCAAAAGAATGGAAGTCTTGAATGGCATGAAATTGGATGGTGATGATCTACTCATGGTCATCGAGTAAATTGCGAGCAACGCAAGAACGAAAAACAACGTACTCGTATCAATTAGCGTGGGTCTGTGTGAATTTAAGCATTAGTTGAAGTTGAAAAATAGGCGTGCACTTTGCTTTTGGATAACATTTATGTGTTTCTGTGGTGCGAAAACAAATAAAAAACAGTGATTTAAAAAATTAAGCAAAAACGAAAAGAACTACCTACAATATTTATCTTTATACAAACATATATGTAAACAATGTTATATTTGTAAAAATAAAGCAAAAAAACAATTGTTTGTTGGGTATAAACCCAATACATAGTAAATGCCAATTTAAGTAGTAAAATAATAATACATTTGTTATACTACATACCTATTCTTTAAAAGTCTGTTTACTACTTATACAACAACTACAATATCGCAACAAGACATTTTGTACCTTTATATAGAAAATATCGCAACATGTTGATGTCACATCACACTCCTTAAAAACTGAAATCAAAGTAACTCATTAGTTTATGTTCTAAAGTGAGGATTCTTTAAAGTCAAAGAATTTATTTCTTTTTTTATTTTTCTTTTTTTTTGTACATATATATAAATGTTATTTACGCACAAATCATTTTTGTTTCCTAAAAATGTAGAAAACATAATTTCCACTCTAGTATAACAATTATATAAGTACAATATACATAATATATTTTTCGATAGTCTTTATATTGTTAAGTGTTACAAATCCTTTTTTATATCATTCTTTAGCTTAAAATTGTTTAAATCAAATTGTTTGTTATTATTATTTTTTTATGAATATTTCTTAATTATAAATATCTAATAAACTTAAAGCAACATAATTATGTAACGTTAATATATTGGTCGTTAATAAATAAATTATGAGAGAACACAAGCATTGAATCAGAACTAAATATTTAAATTAGGAACTGTTTGCAATTTCATATCTGGGCTAAAGGTTTTGATGGCTGATCTCACCTAATTCGAGCCTATTGGTACAACCGTTTCGTCAGCTTGGCTTTAATTCACGAGATAATGGTTTTTTGAAGTTTAATTCCTTAGAATCGATTTTATTTTTACGAGGGGGTAAGAGATGATCTTGGGAAAACGGAAATTTTCACGGATATGAAGGTAGAGGACGCTGACTCGATTGATAGAGGACGCAGATTCGCTTATGATTCATACAACAAATTGAGGCCCAAAAACCCAAAAACCAGCACCGAGAGATCGCAAGAGTGTAGACTTCGCAAGCAACTTGAGGCACAACCGAATTTGAATTCCATTGTAAAGCAACTCGCAAAGACTAATGCGGAGAGACAGCATGAATTCATTAGAGCCAATAATTGCAACAACACTCATGTGATTGAGTCCCAACGAAGGTCCAAAGGTTATACAACATCAGGCTGCCATTGAGGTAGCCGAATTCTCAGCTTCGCAACGAAAGAGAAGGGCAGCAGATTTACTTGACAATTTGTCTGAAAATCAGCGAAATCACCAAACTGAACTATACAAGGCTTATGGTTTGCATAAATTAGCACATAATAGATTTCCAAAAATTCCTTTGACCGCTCCAGTAATTTCTGCGATAGACTCTGGTTTTTACAAGATTACTAAACCTAACATGAAAACCCAAAGCGCGAAGTTCTGAAGTAGGGCGTCCCACTGACGCACACAATTTTTTTTTTTTTAATAATATCCTTGCTATGATAGAAAGAAACAGGCCCTTAACAGAAACGGGTTTATAGAAACGATCTTTTATCATACTTTTCAAATGGGAAATGGTTTAAATCTTTAAGTATAAATCAGATAAAGAGGATCTAACCAGCAGAACAATCCTCTTAAATCCTTCAATCCTTTTAAATATTTGATTAAATTTTCCCATGTTTTTTTGAGTAAATTCGTTCAAATTTAACCATTTTTCTGTACCGTTATCTCGAAACTTTACTTTACTTACTTTTAATGGCACACCAGCCCATGGAGGGCCTACGCCAAGCTTTTCGCATCCACTCATGTTGTGCGTGTTATGTTTGTACATGAATGGAAAGGACCTAAAGTTTTATGCCGAATCCAAATGGCGAATTGAAAAGCTACATTACATTAGGTAAAGTAAGCCAACAAATCAAAATCCGAGAATAGTTTTATTTCTAGATCAGGTCTGATTTGGCTCACATGAGCGCCATGCAATGTTTGTGTTTGAAATTCATATTGGGAAGAGGCTGTTTCTCACTGTGTGAAAGAGCAAGGTCAAACAATAAGAAGTAGAGAGGAAATTTATGCAGAAAATCACATCCCCGTTGGGGCATCAGCTTGGCAATATTTATAAAATCTCGTTTCAGCTTTTTTCCATGTAGGTATTAACAACAACAAAACTTTTCCAAACTGAATCACGTCTTAGCAGGCAATTGCATACCTCCATAGATATTGCCTAAGAAAAGCTTTTCAATACGCCCTTTTATTTGCGTACAAATATTACTCGCACAAAATGAATGGATGCGAAAAGCTCGTCCTAGACCTTTCATAGGCTGTTGCCAAGACGGCCAAACTGCTTACATTCTTGAAGACGTTTATTTCAAGTAAGCGTTTTGTCTAGTGAAAAACTTGATTATATACCATACAGTGTCCGACAAAATTATGTATACCCTACCAAATTTTACATTATTCTTTCAACATTTTTTTAAATGGCTAGCAATTGAAAAATACCATATATTATTTTTTTTG
Source organism: Palloptera scutellata (assembly GCA_958295655.1). NCBI lineage: Eukaryota > Metazoa > Arthropoda > Insecta > Diptera > Pallopteridae > Palloptera > Palloptera scutellata. Next base: position 28,240,165 of record OY282451.1, read on the forward strand.
CCTGTAAGCTAACAAATAATAACGATATAATATTTACTGTCAGCTTTTGTTTCGCTTGCATAATCAGCACTTGTTGATGATCACTTGAGCTGTGTGCGACAAAAAACAATAAAATTTGGAGGCGGAAATGTTTTAGTGTGGGGTTGCTTCAGCTGCAAATGTCTGCCATCAAAGTATCGTACGCTGAAAGTGAAGAGCACGGGTAAAGATTTCAATGGCCGATAAAGGCTACTAAAGGACGCTATCGTGGATTTTGGGATGAGGCAACGATGAGCGAGTACATTTGGTGCTTCGAGATACGAGAACAGGATCCCAAACGTATAAAAGAACAACACGGAATCCATTTTTTTACATTGACTACAGCTGAACTGAAAGATTTTGCATGAAATAAAACACACAAAGTAAATTTAGGTATTAAAAAAATTAAGTAGTATGTATTTTCTAACAGCAAATTATTTCTTCTTATAAAATGATTTCGCTTATATGCAATTCACAATAAACTCTAAAAATGCCAGCTCCTTTGTCAGCTCATTGGCACGCTTGAAATGCCTTTGTACATAGGGTGTAGCAACTTCCACTAAATTTGCTGTGTTATACGTACGTTGGCTAGTCGGATCAGCGATAATATCAGCCAAAATATAATGCAAGATCTCATTAGATACTTTGCTGTGCCGTGAATTTGTATTCCATGCTTTAACGTGTTCCAACAACGTCGCGCGTTGATCAGAGTTCAACTGGGCGATGATGTTCTTAACAGCTTGCGGATCACGTTCATGCACAAAATTACTGATAATGTTATACGAGACCTTTGGTTTGCCTAGCGTCAATGCCAGTACGAAAGCTTTTTGCATATGCTGACGCTGCTGTAGCAGAGATTGCAGTGTTTGCTCTTGCTGCAGCATTTCCTGCCGTTTATCGATTTGTATATTGCGACACTGTTCGGTGACGTCATGCCATTTAATCAATTTCGAATCGGCACCACCACTATAGAAATACGCTTTGCTACGTCCCGATACAGCAAGCGACCAAATACGATCTTCATGTTCATCGAGTGTTTGTACACATTCATTCGTTTTGATATTCCATATCTTGATGAGACCATCTGAAGCGGCCGAAACAATAAATTTACCATGATCAATAAATTCAGCACGTAATATGGTGCATTCCTGATCGAGTCGCTTTATGCATGACATGCTCGTGAGCGACCAAATGCGCAGACTGCTATCACTAGAGGCGGTGAGGACAATTTGGTCAGTGGGTGAGAAACGCACACACCATATGCCACGCGTATGACCGCGTAGCGTGCCGATGCAAGTGTGTTGATCGCTGCTCCATAGCTTGGCGGTTTTGTCTTGGGAGGCAGTGGCAAGTATTTTGTTATTGGGCGAAAATGCAACGCTATTCACTTCTTTGTCATGTGCTACAGCAGAATACTTCAATTGAAAACTAAATGTTTCGGATTTTTTAGGTTTTTGCAAATTCCAAACTTTCAGGCTGCCATCTTGACATACAGAAGCAAAAACCGATGTGACATTGTAACCAAACGATAGGCAACCTATGGTCGAGGTGTGACTACTGCTATTCTTTGCGACACAACGAAGTGTAAAGGTTTCAGGCTCCAGTTCCCACAAGCAAATGCTTAGATCCTTGCCAGCAGAAAGCAGCAAATTATTTTCACCGCTGGTGGAAAGTGTTATGACGGTATCTGTGTGCCCAGCTATAATCTTACAATTCATTTGCATTACAGTGTCATAGATTTTAATGTTTTTACTATTTGTTGCAACCGCCAGGAAACGATCGTTTTCGCCCAGATAACACAAATCAAGTATCTCATCATTGAATCCAATTAATTGCTTAATGCATTCCAACTTGGTTTCGGTTTTGTTATCTGTTGTTCGATCAAAAATCAAAATATTTTGCTCTGCAGTAACCACTGCCAATTGCTGCGCATGAGCACACTGCAACAAATATTTAATCGCATAATTTTCGCTGGCAACCAGTGTCGAGAATTTCGCTGACTTGCCATCGACCAACATCAAATTTCCTTTGGCACATGCTACGACCAAATTCGCTACTACGGTCGATTTAACATTCTCCTTGTCACGCAAATAGCAAACACCTTCCAGCTCTTCGTACAATGGAATGACCTTATGTTGTGTGCCATCGCTGAGTTGCCAAATTATCAGCACCTTATCACGACTTACGGAAGCCATGTACTTACACTCGGCACTTTCATTTTCAAAGCTCAATGCCGTCACATGCGACAAATGTCCACGCAATTTCCAAATCAAATTCTTACTCGCATAATTCCAGCAGTATATGCTGTTGTCAGCACCTGCAACGAACAGCAGCTTTTGTGCAGCATGCGGATGAAATTCCAATACCAGCGCTGGTCCTGAAAATTCCTTTAGCACGCACACACAATTGCTATTAACAAAATCCGAAACACGCAGCGTAGAATCAGCCCCACTTGAGCATAGCAAATTCCCACATGTACTGAATTGCACCTTCACTACAGGTCCCTTATGTTGCGCTTTCCACAGCTTGACGACCTTATGCGTTTCGAGAGACCACAATCGCAGCAATCCACTGCGATGCGCTGTCACCAGGAATTGATTATTAGCAGCCAGCGCAAAAGTATAAATTACATCTTCTTCATCCTCTTCGTCATTTCTTTGAGTTGTTGTTGTTGGATTATCTTGGTTGTTGCTACTCGTTGCGTTCGTGCCATAGGTTTGTACCACTTGCCCTGTGCCTACATCAACGACGGCCACCTCAGTTGTATTCAGACAATACATATATTTTCCGTCGTCGGACCACACTACATCTCCTCCAGCATAGAAATTGCAATAGCTTGCATCAGGTGCGTAGCTAATTTATGAAGCAGAAATAATTTAATTTATAAAAGAAATTCCCTATTTTATTATCACAGAAAATTACCTCTTCTCGCAAATTGTCGATGTCATTATTTCGAGATTCTACGTTCGATTCTACGTTTCGACTTAATACTTTATTTATTTTTGAAAAACGTGCGAGATAAATATTTGCACTAGTGATTTACGGCAAGTACAGAATACTCGGTACTTATATTTCTACACAGGGTTGCATTATTCTTATGGGAAATATATCCAATTTTTTTTGATAAAAAGTGTAGTTCAAACTAATTTAGTCTTCTGAATCCTACTCCATTGAAAATAAATTGAAGGTTCTACCAATGTCCTGTAACATCCTTTTAGAAAGTGGTATATGAAACGAAGACTCGCGCTTATCCTTAATACTAGATGCAACACATTTTTGTTGTTCATACATTTACTAAAAATTTATTTTTTATTTTAAATAATTTTATTTTAATCTTTATACATATGGTGTCAAGTAAAAACTGACTGAAACTCTTCTATATGTGTGATTCCACATTCCTTTCTTACCCATACTATTGAATTACAAGTAGACATACAATTATCTCGCTCGCATTGCTTATTGCTACTAGTCAATTGACTATTTAACCAGATAACTTACTAGTTAATACCTTAATCAAATCAGTCAATATATCAGTCAAATAATTAGAACGTCGGAATTGTTTAACAGAAAGAATTCGTTCATACACATAATTTTGTATGTAGCAATTAAAAATGATATATATAAAAAAAAATTTTATAGATTTTTCATCGACAATTTCAATTTTACCATGAAAACTTTCCATCACGTCAGATTCTTGAGAAATTAATTTCCATTAAAGTAAAAAATATAGTTTTTAATCACTTTTAATCAAATGTAACGGGTGAACTTTCTCACGGGCTTAAGTTAAAGCCAAAACTTTGAACTATAGTGCTTTGGTTATAATTGACGTGAGGTGAAGTAACGTGAAGTAATAAAATGTCACTTTACCGTATATAAAACTAGAGCATTACAATGTCACGCTGCATACAACTAAACAACTTATTTTTGTTTGCGAAACAAAAATTGGATTTATATAAACTCAAAGCTATCTCGAAAACTAATAAAATGGTAAGCAAACTTTCAAATTTCATACAAATGTTATCAAGTTTATACACTTATAAACTTATGTATGAAATGAATGTTAGAAACAATAGCACATTTACATTTAATGAAATACTGCTTTGAAATGTTTTTCAGCCTTCAAAGTTCCGTAACGTAACGTAGATTTCTATTATCTGCAGATACTTACTTCACCACACTTTACTTCACGTTTATTCTCTTACTTTTGCGTACAAAAAAAAATAAAGTGACAGTTTATTACTTCACATTACTTCACCTCACGTTTATTATAACAACCACACTGGAAACAACACAACAACTATCCGATGTTTGAAGTTGCTTAATTATGTATCATTATGAAAATGAAAAAATAGAAATGGAAAATAATATATATTATTTTGTGTTAAAAACAATTACAGGAAAGGATTATATGTTGAACGAAAGAATCTTCATTCATTCGGCCGGTGTAAATGGTTCAGCATTGAATTGTGTTCGCTACAAAATATTCAGGAACAATTTTCATCTTCGAATGAATATTTTCTACACATTTTACTAAAAAATTTAAAGTGATGCTTGGGAACATTATAATTTGCCATATACACCGTGCGAGCGAACAAGATGGTTTCTTTAATATCAAGATCTAAAAGATGGATCCTCAGAAATCTGAGGCTTAAATTCTACAAAACTTGTATTTCGTTTCTTAAACAAAGGAATTTTAATTATAAAATTTAACTTACTTACTTACTTTTAATGGCACAACAACCCATGGAGGGCCTAGGCCGAGCTTTTCGCATCCACTCATGTTGGCGTGTTATATTTGTAAATGAATGCAAGGGACCTACAGTTTAATGCCGAATCCGAAGGGCGAAGTGAAAAGCTTTTCATAGGAATTTTTATTCTTGTAGGTTTGCAATTGCCTGCCAAGAGGTGGTGCTGTGTAGAAAAATTATGTTTTCTACTTTTTTTTTGATTTTGCCTGTGCCGAGATTCGAACCCCGGACACTCTACGTAGCAGTCCAACGGACTACCACTACACCACAGCAACCACATTATAAAATTTAACCCTGCAGGAATTAGGAATTCGGAACTTCATTACAAATTCAAATTGTATTGTGCAATCAAATCGGAATCACTACTTATTCATCTAATCATCTCTGGCCCTAATATTATAATGCACCACATGGAAAGGGTAGTAGTGTAGTGTCCGACCGAATATTCGACTTAGGTTCTTTGGCTATTCTTCAAAATGGTTTCGTCGGACAAACTTATTTTTTTATCGTACAACATAAAGTTAGTAACCTTGTGAAACATACATTTTATATTATTTCAATTATTTCGGTTTTATTTTGCTTTGGTTTATCTTTGTGTTTTTTTTTTAACAAATACATTTTTTATTGAAAGGAGGAATTAACGTTAAATTTTTATTTTTTTGTGATATAGAGTTACTCCGGAGACTTTTTCGAGGAGAGATTTATTTGGCCCGTTTTCCTGGGGAAATTATATCGCCAAAACTAATTATTGAATTGTTGCTTTTTTATAATATTGTTAACTGTGTATATTTGGAGCATGGACTTTAAATTTTTAATTTTGATACATTTTTAAAGTCTTTCGATTTCGGCCGAAGATTGATTAGAAAGCCGAAATTTCGCTTTGGCTTTGGCAAAAAAATCATATATCTTCAGAAACTAGCGAAGAGTTATCAAAATGAATTGGCCCCGAGCCCTATTGAAGTATTTAAATAAGTCAAGAAAATATATAATTATACCATCAAATTATTTTCCGATCCGGCAAGGTGCACAGAATGAAAAGTAGAAATTATTACTGTCAAAATAAGTAAATTTAACCTCCAAAAGTAGCAACAAAAAGCCGTCATCTCATCGCCCAAACAAATTGGTTGGAACTTCAGATTGGAAAAATAATTTTTAAATAATTTATTGTTGAAAACTTCTCCATTAATAACCAAATAATTGTAAAATGAGTTCAATTGGTACTGGGGTATGTGTACAAAATTATTATTACGAAAAAATAAAGTTGAAGATAATATGAAAAGTAATCTCCTTACATCCTCAATCATTTCAGTACGATTTATCAGCTTCACAATTCTCACCAGATGGTCGCGTCTTCCAGATCGATTATGCCAGTAAAGCTGTTGAAAAGAGTGGAACCGTAATTGGTCTGCGCGGCAGAGATTCAGTTGTTTTAGCTGTTGAAAAAATTGTTACTAGTTCACTGTATGAAGAAGATGCAGGCGCACGCATATTCACCATCGATAAAAATATTGGTCTCGCTGTTGCTGGTTTGCTTGCCGATGGTCGATATATCGTGGATATTGCACGCCAAGAAGCAGCCAATTATCGTCAACAATTTGAGCGAACAATTCCATTGAAAAATCTCAGTGAACGAATTGCTGCTTATGTTCATGCTTACACATTATACAGTGCTGTGCGCCCATTCGGTGTTTCTATCATTCTTTCATCTTGGGATCCAGATCATGGTGCACAATTGTATAAAATTGAACCATCCGGCTCGTCTTTTGGATACTTCGCATGTGCCAGTGGTAAAGCAAAGCAGCAGGCTAAAACCGAAATGGAAAAAGTGTCATTCACAGATATGCCAATAAAAGATTTGGTTGAAAGTGCTGGTAAAATGTAAGTGACACGAACTTGTCCGTTTTTTTCGTTTGGTTTGCATTTATTTTAACGTATCTTCGCATTCACATTGCAGCATCTATCAAGTACATGATGAGTTGAAAGACAAAAACTTTCGCTACGAAATGAGCGTAGTTGGCGCCGATACAGAAGGTCTACATCTTATTAATCCAAGAGGTTGGCTTCAGAAGGCCGTGGATGCCGGCGAAGCGGCCAAAAACGATGATGACAGCGAAAATGAGATTTAAAATGTATTTGCTTTAATTTTATAAAGAAAGCACTCTCTTTTCATAATCATTTAATTTTTTAAATTAATATACTTGAATATAGAAGTGAATAGTATGGTTTGAGCTTTGGTGGGTTTAAATTTATTCCCAACAAATAAAATTGATTTTGTAATTGCCCAGATTTATGTACATTTTATTTTATAATAGCTAAATTCAATTTTTAATAAATTTACTTCAAATTAAATTCTTATCTTTCAAGTATCCAGTAAAAATACCAGGTTTTAAATTAACCTGGATTTATCGTGGATACACGTACAAAAAATTGTATAATGGACTGACCGAAAGAAAAAATGGTCACGTTGTACATAACGCTCAAATTTATATAAGTATTTCAAAACATATTTCGTTAGTTTTATGGTCAAAATATGGTGTAATGTAAAGGATATAGGTAAGTGAAAGAAAAAGGTAATGGACCATTTAAATAGAATGTGAAACCATAGATGGCGCTATTGTATTTTTTCCGGAGGTAGGTAAACGAAAAAATATTAAGCTTATTATTGGAGAACTCGCTATGAGTACCTTTTGTCTTTTATTCAAACCAAGCTTACAGATTTTTGTTATTTAGTGACCTATAGTAAATATTACAAAAATGTGATTTCTTTCAAAAATGATAAAAATACACATGAGAAAGGAGTTAATACATTCTAGGCAAAACTTTTACGGAAAATTCTAATAAAAATTACTGAACACAAAAACAATCTCAGAAATGCGTAAACATCATCATATTTTTCGCATGGTTCTATCAGAATCCACTTTCAGCATCTTTAATATTTTAGTATATTTTTTTTTTGTCGAACAATGTACAGTTATTTACACATAGTTTGTACTGAAACTTTGATCCAAGTAAATTTCTTTGTTCATGAATAAAAAAAAAAATTTTAGAAAAAGTTCAATAATTTTTAAATAGCGTTAATATAACTAAAAAAAAAACCGAGATTCCGCTGAAAAAAGTATAAAAATCGGAGTAACTAGCTAAAGGTGATATCGGAGGTCTATAATACCTGGGGACAAGAGATCGAACTCGTAGAGAACTTTCCAATGAGCGTGTCTAAATCTATTTGCTAAAAATTTTTAATTTTTGTATCATTTTCATAAAGGCAATTATCTGTAAGAAAGTTAAACAAAACAAAACAGACCCCTGATTTGACTTAGGCGGTTATGTCTTGTGATCACTGAAATGTGCATCAACTCAGGAGGGAGTTTTTTGAGCGATATAATTTTTTAAACTAAATGTCATCTATTTTACACCTTCAAATAAACTTTTGGTGGAAACAGAATCCAATTTTTTAATTTCAATTTCATTTCACATTATTATATTACTTTTGTCCTATCTTGTATATACATATATATGTATAAATGAGAAAAACAGATCGACACCCATCATCTATTCGTCGATTATAAGGCCGCCTTCGACAGCACGATTAGGTATCACTTGTACGCCGCAATGTCTGATTTTAGTATCCCTGCAAAGCTCATTCGTCTTCGCAAAGTGACTCTGACCGACACCACCAGCGCAGTGGAAATTGGGACAGACTTCTCTACGCCAGCATTAACAGCAACAGTAATGTCAGCATTGAGATCAAGCGGAGATTAACTATTAACGACAGGTGTTACTACGGGCTCAGTGAGCAATTTAGAAGCATAGCCCTCTTTCAGCGACCGGCGAAAATAACGCTCTAAAAGTTCCTCATCTCCTCCCGTCCTAAGATATGGTGCAGAGACGTGGACATTGACCACCAATGAGAAGAGGATGTATAAGATATAGTTACCATATATGCTGAGAGTGTGTACAAGTAGCTGAAACAGTAAAGACCAGAAAAATAAGAGAAATCAAATTTTGAATACAAAAGAACAGAACTCGCTCTCACTGGCGAAGTTCAGCCAAAATATTATGTATGTATGTGTAGACAGGTTACTTGAAAAGTTTCTACCCTATATATGAAAACACAGTTATTTTGATTTGAGTTTTGCTTCTTTATTCAGTATAATCTCCTACACTTAGTCCAACGCTCCTCCAATAAATTTATCCCATCATAAAGTTCGATTCCAGAAGGTCTGCAAAATATGTGTCTACGGCTGCTATAGTTTCTTCATTCGACGAAAAACGGTTTCCATGAAGGAACTACTTCAAGTTTCTGAACCGGTAGTAGTCGCTGGGACCAAATCTGGTGAATACGGTGGATGGTCAAGCAATTCGTACTTTAATTCCTTGCATTTAGCCATTGTGAAAACACTGGTGAAAACACTGAGGACGTGCGTTGTCTTGATGAAAAAATATTATTTTTTTCTTTAAACCTGTTATTTTTTCGCGAAGTACTGTATCCAGTTTTTCTAAAAGGCTACAATAGTATTCTGAGTTTACTGTTGTACCTTTCTCAAGATAATCAATCAACAAAATCCCTTTTGCATCCCAGAAAACAGTAGCCATAAGCTTTTTTGCCGATAGTTCGTGCTTTGTCTGCTTTGGCGCCGAACATCCAGCTTCAGTCGACAGTAAACGTTGCTGTTTCAATTTAGGATCATGATGGTAGACCCAAGTCTTATCCAAAGTTATGAAACGATGCTTAAAATCCGTTTTATTCTGCTTAAGTAGAACGTTACAAATTGCTCTGAGAAACACGTTTTCGACCGCGTTTTTGTTGAATTTTTAACGTATGCGGCACTACTTTTCGAAACAGTTTTTTCATATGAAGTTCTTCATGTAAAATGTGGTTTACTCGTTCCTCTAAGATGCTTATGGTGTATAAGCTATTTCACACATAGTCGCACTTGGTGTCGAGGCACTTTTTGTACGTCCAGTGCGTGGTTCATCTTCAATACTTGTACTACCAAGTTTAAATTCAGCAATCCAATTTTTTACTGTTGCATTAGAAGAGAACATTCACCTAACACATTTACCATATCGGTATGTATGTATGTATAAAACTTTTTTAAATAAACACTCAATAATAGCTCGATTTTTAAATTTTTCCTTTTTAAAAAATACTGTGACACGTCAACTTCAAGCAGCTGTTAAACAAAGAATGGATTGCCAGAATGATTTGAAACTTAACACGTGTTCATACGAAATATGAAATCATACATTGAACATAAATACACTGATCCACTAGCGCTGTCTATTAAAATAAATTTGAAAAATAAGAAAAATGAATATTTAAATTATTTAATTAAAAATAAAACAATATCACCCAAATCCGACAAATCACCAAATTCACAAATAAACACCAAATTTAAGATAAAATTCCACTACAGAATAGGAAAAAAAACACGACCGAATTGTACAATTTTCTCTCAGAATTCTCTCAGGTAGTGTAACCTACACTCTCAACATTTATTTATTTTTTTTTTAACAGAATCGGCACACAAAAAATTAATTAAAAATTAGTGTTTTTTTTTACGAAATTTGCACAAATTCCCTCTTTTAGCTTGACAGATAACAATTTTTAAACTAACGGTACTAAGAATATGGTAATCAAAATAAAGAAGAATAGATTGCATCCCAGTTGAAAAAACTTCATATCTTTATTGCGTATGCAATTTATTTCTATTTGCTTTAAAAAAAAAGTACTATAAAGCACTTACAATTATCATAAATAAAATGCAGTTTCTCATAAAAATGAGTTTCTTGTAGAATATTCAACTTTGATGACCTGGTGTGAATATTATAATACGAATTTTTTAATATTTCTTTTATATATTTCTTAGTTGAAGTTTTCTCACTCGTTATACTGTGCGTCGGTCTTTTCACTAAGCCCGATAACTTGTGTGAAAGCAATCTCAAATAAACGTGGTATAAACATTCCTCACACCTTTTAAGAGGTTACTTTCTGAAATGCACAAAACTGGTCAGATGGGCATGGTGCTTCCCATACAAGTGAAATTTTTAAAAAGTCCTTATTGGCCATATCTACTTCCCATGTAGACAATGTAGACCTCCAAATGTGGTGCTAAGAGGTTTTTTATTTCAGAATGTGTGTAGGGTATATAAAGTTATGCCTGCTTTCGCTATTTTTTCACATGTCAGCTCATAATCTTTAAAATTTTCATGGAATATTTTTTTTAGGGACTTTTTTAAAAATTATCATATTCTGAGAAAAAGAAGAGAAACTGAAAACTCAATTATTTAGGAAGTTACACCGTTGTCCTACAGTGCAATAATAATAGTAAAGTAAAAGAGGAAGATTTCTTATAATCTACAGAAATTTTGATAACCTTATCGCTTTTTATTGTTATACTATTTGTTTCTGTACTGTGTGTGCTTATTATTATTTAAAAAAAGATGCAAATTGTCGGTTATCTCTCAAATTAATCCTGAGTGAGGGGGAAAAAGTAAGTATACTTATATGTAAGAAGTACAAGCTCTGTACATTTTCAGTACATTTCAAGCTGTTGAGCAGCTTACTAATTGAAAATTAATAATTAATCGTCAAGAAACGAAATAACAATGGCTTACGTTTGTGTTGAAGATTTTGAAAAAAAGGCTAGAACTCTCATTCAAAAGAACGCTTTGGATTACTATCGCAGTGGATCGGGCGAGCAGTTCACTTTGAATCTAAATCGTGAGGCTTTCAAAAGGTTAGCACATAAATTATTTTAGGTGTATGTAGTTTAGTTTCATAATGTTTTGAAATGTAATTTAAACAAGTAATCGCTTTCGGAAATCTCTGGTTCGGTTAGTGCATCAATCTATGTAATTTCTGTTTGTTGTTTAAGTAAATTCGTTAACTTCTTCATTTCAACACGGTTTTTTAAAGACCGGTTCAACCGGTTTCTAATCTATTGGAATTCTCCACCAACGATATACTGGAGTGTCTAATAACCTACAAACTGGAATAATATATAGTACATACAAATATTAATTTTAGTAAAGCATTTGATGAGGTGAACGAGAACCTTGTCCATTGTTGCTTTCCGCCTTTATTATTAAAATGGATAAACTCATAAGGTCGGTATCACACTGACAAAAGATGTCACGGGGCAAATGTGTTCTGCACTCTTCATATGGATCGAATGCTGATGAGTGAAATTGTAAATAATATTCCAAATCGCTGTTCTAGATACCCTAAACCTATTAAACATGATGCTTGCGGAACAAACTATCCTCAAAATAATGATTTAATTCTCTTTACCGCATTTTGGAGATATTCGATTCTCTCCAGTATACGTATAATGTTAACTTTGTTGAATTTTCTCAGTCGCTAAACAGCTGATGATTACTAATAATCTGCAGCTGTAAAGATTACTACAAATTTAGAGTTTTCCCCTCCAAACAGCGCGTTGTCAGTTCATTCTGGAATGCCACTGGCAGCTGAATCGGTCACCAAATCCGTACGACTTGCGCATGTGCCTCTCTTGCGGTTGAGTGGAAGCAAAATATATGTACATGGTATTAAATGCAACATACTAATATTAGAATTTCAAAATTTCTCTAGAATCCGCATACGTCCACGTTACTTACGTGATGTTTCTCGCTTGGATACAAGTTGTAATGTACTGGGTGTCAACTTGAAATGGCCCTTAGGTATAGCTCCGACTGCAATGCAGAAAATGGCACATCCAGATGGCGAGGGCGGCAATGCTCGTGCCGCTGGTGAAGCAGGAACCATATTTATACTAAGCACTCTTTCAACAATGTCTATTGAAGAAGTGGCTGCTGCTGCTCCCGACACATGCAAATGGTTTCAGCTCTATGTGTATAAAGATCGGTAAGAGAAATGCATGAACTTCTAATAAACAAAGCATCCTTCATACTTACCCGTATTTGTACATTGCATAGATCACTCACAGAGCAACTGATGCGTCGTGCTGAGAAAGCCAATTACAAAGCGCTCGTGCTAACCATTGATGCGCCCATCTTTGGTCAACGTCGCTCTGATGTACGTAATAATTTCAGTTTACCAACACATTTGCGCCTGGCCAATTTCCACGGTGTTCAATCGGATGGTGTACATAGTGAAATGGGTACATCTGGCATTAATGAATATGTTTCTAGTCAATTCGATGCGACGCTAACTTGGAAAGATGTTGAGTGGTTGGTGCAACTTACCAAGCTGCCCGTTATACTTAAAGGTATACTAACACGAGAGGATGCTGTCTTAGCACGTGAATTCGGCTGTAAAGGCGTTATTGTGTCAAATCATGGTGGTCGTCAATTAGACTATGTTCCAGCTTCGATTGAAGCGTTACCCGAAGTGGTTAAAGCTGTTGGAAATGATTTGATTGTTATGCTAGATGGAGGCGTTATGCAAGGCAATGATATATTTAAAGCTATGGCTTTGGGCGCTAAGATGGTGTTTATCGGTCGTCCGGCATTGTGGGGATTGGCGTGTGGTGGTCAACGTGGTGTCCAAGATATGTTGGCTGTTTTGAAGAGTGATTTCGAAATTACACTCGCATTGACGGGATGCCAGAAATTAAGTGACATCACTAAGGATATGATTGCGCATGAGTCGAACTATTCAAAACTTTAATTTCATGTGCACACATGTAAACTTTTAGAAATTAAAATGTTCAAAAAATATTTAAAAATTTATGTCTGCATATATGTAAATTTTTTGACTATAATGTGAACTTTCATGACAAGTTGCTGCTCTCACAATTTGACGTTTTTTCGGGCAAGAAATAAGTTTATTCCCTCACTGATATTAATTTTTGTCTCTCACAGAGAGAATTTTTTGCTAACCCTCATTTTATCAAACTTTGCCCAAAAAGTATGGGAACACACCTAATTTCCATTTTTATCCTGCGTATGGTGATTCCAACAGATTTTTCAATGCTAAACACATAAGATTACGGGAAATTTGAGATCGAAAATTGAAAAATCATTTTTTGCGGTATTTTTCGGTTTTCAATTCTCGGTCGCAAATATCTCGTAAACCTTTTTATATGCAATATTGGAACGCTAGAAAATTGTAGCTTTTAAGGAGCATACAAGCTATTATTTTTAAGATTCAATGAGGTTACGGATGCATTTTATGACTATGGAAAAATATCACAAATTACACTAAAAATTGTGTTTTTTGAATGTGGTCACAAATTTCCCGAATACCGTGGGCCATTAAAAATTATGTTTTCAAATTCGGTTATTCTTCTTCTTCTTTTAATGGTACAAACAGACCATGGAGAGCCTAGGCCGAGCTTTTGAGTATAGAATAGATATTTCTATACTCAAAAGCAAAATAGGCTTGGTTAGCGTAAAAAATCTGTTGAAGATAGAACTCTACGCTGCGTTACGATTTCGGTATTCACTTGCACGTACTCTTCATGCCACAGATCGATATGCGACATTTGGCAAAGTTACGATACGATACGTTACGTTACGTTACATTTGCCTAATCATATTTTATTGTATAGTGTTATTATTCTATGTAGTTTGATGTTATTTATTTTGCTATGCGTATAAATATTACAATTTTTCATTGATACTTTCAAAAATAAAGAATCACATCACAATGAAATTTGAATTGTTAAGCAAATATGTAATGCGCATGTATTTTTTTTTTTTTTAAATTATAAATGTCTGCTCGGAGCAAAATTTGGTTGTCTTGGTCTCTGGGGGGGTAGTGTAAATGGTCTTACTGTTCTTCCTAAGCCACCAGCTCTGTCATTCCCTCCACCGCTTCTTTCTGATTTTGCATTTGCAGCAGCTACTTGACAAAATATGGCAAATATGGCCAAAGCAATAATGCTAAAAGTTTTGACGAATTTCATTTTATTATTGTTGCTCTTGAATGCGGCAAACTGTTTGCAATGTAGATGTTTTACTGAATGATTTTTTTAAACTAAGTACTTCTCAGCTTAAATATGTTTAAATCGGTAACAAATATAAAATTACCACAATATTTCTTATCAGTTGAGTTTTTCCCCGTTTAGGTGATTCCTCTTCTCAGTTATAGTACATAATAACAATACTTTGATGGGATTTACCTTATTTCAATGAAGTCATAATAATAATCACTGGCCATTGTCTGTCCGCCCAGCGTTTATCAGACGTACGTCAAATCTTTCTTGGGAACCTAATTGACATCAGGGATTTTGAAAAGTTTATCAAAACTACAAAATGGTTCAAGTCTCCTTCAGATATTTCGCTTACATTGAATCTGCTGGCATCAGGGATTAATATGAAATAACATTTGCGGTGACTGTGGAAACGGTCCACGTGGTATTATAACGGGCCTTACTGTCCTAAGTACTTTGTCCTCCTATAGGACAACCTCTTTAACCTAACCACTAAGTCATACATTTTTGTTGTTCTCATTTAAGGAGATATAAATTGAACTTTTATAAAGACGCGATAGCTTGTACTTCAGTGTTTTCTTGAAGTCTTAATTTCTGGGATTGATTGATTTGTCTGAAAAGAAAGCAAAATGTTTCATGTTTACAACTGATTTTATGATTTTGATTTAATTGAAAGAAATTCATCATGGGCACGTTAGTGCCTTGTTCGTCTGCATAACAACGGTCACATCATGGGCACGAGTTGTTGTTGCTTTAATATAAAGCGAATAGAGAAAGAGAGCGAGAGAGTAAGATTCCACCAAATGTTTTGGCTTTCGATATGAAATCACGCGAACAAACTGAATACGTTGTGAAATTATTTGCAATAATTCACATTTAGAAACAAAATAGTACACTTTTGACGTATGCAAGAAACAAATAAAACACTGACATTTGTTTGAATTTATAATTGCTTCCTTTTTCGCGGAATAAAAAAATCCTCGTAAATATACATATATTTATATAGTTTATATATAATACTGTTTTAATAATTATGAAGTGCAATTAAAAAGGAGTAAAATAGTGTGCAAAATGTATAAGTGACCAGCGATCAAATGACCGTCTGCATAACATGCTTTGGGTACAGAGTTGAAGAAACAAAAAGTGAGAGTAAAAAGTGACATGTCCGACGATCATTTGACCGTCTGCATAACATTGCCCTTAGTGTAAACACATTAGTCTCTCCATTAACGAACATGCTCGTGCTCGGGCAAAGAGTTTGCACAATTTAAGTTTTACTTGTGATCACCTGTGCAACTCTGCGCTTCAAATGTACCATTGTATAAGTGCAGCCAACTTTAACAACGACATACACATTGTACGCACGTGTGTTCTTTGGCTTTTATATTTCATTCTTTCTTTTCGCTAGAGTTTTTGGTGTATTTGGCGCGTGCAATTGAAATAAATTTAATTTAAAGTTAATATAATTGTTAAAGTAAATAAAAGAAACTTGTGAATATGGGTAAACCAGGTAAGAATTGGAAAACCATGTAAATCCCTTTAAGACATTGATTTTTTATATCTTGCACATATCTTAGTAATGTAACTAACCTCGAATTTTGATAATTTCAGGATTTTCTCCACGCGGTGGTGGTGACCGTGGTGACCGTGGTGGTCGCGGTGGCGGAGGAGGACGTGGTCGTGGTGGTGGTGGAGGTTTCGGTGGTGGCGGTGGAGGTTTCGGTGGTGGACGTGGCGGTGGTGGCGGACGAGGCGGTGGTGGTGGCCGAGGCGGTTTTGGTGGAGGACGAGGTGGCGGCGATCGTGGTGGTGGTGGTCGCGGTGGTTTTGGTGGGCGAGGTGGTGGCGGTGGACGCGGTCGTGGTGGTGGCGGTGGTGGTCGTGGAGGCGGTGGTGGTGGTGGTGGCTTCAAAGGAGGTAAACTAAAATTTAAAATTGTGTTTAATTTTTTATGATTTTTACAACTAATAAAATTATGTATGTTAGGCAAAACTGTTGTTATTGAACCACATCGTCATGAAGGCGTTTTCATTGCACGCGGCAAGGAAGATGCACTTGTGACGCGTAACTTTGTTCCTGGCTCTGAGGTGTATGGCGAGAAGCGTATTTCTGTTGAGGTAAGTTGAAGAAGAGATTTGGATATTAGCTTAATCTGCTTAATGATGATTTCGTGCAGGGGTACGGAACATGGCAAAATGTGGCCATGAAATGCTAGTGTCAACCGAAAACTGTTTGGTTCGAGACCATTGAATGCAGTTTTCGGGGCACTAGCGTTTTAGAACTATGCGATACTGACCATTAAAAAAACAACTAACATTTAACTTTTGTTTAAGTTTGCTAACATTATATCTATATATTTCTACCTCTCTTTCCACACCAAATAGACCAACGGCGAGAAAATCGAGTACAGAGTCTGGAATCCTTTCAGATCAAAATTGGCCGCTGCTATACTCGGTGGTATTGACAAGATTCACATGCCGCCTGGTTCGAAGGTGCTCTATCTGGGCGCTGCTTCTGGTACCACAGTATCACATGTCTCCGATATTGTGGGCCCAGAGGGTCTGGTCTATGCAGTCGAATTTTCACATCGATCGGGACGTGATTTGATCAATGTCGCCAAGAAACGCACTAATATCATACCAATCATTGAGGATGCACGTCATCCGCATAAATATCGCATGCTAGTCGGTATGGTTGATACCATATTTGCTGATGTTGCACAACCCGATCAGGGCCGTATCGTCGCCTTGAATGCACAACATTTCCTTAAGAATGGCGGACATTTCGTTATATCAATAAAGGCTTCGTGTATCGATTCAACAGCACAACCTGAAGCGGTATTTGCTGCGGAAGTAAAGAAAATGCAAGCTGATAAACTGAAACCTCAAGAACAAATAACACTGGAGCCATATGAGCGTGATCATGCTGTCGTAGTGGGCTCATACAGACCACCGCCAAAGAACATCGGCTCATAGGTGGCGGATATGCGATTGCATTGATGCCTTTTTGCTTTTAGTTTTTTATTTCAAAATAAGAAGGAGTGAAAACATTATTTTCTACTTTTTCTTTTGCTGTTAATTGTAATTGTAGTTCGTAAGTATATTGTATTAAGATACATGTTCAATAGTTTTATACAAAAATGGATATAAAAATAACAAATTATTTTATTAACAATAAATGATTTTGTCTATTGATAAAAATGCATGGAGCTATAAGCGTGCAGAGGGTGGAGGATATGTTAATGATTGGAAACTATTAGATTTTAGAATGCGTACTTTTGTTTGGCTACACAGAGATCCTTGAAAAGACAGGATGAAACTCGGTAGAGTCTAACGCCGAAAATATATGCAGTGGAGTCACTTCGTCAATGCTGGACGACGACTAAAGAAGTGAGAAATAGATACTGCAAAAAGGTCAAAATAATATCTTAAAACCAAACATTAGTGGGAATTAATTAAAGGCCCAAAGAAAAAGTATACAAATGTTTCAATTTTCCTGGCATTTGTTGTTGCAGCAATATAAGCATTTAATTTGGATAAATCAACCGCCAGATTGAACAGTATTTACCAAAATTATCTAACTTAGATTTATTGCGAATATTAAACGGGGTCCAAATCCTATCACCAGACCCCTCGCGTACAAATTAACCAATTAGTTTCCAATTAACCAAGTACTAAGATAATAAGCAACATATCTACTTATGTGTGATCTAAAGAATGAGAGATTGTTCACGTGTCCACGTGTGTTTGGTTTACAGTAATAGTGAATAAATTTAAAACGTTATTTAGTTCCAGAAGGTAAGATTTATATGAAAGTGAACTAAATATAGGTTTAATTATAATTTTTAATAATTTTAGATGGGTCGTGAAGTTCATTGCAGTACAGAGGAGAGAAGACTTGCTCGTCAGCTCCAAGACAAAGGAAAAACCTACAAATTCATTGCCAGATCGATGGGACGGTCTCAGAATTTCGTTAAAAATGCTCTCAAGCCAGAAAAATCTATTGAAACGCGTGGAGCACCTAAAAAAACTTCATTAGTGACCGACAATCGTATCGTTACATTAGCTAAACGCTACCCGTTCAATTTGCCCAGAACAATTGCAAGTGAAATTGAGAATGTTGTATCATCACGAACCGTTCCAAGACGATTAGTAAGCGCAAATCTACCCGGTAGGATTGCTCGCAAAGTTCCTCTGCTGAGAACTGCAAATTTGAAGAGGAAAAATTTTGCATTAGTTCATGAAACGTGGTGCGGTTCATAGGGAGAAAAATAATGGCGCAATATTCTCTGGAGTGATGAAACAAAAATAAATTTGTTGGTAACGTTGCGGAAAGAAACGTTAGTTACCCGAAAGGCAAAGAATTCGACGTCCGGTTAACAAAGAAAACAGTGAAGCACGGAGGTGGCAGCTAAATGATATGGGGCTTAACATTGAGTGGCCAAGTCAATCTCCAGATCTAAATCCTATTGAGAACCTCTGGGAAGAACTTAAACGCGGAATTTCAATAACTTTTTGACAACACAAAACGCAGTATGGAAAAAAATATATAAAAAAAAATTTGGTACAACATTTCTGTAGAAACTTGTCGGAAGTTGACATCGTCAATGGCTAGAAGAATCGAAAAAGCCATCAAGAATAATTTTTGATATTCTGGGTATTAATGCGTTCTTACTAATTCAGTAAAATACGGGACCATTACAAGCAAAATTTCAATATTTATTTATTATTTTTTCTGCACACCTATTATTCTGACCAATCGAAAATCTGTGTATTTTATGAATTAACCAAAATTTAAGTTATTTCTTAGAGTTTTTAAAACCTTTTATGTTTTGTTATTACGCTGAAGTATGTTTATGTTGAAAACTAATTTATTTTTTGTAGGATAATAAAAAATAATTGAAAGCCAAGCTTTTTTAAAAAAAATATATGTTCACACCTATTATTTTGTCCAGGTGTGTAAACTTTATATAAAATATTATTATTGAACTGTTGTTATCATAGGAGAAAGGAAAACGCAAACATGTTTACTAATTTATGTAATTTAAGGTAATAGTATAGAAAATTGTAGTAAACATTTGTGGGAGGTTCCCAAATTCCCAGTATTACATAAATAATGAGATTTAGTAGAAGGTTGTCAAGAAAACTTCTTCACGTTTAATTAAAAGCTCTCAGACTTTGTTCACGTTTTAGAACGTTTCAATCGAAAAAAAAAGTATACGAGTGTTGACTGTAAGTTTATCATACTCACATATCTTTATACTTATGTATGATATCAGGCAGACGAAAGGATTAGAATTATACTTATATACAACAAAAAAAAAAGATATGAAGGTATTTTAGTAAGATGAACTTTGAAAGTTAAAGTTAATACTCTCGTCTGCGTGAACGCAGCAATTATCAGGCCAAACTCATGGCTCTACAGGCAGAAGCGAACTGGCTGAAATTGAAAAAAGTGTTCTTTGATTATGATTTCTTTTTCCAGTGGCAGCCAACCCACCAACAAACTGCTAATAGGTATACCATTGACCTCCAAAGTAGATTTGGCTCATTGAAGTAGCCATTTAAACTCAACGTCTCAGATGGGTTCAAGGGCACAGTGATATACATGAGTATGCCGCTGACAACGTTCAACCACGAAGTTAAAACAGAGATCTTGAACCAGGCAAAGGTGAGATAGCTAACTGAATCAATATGCAAAACTACCACCATGTATGGCCGGTGTCACTGCCTCATAAGCACTCTTGCCACTAGAATGGGTACACCCTCAAATGACTTCTGTGGAGGCTGTGTTAAGAAGAAGATGAGGCCAAATCAATCTCTTACTTCATTTTTAAGCCCAGTCTTGTCTATCTGCAGGAAAAATACCCTAGGTCAATAGTTTCTAAATGATCTGTCTGATTTGCGGTCGGTGATGTTAGGAAGCGACTAAAATATATAACAATTTCTAAAGATTTAGTTTTTTAGTATTTGAAAAAAAATGTTAGTCCTGTTCGCACTTGAAAAGGCCTACAAGTTTTATTTAAAGAGGGCCTTGGCGTATTTGTTAGTATGCTGGACTTCTACTCAAGCAGTCCGGAATCAAGACCCGACACAGAAGTAGAAAATAAAAATAAAAAGCTTTCACGGCACCACCTCTTGGTAGGCGACAACGGCAAGCTTCCTAGAGTAGAAATGTTAAAGATGAATAACATATCCTCACACACACGAAAAAAAAAAAATAAAAACCATCTATGGCATTATATTAATTTTTCATTTTATTTATTACAATATTATGGCCCTATATTTTACACATTCTCACGTGATTACAGTTCCTTTTTTCTTTGTTTTATAATATTTTAATTAATGCAATTGAATTGCGATGAGGCTGTATATTATCAATTCAGAAACTATATTTAAAACTTAATACTACAGAATTGTAAGTGATGTTTTCTTTTTAATTTCGTATGTGTATATAGGGTATTTAAATTAAAAAGAAACAATGAACTATATATTTAGAGAACCAAATAGAAAAGCCTAAAAACCGAAATCCTCAAAGTAATCACAATTTTGAAACATTTGTTAATAGCTAAAAAAAATTAAGAATTTTCGACATTATTAAAGCAACTCACTTTCGTTTTATATCACCACTTTTTAAAAATATAAACAATCGAGTACAGTACACTGGTGAAATAGACGTGAATTCTAAATAAGTTCGGTAATTTTATATTAATTGATGAATAAGAACAAAACTGTTTGCTTGCAGCCTATTCACTTACAGCTAAAACTAGGGGTTTCCTCTCAGCACTGCCCTCAAATTTATAATTTGGCGCGCGATTTCATGCCGACGCTTTCTAATACGCCAGTACTTTCCAAATGCTTAAACAAAATCTCTAAATATTCATCGCGATGCTTTATCAAATGTGCCGCATGCAACGAACGTTCCCAACATTTGAATGTCACTTTAATATTGGCGCGTTCCCAGTTCTCGCGCACTGCGTTGTTTGAGGATGGCGGCCCAATGGTATCATTATCGGCTACGAAGAACAGGGCAGGTTGCTTGAGCAAGGTCGAGTGAAACATTTGACTGGAGCGCATATAATGAATGGTGGCTTGATTGTGGAATGTTTTCAGGTGATAGCTAAGAGAAATGAGAATGAAAAGAAATTCGATAAATTTATACTTTTCAAAAATACATCGCTTCCAAATATTGTACTATTCCCTTACAGCGTGTAGTTACGTAGCGCACTTTGCATGCGCGGATTTTTAGGGAATATCGATTTTGGCAATCCAACAGGTATTTCAGTGATATCAGCAGCACTATCCCATATCTGGCAAACCATACGATTTAGCACTTGAGAGTATCTATTTGGAAATAGAATATAATAAAATATAGGCACATGATTCATATCAACTAAAATTATCCAATAATTGGTTATACCTATCCATGTCGCGTGCCATTTGCAGCATAATCTCACCAAATTGATAGGCACCCACTGAGAAACCATGCACAATAATAGGCTCATATGATTTATTGTTTTCCAAAAATTTCAACGTCTCAGCTGCAACAATCTAAAAGCAATCAAATAAAATAATGGATAGATATCAAAACGCTAAGCTCGTCTCTAAGTGCACGCAAAATAATACATATAATATAAATTTATCATATCCAAATCAGTTGGGGGAGGAGGCATAGAACTTAATCTTTTCTTACACGCACAAAAATATCTACTACTCAGATGAAATATTTTATTCGTTGAATTTAAGTCTCGAATTTCCATGCCATTTTCATGTCGCCATAATACCTAGATATAAAGTTTCTAAGCGATCAAAAGTAATGATATTTGTTGCTTAGGTTCCTAGAAGGACCACAAGTCCATAAATAAATTCTTCCACTATCTATTCTATTTTGCCTTAAGCTCCAGCTTAAGCTTGTTGGTTCATCGAATTTCAGTGTCTTGGAATCTTGTTCAAGAGGTTGATGATGCGGTTGCCCTGGAGATTCAGCCGATAGTGGTTTTGACAACGTGGTCTTGTGGTCTATGTAGAATTTATTTGCAGTTGTACTGTGCTTTACTGTATTCCTCCCCACAAGCCGGCGATTGATGTTATTCCCGATTAATATATTTGAACAGTGTTTGGTTTCGGAGGGGGCGGCATAGAGTTTATATGAAAGCAAAAATGGACGCACTATCGTCAGAAACAGGGAAATCACACCAACGCTTTCAATATACTTTAAACAAAAACCAAAACTATAAACAAAAAACTTTGAGTACAAAAAAACGATGGAGAATCTTTGTAAGCATTCTAGTTTCTCATGGAGTAGAGACTAATATTAATTACAGGAATGCATTATATTTAAAAAGAGAGTTTGAATTCTAAATTAATTAAATAGATGGATTTTGCTGGATCTTTTCGGATCCATACACTAAGCTCAATACAGCTTCTTTTTTTGTATGGGCGATAAATCAAAAATTCTAGTTCCAAGTGAGAAGTCTGCTGGTTTGCTGATTATTTATTATGAACGCAGATATGATAATTGACGAGCGGGAACATCATCCCTCACCGTTTTGTATATTGTAGGTATTGTAGACTGAAATTTGGGATACAGATAGTTTCGAGAGCAGCAAACAAAATTTGCTAATTCGTTTAATATTTACGCAAAACGACCAAGTTGTTGTGGTCATTCACAATGAAACTGCTTAATAGTACTGGCAGCTGGAATTGATCTTTCAATACGCGACCATAAACATTTCTCTTCTCTCTTACATGGGTGAACTCGTCCTTGCGCGCCAAATACCATTTAAATTTTAACTCACTTCTTTCGTCGGCGGACATTCGATCACCTTTCTTTTTTGTTTTTTGCCAAACTGTTCTTTTATTATCAATATTGACAGTTTATTGCTGTAGAAACCAGGGATGTTAAATTCCAAGCTATCATATCTATCATACGCCACAAAGAGAATCTGCAGTACTGTTGTTATTTTCTATAAGTACATACAATTAAGCATAACTATTGTATGTAGAAGTGACTGGCTTTAGTGATATCTGATTTACCAATTTCCTTTAGAGGGCACCTCCATAAAAACTAAATAAAAGTTTGACCATACCATAGATGTACGGTCGTTAAAAATAATACAATGCAATTTGGTACAGAAATTGTTCTTGACTTTTACTTTACTTTTAATGGCACAACAGCCCGTGGAGGGCCTAGGCCGAGCTTTTCGCGTTCACTCATGTTGTTCGTGTTATATTTGTACATGAATGGAAGGGACCTACAGTTTAATGCCGAATCCGAACGGCGAAGTGAAAAGCTTTTCATAGGCAATTTTTACACTTGTAGGTTTGCCATTGCCTGCCAAGAGGTGGTGCTGTAGAAAAATTATTTTTTTATACTTTTTGACTGTGCCGAGATTCGAACCCCGGACACTCTGCGTAGCAGTCCAACGGTACTCTAAATGATGTTCGAAAAGGAAAAATATTACGCCGAGAAAAAAGGGAAAATTTTCAAACTGACGTATTTTATTTATTCTCCATGTGTTTATTAGAGAAAAAAGTGCAAACATGTAAGTATTTATTTTTATTTTAAGCGAAAATCCGAAAGTTATACTTATCCGAATGAGTCCCGTCCATGTATCCTATAACTCCCGGTATTCAGTGTTTCACATAAAAAGGTAAGGATATTGTTCTGCCTTCTGTCGTATTACATATACAATATTACTCCATTGTGAACATAACTTAAGTTGGAAAATATCCAAAACCTCAAATAAAATTTTGCTGAAAGTATTTTGCGATAACCTAACACCCTGGTTATTCTCAACTGCATTTTGGTACCACCCATCCGAAAAAAACGAAAGGAAGAATAGCAAATTGTTTCTTAGATTGTGGTAAAGACACCGCAAGCACTTCCAACCAGAATTGAAAAACAGCTTTATTCACTCGGGAGAGAGTTGGAGACTAACAACACCTTTGT
This sequence comes from Palloptera scutellata, assembly GCA_958295655.1. Classification (NCBI taxonomy): domain Eukaryota; kingdom Metazoa; phylum Arthropoda; class Insecta; order Diptera; family Pallopteridae; genus Palloptera; species Palloptera scutellata. Next base: position 28,264,784 of record OY282451.1, read on the forward strand.
CTTCAATCGTATTGTTGTTAACTTGCTGTTGATTTATGCGTGCGGTATACCATGGCACCCTACGCTATGCACTTAGTAATGTTTAGGTTGTGCGGAGGTATCATTCGTACTAGACATATATTTGTTGGTAGATTCCCCTTTGTGTATTATTATTACACACACTCAGTGCATGATTAAATTTATCATTGTATCTACACATGTATATTAGGTGGTATACAATTTCGAGGAAGAATCCCCCCATATCCGAAGAGCATAGACCTGGAACCACTAGCAAGCACGCCCTCTCGAGATATTTCCACTTCAAAAATAAATATACACTCAATCTATAAACTACACCTAAGATTGATATGCAACTAGAAAGTTGCAATGCAGTATTTACAAATAAAATGTACCTAAATACAATCGTTAAGAAAATAATACATTTACAGTGATTGCTGTAATTCCAGCGGACTAGAGAAGTCTCGTAATCTTCTTCTCACAGCCCTCGGCTGTGTCACCACCAATGCATTATCGGCTTCGGCCAGAACACTCAGCGCAATGCTATGCATTTCTTTGTTTTAATTTACATCAAACTTTACTCCTTATTATGTTAGTTTTTTTGTTTTTTTTTTTTTTTTGGTTTGCTATGAATTTCGCTTTATATATTTCACAAAACAGTTATTTATAAATTTCCACACCGAATGGGAGATTATGTTCCCTACTGATTTAGAATAGCAGAATTTTATTGCCGGTGAAAATAAAATCTTCGGGAATAGAAATCGCCGGGAATATTGCCAATAGGGCTTAATTTATTTTTCGAGTGTAGTATAGAACGACTGGTAAAGCTGAATTGATTAATAAAAAGGTAATTTATTAATCGACAATCAAGAGATGGTCAACAGATGTATCTAGGATGGGGTTTCAGTTAATTTAATTTCACCAATGTTTTCTATTAAGTATTTCTGTACGTACGCACCTGAGTGCCCTTTGCTGGCCATAATAATTGCCATGGTGTTATGTGCACAACCATTACATCGAAACCCATTTCCGTATAAATTTCAGCATATTTCTTCAAGTGTTTCTGTTTGGCCATTAGCCAGGCCATCATTAAAACAAGTGGATTGCCAGATGGTTTTTTAAATCTATGTTTAGATAAGAAAAAGAATGAAATTTAATGACAATATAACATAGTACATATTTTATATGGTATATATAGGTAAATACTTTTCTTGAATATGTTCAATATGAACATTTCAGTTGTTTATTAACTTACTCTAGTGTTTTTTGATCCACCTCACACTTAAAATGCCCATTCGTATAGAGTGTCATATTTTTGGTGATTTCCTTAGAGGAAATATAGCGACGATTCTTCAACGGTGCCATGGCGTTCTGTAAGAATGTATCATAATTATAATAATACTTTTCCAAATACATATTACTCGGATTCATGTAAAGTTGATACCTATTTTCTTTTTGTTATTTTAATTGATTGATGGTTAGAACAAAAAAAAAAAAAAAAAAAAAATCATGCATGAGATACAATTGAAGTGTACACAAGGTGTCTTATTTTGTATAAGTCGTAAAATTCTGAATGAGAAATGAGAGAATTTACGACAATTGAGAGGATACTACTTACACTGAATTAGACACCTTTTGAATACCCCAAATATTACTCTTTTAATAGCTACATAATTATTTCAAGTACATATTTAGAACCTTCGGGTCATCCTTATTTCCATTTCAATTTAATAACGAACCATTTGTGTAAATACGTTTACATGTTAAATGCAATTTTTTTAAATTTACAAAATAATCAAATATATCTCATATACCTCACCTCTGCTGTAATGACAACGAATGAATTTCTCGTATGTATTCGTATTAATAAAATATAAGTAAGTAACAAAATATTAAAACTATAATAATACTTATGGTAGAAGCAAAGAAAGCACTTGCAATTCAGTTTTTTTCTACTTGCCACACCAGATCGTAATGGATTATGTATTGAAAAGCATTAAAGTATACCGCGTTTGCTACCAACCATATACAAAATGTAACTACTTGCACGATAATAATATCTGATAAGCCAATCAGTCTAAATAATATGAAGTCAGTGATTATATGGTAAGTATGTACCATATGTATGTATGTAAGTGTGCTAGTTGAGGGTTTATCTTATACATATTAGCTGCTAGCCAAATTCGTTATATGTATATTTATTTACAGGGTGGAGCATTTATAATTTTAAATCTGATTTCGTAAATAAGAAACGAATAACTTATTTTCAATGTGCATTTTATTATTCGAAAGTACACTATTTCATTCAAATGACTTGCTCCGCTGGCCTTGCAGTAGCCCATACGATGGTGATGTACTTTACCGATGGCTGCACCAATTTCGCCCTTAAGAGCCTCAATCGTTGTTTGATGGTTAGCGTAACACTTACCTTTAACGGCTCCCCATAAATAATAGTCCAAAGGAGTCAAATCGCAACTGCGTGATAGCCAAATGCCAATCACCAAAAAAGATCGATTGTTGCGCCATCCAAATTTGGCCACAAATATCAGTTATGGTATCAATGTGCGGCAGCGCACACCATTCACTGTAACATCTAATTTTTAAAGAAAAATTGTCCAATGATACGCTGATCCTAAAACTACACCAAACAGTTACTCGTTGAGTATGCACTAGCATCTGAGACATAGATGCACCAATTTAGCTTTTTAACGTAATCACCGAGGCCAAAGTGAGCTTCAAGCGTTCCAGATCCCAATTAGCGAATCGAAAACGTAACGTTGTGGATGGTCAAGTGGCCTCAGCTGTTGTACCAATTGACCTGTATACGGCTTCATACCTAGGTCTTTATGCAAAATTCGCAGCTAAGAAATGCGTGAAATGTTCAATTAAGTTGATGTGGTTGGTTCTCCTTGCACATTCTGAGCAACAACAGCAATTTTCGGGTGTACGAACTGTAGAAGTACGAGAACGTGTTGTTTTATCCAATAAAGATACAGTTTCTTTCAAAGATACAGATTGATCAACAAATTGCGTGAAAGGTGTTATTGTTCTACCGAATTTCGAACGTAATTTTCTTACACTTTCGGTAGAAGAATCACCATTTTGCAAGTAAATTTTTAGTATTTCCCAATGTTGTTCAAGCGTATATCGACCCATTTCCCTGACCGTAAAAATAAAACAAATATTCCGTCATGCTACAAATGAAATTAGAGTTGCCACAGTCCAAATAATAACCAGTTGCTCAAATTGCAAATGTTAGATGAAACACCCTTTACCCTAACACTGATACAATACTTATTTCTTTAATATGTATGTACCATATACATAGATTTTACATTTTATTCTCATTGATAAACTTTGTACTGCACTAAATTAAATATGAACATACTTACTACGAAATTTATTGCGAATTCATAATATTTATTTGTTTATAAGTTTACTTTCCATAAGTACGTACATACATACATACATACATACATATTTATATTCTATCATAATCCAATTTAATAGAATGTATAAAGTAGAATAAAGTGAAAGTACTTGATATGCCTACATACGCATTCAATTATATTATAAAATAAATAACAAAATTGCCACTGAGTTCAATAAAAAAATTGATTTGCTGCAGCCACTAAAAAAGTTAATGAATATGAATGTTAGAACCCTTTATCTTCTTTATATTATGCATAATATATTGTACAATATAAAAATTAATGTGCAAATGGTTGTGACGGATCAGATTTCAGATTTGAATGTGTACGCCGCAATGTCTGACTTTGGTATCCCTGCAAAGCTCATTCGTCTTTGCAAAATGACACTGACCAACACCACCAGCGCAGTGAAAATTGGGACAGACCTCTCCGCACCATTTGATACCAAAAGAGGTTTCAGACAAGGTGACCTATCTTTAACCTTATGCTGGAGAAAATAATTCGATCTGCGAACATCGACATCTCTGGCACTATCTTCTATAGTACAAGAGTGTCATGCTGCTAGCATACGCTGATGATATTGACATCATTGGCAAAAACGCTCGAGCAGTCAGTGCAGCATTCTCCAACCTGGAAAGGGAGTCTCTTCGAGTGGGTCTAGTGGTGTACGAGGACAAAACGAAATACCTTGTGTCAACAAACAAAGAGTCACGGCAAAGAGTCTTGGACAAAATGTCACTGTTGACAATTATACTTTTCAAGTCTTCAAGGATTTCGTATATCTAGGATCCAGCATAAACACCAACAATAATGATGTCAGCCTTGAGATCAAGCGGAGACTAACTCTTTCCAACAGGTGCTACTACGGGCTCAGTAGGCAATTGAGAAGTAGAGCCCTCTCTCGACAGACGAAAATAATGCTCTATAAGTCCCTCATCCTTCCCGCCCTAATGTATGGCGCAGAGACGTGGACCTTGACCATCAATGATGAGAGGCTGTTAGGAGCGTTCGAGAGGAAGATACTCCGTAAGATCTACGGGCCAGTATGCGTGGACGACGTGTATCGAATAAGATGGAAAGATGAGCTGTATGAGCTGTACGCCGACACTGACATAGTCAAGCGTATAAAACTTCAGCGGCTTCGCTGGCTGGGTCATGTTGAGCGAATGGAAGAAAGCGCTCCGGCTAGAAGGTTGTTTTATTCGAACCACGGTGGAGGAACACGCAGCAGGGGACGTCCTAATCTCCGTTGGAAAGACCAGGTGCAGGGCAACCTGACTGCACTTGGTCTAATCAACTGGCGCAAGAGCGCGCATAGCAGAGCAACTGACGAAGCTTTGTAGAGGCGGCCAAGACCGATCATCGGTTGTAGTGCCAGTTAAGTAAGTATGTGTACGAGTATGAAGGTGAAATTCGTCGATTGGGCGTGGCACCTCCCATACAATTTTAATGATTTTTTTTCTTATATCTGCGGAATTACTCACAAGACAGAACTGAGATTTGGTACAAGGACGTTAGTTGGCAATGCTGTATTACTTACTCGTACAATGAAAATGTTGGTGGGATCGAAAAAGGGAGTGTGCCACATCACATATACCCTGAATTTTCATTGTAGGATTTCTCAGGAACCATTTGTAAAATGGTATGAAGTTATTACTTGTCAATGGCGTTCTGTGGGCAAAATTAGTAGGCCAGGAAAAGTGGAAGTGATACCTCCATAGAATACGAATGTCTTTAGGGTATATCTCCGGAACCATTCACTGTACAATACTAAGATCTGGTACAAGGACTTTAGTTCACAATGCCACGTTACAGCATAAATGAAGGTGGGATTGAATAAGGAGGTGAGGCAGAAAATAATAATATAAATATAGTATACTTTTAGGGTAATCTTTTTGAAATGTATTGCTCAATGGTACGAAATGATGAGATTAATTCGCTCAGGCTGCCAAGTAATAAAAAAATATTTTTTTTTAGTTGTTAAAAATAGTGATACAAAATGCAAATTTTGTACAAAAGCTTCACATTAACATTTCTTCATTTATGTAAGCTTTGAAACTCATTTAAAAAATATGTTCCCTTTCTTCTTATTAACCTTCACTTTCATCTTAGCTTTCATCATCATCTTCATTTTTATCATCACCTTCATCGTGATCATCATCATAATATTAACTGATCTGCTGCACTTAAGGAAAATGCTGTCTAAGCTCTAAGAAGCTTTGTTTTGAGCTTCCTGAACTTTTTCTGAACTCTGACAATTGGGCGATTGTTAACAAAGCGTGGGGTATTATCTCTGGCCCATGATTGAAATATTTGTTAAGTGTAGGGTGTGTTTTACCAAGGATAACATTTAACAAAATATGTTGTTGTATTTAAAGCATAGTCTAGAAACTTTTCCACCTCGAATTTATGGCCACTAAAAGAAACTATCATGTTGTAAGTGTTTGCATGTTTTTTATTAAATTTAGGTCAACTTTGGTGATTAATACTGAAATCTAGGCATTTTGAAAAAAACGCTTATTATTGCCATCGTTCGAGTTCCCGCACTCGGCCTCCGCTTGGTCAACAATAGAATAGAATAGAAACTAATAGTTTTTCAGTTTCCGATCGTACTTGCCACTTTTCATCGGCAGTTTGTATGATGGGTGGAGGAGGCATTCGAAAAATCGAATCCACCCGTGAAGTATCGAAAGGCTAAATTGTAGGTTTTCAGTTTTTACAACTCTCTTTTATCATATTATCAATTTTGTTGAGATCTTTCGAGGTAACGCTACATACATAAGTAGAATTTTTGCGTGGATATTGTTTGGGTTAATGCGCTGCGCCACAAAATCAAGTTGTAGTTAACTTCTAAGTATTTACCTTCCATTCATGTAAAAATATATCACGCACAACTTGGGTGGATGCGAGCAGCTCGGCCTAGGGCCTACAGAGGCTGTTGTGCATTAAAAGAGAGAAGAATTTATGTTCATGAGACAACCGAATTAACAAGATTTTGTGTATAGTTATCCACTCATTCTTTTTCATTTTTAGAAACAATTGAAAACTCTTTAACGAATTCTATTTCTAAAGGTCTGGAGAAGATGGTGGGTGCTGGTCAAGGGTTTTGCCAGAAAACCACAAATCAACCTGAGTGGCACAACAATTTTATATTTCTTGTGTACTTCTTGTGGTCTCTGTGGCGTAGTGGTAATGCGTTGGGCTGCTACGCAGAGTGTCCGGGGTTCGAATCTCGGCACAGGCAAAATCAGAAACCCACCTCTTGGCAGGCAATGGCAAACCTACAAGAGTAAAAATTGCAATTTTGTTTTTTTTTTCAATTGTGCTCGACCTCCGAGGACTCACAACTAGATATATACAAATAGTCAAAAACACTTATTTACAAGCTGACGAGCAAAAAATAAATTTAAATACTTAGTAACACATAAAACAAACAAAAAAATGCACTGTGTATTGCTAAAATACCTGAGCAAGAAGGCTCAATTAAATTCAAAAAAAAATAGTATCAAAATATTAAAAAAATTACGTAAAGAAATTATAACTTTAGAGTGCATTGCGGGAAAACGGTGAATTTTTTGCATCTTTATATCTATTTTCACCCGGTACTAAGACCATGTATGTATGTATGTACCCTGAAATTTATTTTCTGAATTGATCTCCAAAAGTTATGTATTTTACACCAGCGTGCGGTGTGGGGGAAGCACCCACACTATTTATTCCTTCTACTACTTTCAACTTTTTTCTACTACTTTTTAACTATTTTTTTTACTATTGTACTATTTTCTACTAGGGTAAAAGGGCAAGAATTCGCCACTGGGACACATGTGCCACCCACTTATGATATCTCCTTACTTATGCTTTTATCGATTAACCTTTATGTATCTAATTTTTATAGTTTAATTCCACTGGCAAAATAAGTTCTTCCGTTGTCGTATTTTGACGATATTTGATTAAAGAATAAATTAAAGAATAAGCCTCCGTTTGGTTTTATAAATGTTCAAACAGCTAAAAAAAAATGCATTTCTGCAAAGTGGTTGCCCCTGGGGCACATTCGCCAAAACGCGGTTGTAATTTCTGTCAAAATCGATACTTATTTTCTAACTTATTTCGATGTATAAAAAATAATTAAAGTAAAATAAAACTTAAGATCTCAAAGTATTCTTACTGATTTATTAAAGGTAATAGACACTTGGGCGACATAGGCTACTTCGAAGATTATCGAAAAAATAATAGAAAGCGTTAAGATATCCAGTCCATAGAACTTAAATAAAAGCTCTAGCTAAAGTACATAGTAAAGTAAATAAGAAGTAATTTTTCCATAAATGTTGAAAGTTTAATTGGGACAACACTTAAAAACAAAAGTTGCGAATGCTACCCCTTTTACCATACTGTTTCTACTGCTATTTCCTACTACATTTTCTTCAACTATTTTCTACTACTTTGGACATGGTTGATTTTGATGTAATTTTCATCCATTAGAGGGCAAAATTTACTATTCCACTATTACTGCTTATAGTACTTTCCTACTACTTTTTCTATTGACTTCTACTACTTTTCTATTAACTTCTACTACAATTTCTACCACTTTTATTATAAAACCCTCTACCATTTTTTTAAAGTTAAATAAAAATTGTTATAATAAAAATTATTTTTAAATGCAACCTGGTACATATCTCTGATCACGTGTGGCGCTACTCATTTTAGTTTTGCTGATAAGTAAATAAAGTCAATTTAATTAGAAAAGTTGAAAAGGTGTTTATTTACATTCCATTTAAGTATTTTACATTTGAG